>CM035791.1:5447599-5782599 GCA_020466265.1 Siphamia tubifer
CACATGTATTACATGCACATGACATGGTATTCATGTTTCCAAATTAAAATTGGGTGGTTTCAAACTACATTTCAAAAGCGTTAGAGGCGCTGAAAGTTTAAAACTTAACGTGGCTGTAGGTTTCAGTGCTGTTCACTCCACTGTCAGTAGGGGAGGGGTGAGGCTGCAGCCATTGTGGATCCTCTGGCAACACAGAGCTGACCCCGGATGCCTGTCTGTAAATTACGCAAATATCAGCCCGATGTATCGGCTGACCCTTAACCAGAACCACACGAAGGTTGGGTAGAAATGGGTGAGAACGGACCACAACCATGTAAAAGGTTAGGATAGAAAAGGGACAAAACAGTCCAGAACCATGTGAAGGTCGGGTAGAACTGGCACAGAGTGGACCAGAACCACATCAAGGGTTAGGGTAGAACCAGGTCAGAACGGACCAGAACCATGTGACTGTTAGCTCCTACCTGAGCGCGCTCAGTGCAGACGGCCAGCGACTGTCGGAAAGAGGAGCGCTTGTTGTTCTTCCTGGTGGATGCCAGGTTGACCTCTGACCCTGCCCTACGCTGAAGAAACTTCTGACCAGTCAGATCCAACTTCTGGACACAGCGCTGAGCTTCAGCTGGCTTTTTGTCTGGAAACACACACACACAAACACACACAAATACACACACATAGAGGAGGAAACACACAAGATGTTTTTTTTCTGTTTGTTTGTTTATTTATTTGTTTGTGTCCACACTCACTGTTGCAGGTAAACACTGTGTTACTGTAGGTCAGAGAGTCTGAAGTCGACACTGAACCGGACCGAACTGAGTGGGTGGAGTCAAGGAGCTGATGGAACAAAACAAGCCACTGAACATGTGATGATGTCATTAAGGAACAGAACAGAGCCCCACCCCCCCACTCAAAAAAAAGAACCACAGCGGGACGTACGATGGTCTCCAGGGTGGAGGCGTTGGAGTAGATGGGTGGGTCCTGGAGTGGTGCACTCAGAAGGAAGGGCCCGTCCATGTAGGCGTTAGCAGAAGGGAACCGCCCGATGGGTGGAACACCACTACAAAATACCACAGAAGAAGAACGATCACACCCAGAGGGTAGAGTACTAGTACAAAACACCACAGAAGAAGGTCTAATATCCATACTCTCCGTACTTATTGTACGTAGACTGGGTATGCAGGGTGTTCACATTATGATTTTGGTGACAAAGACATGTCCTTAAAATGATTTGGATGTGTACTCATACCATCACATTTTTAGTGTGGATCTCATGTATGATCCAGACGAGATCCTGGACTCTGGATCACTTTGAAATTTTATATTGCGGTAAATAGAGAATACATTTCAAAGTGATCCAGAATCTCTTCCGGATCATCACCAAAATCTAATCATTTGTGTGACACCCCCAACATGTCATGAAATTTTCATCAAGATCCGTCCATAACTTTTTAAGTTATCTTGTGAACTATCAGACAGACAAACAAACTCTGGCAAAAACATAACCTCTGTGGCGGAGGTAATAAAAAGTACACAAAGTTGCACATGGGTGGCACGGTGTTCTCCTCGTGTCTGCGTGGGTTTTCTCCAGGTACTCCAGTTTCCTCCCACCATCCAAACACATGCACTGATAGGTTAACTGGTTAACTGGTTAAGTGGTTAATCTAAATTCTCCATAGGTGTGAATGTGACAGTGATTGTTTGTCTATATATATTTAACCCTGAGATGAACTGGAGACTCATACAGGGTGTACCCTGCCCTGGCCCATTGTAGCTGGATTAGGCTCCCAGTGACCCTAGTGAGAATAAAGCGGGTTCAGATGACAAGATGAGGCAAAGTTACACAGTACTGCTCTAGATGAGGTTCAGCTACTGTATATAATCAGCTACAAAATGCCTGCTGTCTCTTTTCAAATAACAAATTAGACAGCGGAACTGACAACTGAATCAAATGAATCAAATGACCGATTACCTCGGTTGATTTCTCCTTCCCTGGATAGCACGCCACAAAGAAATATGAATGCGCTGCATTTGAGTGCCATATGTCAGGCCATAGCAACACAATCAGCAGCTGCGCAGAACATCCAAACCTTAGTCCCGCCCCCCGTCTGTCTGGCTAATCCAATTTAGCATCTACGTAACATGAATGTCAGCAGCCTCTGTACCCACTGAACTTGATAAATGTAAGTTGTGTCATTTTTTATACATATTTAATTTTTTATCGAGGGGAAATCAGCAGACCAGAGGAGACTAAGTTTTGAGGATTTTTTTTGTGTGTGTTCGAATGTTCTTTGGTGGGCTGTAGTCTAGTGTACTCATGACAGTATGGATAGTGGAACACAGCACTGGTCTTTACCTGATTCCAGATCCACCAGTTGGCGCCTCTCTGTGGTTGTCATGGTTACTGTGAGTGGCAGCTCCATCCTGCAGCAGCTGAAACCATCGCTGCTTCTCCTCTGAAGAGTTCACCTGAGACCAGAACCAAGAGACCCAGTAAGACCAGAACCACTGAGATCAGAACCAAAAGACCCACTGAGACCAGAACTGCTGATACCAGAATCAAGAGACCCAGTGAAACAAGACCCACTGAGACCAGAACCAAGAGACCCACTGAAATTAGAATGGGTTTGGGAAGGAACAACAAGAAGACTTTTTAAAGAGTGTGTGTGGGAGTGGCCTCTAGTCAGTGTCAATGTGTGTGGGAGTGGATTCCAGCAAGCATCAGTGTGTGGGAGTGGCCTTCACTACTGTCTCACCTCCAGCACCGCAACTTGGTCACTGAGCCTGCTCAGTGTGATCCTGTAAGAGTGGTCTGTGTCTGGTCCGGCTGTGATGTCACATCCTCTGAGCTGGACGGTGTACTGAGGACACGCCCCCCTGGTGTCCCCACACTCCTCATCTCTGTGAGCGAACATGTTGAGCAGTCCGGCATCAACCCGACACAGTAAATTCTGCCACTGACAGTTCATCAGCACGTTCAGGAACCCTGTGGAATGCCCACATCACATGACCATCACATGACCAGGGGGTGGGGCGGTTCCAAACTCCACCTCCTCAATGTTCAAAAATGTGAAGGAGTGGTTGAGTTTATTTACCTGAATCCACAGAAGAGACGGTCTGGACAGAGCTGGACTGGACAACACATAAATAACATATGGACAAGAGGACCAACATGTAAACAACAGAAATAACACACAAACAACACAAGCAACAAAGAAAGTACAGAAAAAACAAAGTCAACAAACAACATAAACAGCATAACCAACAAAAAACACATTAAACAACAAGCAAACAACAAACACAAGCAACAACAACAAAAAACACATACAACATAAACAACAGTACCCATGTCAGTCAGTTTCAACAGTAACAGTGTCTTCAACAGGACCCGTCTATATTCAATAGTACCTGTATCCGTATTCAACAGTAACTGTGTATTCACATATGTATGGGGCGGCTGTGGCTCAGTTGACAGAGTGGGTCGTCCAATGACTGAAGTGTTGGCAGTTTGATTCCCAGCTCTGGCTGTCCACAATGTCGAAGTGTCCTTGGGCAAGACACTGAACCCTGTCTTTGTCTCCCAGTAGGACTGACAGAACCTTAGAAACCTACTGGTGTATGAGTGTGTGTGAATGGGTGAATGTGAGGCTAATGTAAAGACCTTTGAGCTGCAAAAGAACTATAGAAGTGCAGAACATTTACCACCTATTCAACAGTACCAGTATTCAAAAGTGCCTGTGTCTATATTAAACAGTGTGTGTATACAAAGGTACCTGTGTCTGTATTTAAAAGTACCTGTGTCTGACTCATCACCCTTGCTGGTGGGTCCTGCTCTGATCTGATCCCAGAACAGTCTTCTCCGCTGGCGCTCACCTCCTGGATCACCTGAAACAACAGTCAGTCCCTTTAGTTCCAACATTTCCTTTAGTTCTTACATTTTTGTTTAGATCCTACAGATCCTTTTGTTCACACAGTTCCTATAGTTCTTAAAGTTTCTTTTACACCTGGGCTGTTGTCATGGGACTAACGCAGTATTAGGGGCTATCATCATGCAGAATAATATAGTATTATTGGCTGTCGTCAAGTGTAATAACAAACAATTATGGGATATGGATATTTTATGCCCATAGCCTATGGGCATATGGATTATGTGAATTAATATATGATGGACTGTTGACATAGGGAATAATGTAGTGTCATGTGCTGCTGGGTTAAGTTTAGTCCAGGATCTAGTCCAATCCTGTCCAGTGATTTAAGGGTCTGGTTTAGACCATGTCTGTTTTGGAGCAGGTCTGGTTTCGACCAGTTCTGGTTTGAAGCAGTTCTACAGGTAAATGCTCTGACCTTCCTCCACTCATCCGCCTGCTGGAAGCTGCTGTATCCCAGAACCAGACTGTCTGATCCCAGTAAAACCAGTTTGAGCTGGTGCTGGATCCTGTTGTTATTCTTGGACTTGTAGGTGAGTTGACATCCACGAAGGTCCACCTCCATCTGAGGCAGAAGGTCCTGAGCACATTTATAGGACTGGGGTAGAAGAAGAAGAACATCATTATCTTCCTCCTCATAATGACCCCATTGTCCTAATAGTAACAGTAGTCTGGTTCTGATTGGTCGGAGGTGTGTCCTCACCATCAGTGTGGCATTGCGGATGACAAACAGCTGTTTGCTCCACTGTCCGAGCCACTTCCTCCTCCATAGGTGTCCACACAGACGCCACTCGGGGGCAGGCCTTAAACATGGCTGGGAGGCACTCCATTGGATGTAATTAGCTCTGTCCTTCATAAGCCCCGCCCCCTCCTCATCCTCACCGTATGATTCATAGTGACTGCTGTCTGTCTCCGCCTTTTCTGTGGTCATATGATGATGCTGTCACAGTTATGTAACTGTTGTGTGTTTGTGTGTGTTCGTCATATGACCACACCTGTGTTTGTGTCAGGTACATAAGGCTCTGCCTCCTCGTAGGTATCATCATCATCTTCATCATCGTCTTCATCATCATCTGCTCCTAAACCTCCAGGTGGATGAGGAGGAACTGCAGGACTCTGAGAAACCACAGAAGAAGAATGGCGAACCAGGAAGAAGGTGCACTCAAACCTGTTAGAACCATCTGAGCTTCAGTACTGTCAATCAAAACCAAAACCACAGGAAGTCCCACCCCCAAACCAACACCAGAGTTATGACCTGAGAGTTCTACCAGCACCACCTGAGTTCTACACACTGGATGTTCTGGACATCCATCTGTACATGGTGTGTACATGTTGTGTACTTTTGGTTTGATCACCTCGTTCTTGGGCCAAACTGATGAGTCTGATGGCAGCTCAGACCAGGTGGACCAGGTGGACTCTGAACAGACACCAGAGAAGAAGGAAAACCATCTATCAGTATTAAACAGGGTCCAAACCTGTACTTGAACAACAGACCATATATTAAAATGGACAAAACTTCCATCCATGTGACCCATTTGTTTCTGATGTGATGCTGAGTGGGCGGGGTTCCTACTGTTGCCATCTTGGCATCGTCATGTGCAGCCATATATTTTCATCCCTCCTTGAAATTCCAAAAATGGATTCAGAGGTGGAGCTGAGAGCATGGGGGTGATTGATTGACACTCACCAAACTCTATGTTACCTGTAGCTAAGAGCTAACCCGGAGCTAACAAAGGTAGACAGGCTAAAGCTAACACATGCTAAAAATCGCAGTTGCTATTTTCCTGCCTTCTTGCACACAGATATCGCTGCAGAACCTTTTTAAATCAGTAAGGGATAAAACAACACACAATGAGTCTGGAGCCCAAACAAGGTGTGTGTGTGTGTGTGGTTTTTTTTTTTATCCCTTATTGATTGAAAATGCTTTGCAGTAATATCCAGGGGCATGAAGCTAGGAGAGCCACAGCTTGCTGAGTCGGATTAATGAATATAGATATAATTTCACTATCCAAAAACACTGAATCGCAGACTTCTTGGACAGTCTGTTTGCCCAGATAATATCAGAGGAAGCCATATTTGTCCCATAAGTGTAGAAAAAAACTATCCCATTAACACTCATAAATATGAAAAGCACAAACACAATCAAACAGCAAACCAAAAAGGCCCAAGTGGTTTAGCATGAGACTGAGGCCTTTCCAGGAGCCAAATTGAGTAGGCTAATATTTCAAATATTTAGTTACTGGAAAATTAATTCAAAGCATTGTGAAATGGTCCTCAAAACTACCTTACCGAGGTGGCAATTAATGATTATGAGGATTACAAAAATTTTCCAATTGCCCCTGTTGGTTCAAAGGTTAAAGTTCATATGACCTCACAACACTACATGAAGTTATAAAATATAATGTAAATGTCTCAGCCAGTAAAAAAAAAAAAACATTATTACTAGTACTGTGTACTGTGTAGTAGAGGCAGTTTCTGACAAAAATAGAACAAAGACACTGAGATATTAAGACAACTTTTGAAATATGGCAAGTAAAATATTTCCGGGATGACAAAAGTACTTTTCCAAATGCACCTGTTGTTACTAGTGTATAATTTTAGTCATCAAATGCGAACTGCTGGCCACTCACATGTTGCTTCGTACAATAATGTAAACAGGAAAAGGCAGAAGCAGCAGCTCAAGACGTCACAAATGATCACATTTTGTGGGAAAGTCGATTGGTTAAAATTGCAACATCATGCTGAATTCAATGGGATTGTCTGAAGTTGTGTTGAAGTTGCAAATTGCAAAATCCTGGAGGGTCTGAGTAATGCATTAAGAGTTTTTGAGTAGCTTGCCTAACACTGCTGGTTAGTCACTGGTTAATGTAGAAGACAAACATTCGGCTATTTTGCAATAACGTGACACACACCAGTGTATTTTCAGCCAAAAGGACACACTGACGGCGTCGACGACAATGCATTCTCCAGTAGCACTGGAGATTCATGTTCATGTTGAACACCATAAAAAATAGCATCTACACTCAACAAAAATATAAACGCAACACTTTTGTTTTTTGCTCCCATTTTTCATGAGATGGACTCAAAGATCTAAAATTAATTCCAGATACACAATATCACCATTTCTCTCAAACATTGTTCACAAATCTGTCTAAATGTGTGATAGTGAGCACTTGTGCTTTGCTGAGATAATCCATCCCGCCTCACAGGTGTGCCACATCAAGATGCTGATCTGACATCATGATTAGTGCACAGGTGTGCCTTAGACTGTCCACAATAAAAGGCCACTCTGAAATGTGCAGTTTTTTTGCTTTATTGGGGGTCTGGGGACCAGTCAGTACCTGGTGTGACCACCATTTTGCCTCATGCAGTGCAACACATCTTCTTCGCATAGAGTTTATCAGATTGTCAATTGTGTCCTGTGGAATGTTGGTCCACTCCTCTTCAATGGCTGTGCGAAGTTGCTGGATATTAGTGGGAACTGGTACACGCTGTCAAGCACATCCCAAACATGCTCAATGGGTGACATGTCCTGTGAGTATGCTGGCCATGCAAGAACTGGGACATTTTTAGCTTCCAAGAATTGTGTACAGATCCTTGCAACATGGGGCCGTGCGTTATCTTGCTGAAACATGAGGTGATGTTCATGGATGTATGGCACAACAATGGGCCTCAGGATCTCATCACGGTATCTCTGTGCATTCAAAATGTCATCGATAAAATGCACCTGTGTTCTTCGTCCATAACAGATGCCTGCCCATACCATAACCCCACCACCACCATGGGCCACTCGATCCACAACATTGACATCAGCAAAGCGCTCACCCACACGACGCCACACACGCTGTCTGCCATCTGCCCTGAACAATGTAAACCGAGATTCATCCGTGAAGAGAACACCTCTCCAATGTGCCAGACGCCATCGAATGTGAGCATTTGCCCACTCAAGTCTGTTACGGCGACGATCTGGAGTCAGGTTAAGACCCCGATGAGGACGACGAGCATGCAGTTGAGCTTCCCTGAGACGGTTTCTGACAGTTTGTGCAGAAATTGTTTGTTTATGCAAACCAATTGTTTCAGCAGCTGTCTGAGTGGCTGGTCTCAGACGATCTTGGAGGTGAACCTGCTGGATGTGGAGGTCCTGGGCTGGTGTGGTCACACGTGGTCTGCGGTTGTGAGGCCGGTTGGATGTACTGCCATATTCCCTGAAACGCCTTTGGAGACGGCTTATGGTGGAGAAATGAACATTCAATGCACGAGCAACAGATCTGGTTGACATTCCTGCTGTCAGCATGCCAATTGTACGCTCCCTCAATGCTTGTGACATCTGTGGCATTTTGCTGTGAGACAAAACTGCACATTTCAGAGTGGCCTTTTATTGTGGGCAGTCTAAGGTACACCTGTGCACTAATCATGATGTCAGATCAGCATCTTGATGTGGCACACCTGTGAGGTGGGATGGATTATCTCAGCAAAGCACAAGTGCTCACTATCACACATTTAGACAGATTTGTGAACAATGTTTGAGAGAAATGGTAATATTGTGTATCTGGAATGAATTTTAGATCTTTGAGTCCATCTCGTGACAAATGGGAGCAAAAACAAAAGTGTTCCGTTTATATTTTTGTTGAGTGTATTTTGGTCTGAAATTTTTTTTTTTTTTTTGTGGTTTTCGCAATTTCCAGTCAGTGCATCAGGCAAAATCAGATTCAGTATTGGAGTTGGAACAGCACTTACCCGCTGACAAATGTACACTTAGAAAGTACGGAAAGTATACTGTGTGTAAGTGTACTCATGACAGCATGAATATTGTGACACAGCACAGTACAAGCACTGGCAGCGCATCAGAGACCTGTCAATCAAAAAGATATGTCCCTAATTATGCATAAATGTAAGATTAAATAATATCTAACTGGATGAGTTCGAAAAAATTACCCCCCTCACAGTTGGCATGAAGGCAAATTTGACCTATACTATAACAGAAGGTAAAGTTAACAGAAGGTAAAGTTAACAGAAGGTAAACTTGATGGGCAGCTGTGGTAGAGTGGGTCGTCCAATGACTGAAGGATTGACAATTCACGTCCCGGGTCTGGCTGTCCACATGTCCAAGTGTCCTTGGACAAAGACACTGAACCCTTTGTTAGTCTCCCAGTAGGACTGACAGAACCTTAGAAACCTACTGGTGTATGAGTGTGTGTGAATGGGTGAATGTGAGGCTAATGTAAAGAGCTTTGAACCATGAAGGTGGAAAAGAACGATATAAGTGCAGTCCAGTTACCTATTAAACCTAAAATTATTTTTTAACCAGGCTGTAAATGGGTTTATTTCTTCAGTGAACTTTGACCTTTTTAACATGGGAGTCTATGGGACCTAGTTCGGATCCAGCCACTAGTGGAGGACCAGTGAACTGCAGTTTGTGTGACTTCCAGGTTTGTTTTACTTCTGCCTGCCAGAGTTTAACACTTGACCTGAATATGTACCTGGTCTAGTCCCAGGTGTGTCCAACAGTTCGTTGCTTGGAGACGATGATGGACAGTTCATGATCATGTATTCAGCATCTTCAACTGGAAACATAACAAAGATTAAACAACAAAGATGAAACACAACAACAACCAGAATATGTGTTGTGTGTGTGTGTGTGTGTTACCTTCTGTGTTGTGTGTCTGTGTGTGTTACCTGGTGTGATGTGTGTCTGTGTGTGTAGTTTGTTCAGTAGTTCACAGATGGATTTCTTCTGAGCTTGTGCGATGTAACTGAGGTTCTCTGAGTCCAGAACCAACAGGAAAGACTGCAGATCCCAGATCAGTTTTGACAGCACTGAGGAGACACACACACACACGCACGCACACACACACACACACACACACACACACATGATCCACAGGTTTTATCCATTCATAGTAAATCATACAGAAACAGGAGTGTGACTGTTGTCATGGACACAATATGATGTTAACCTTGGACTTTATTATTATGTATTTATTTACTTATTGTTCTTTCTGTTCTTAAACTCAAAGGTCTTTAACAGACAGAAGGTGGGTTGAGGTTTTAGGGGTAAACATGTGGGTGTGATGACGCTATGGGTGGACGGGACTTCCAGTTCATCAACGCCATTGTTTTGAATCTGGAAACAAAGGAGGCTTGTGTTGAAGTTCAACCCTGACGTCCACAGAACATGTTTAAAACATGATCCAACATGAACATACATGGAAATAAGGAACCCAACACAGACAGAAGAGACTGACCTCAGATCAGTATGAACAGACAGTTTATTAAAATGGTGAACATTCTGTTCACATGACCCATTGGTTTCTGAAGCTGAAGTGAAGCTCGGTTGGCAGTTCCCACCGTCACCATCTTGGCAGTATCACTTGTGGACTGCAGCTAAGAGCTAACCAAGATCTAATGGAGGTAGACAAGCTAAAGCTAAGAGCTAAACTGAAGTTAATGAAGGTAGACAGGCTAAAGCTTAGAGTTAACCTCAAGCTAATAGAGGTAGACAGGCTAAAGCTAACAGTTAACTAGGAGTTAATGAAAGTAGACAGGCTAAAACTAAGAGCTAACCTGAAGCTAAGTGGGGTAGACAGGCTAAATGTAAAACCTAACCCGGACCTAATGGAGGTAGACAGGCCATAACTCAGTGTTAACCTGGAGCTCACTGAGGCAGACAGGCTAAAGCTAAGAGCTAACACAGGGCTAACGGAGGTAGACAGGCTAAAGATAAAAGCTAACCAGGTGTGAACAGAGATAGATAGGCTAAAGCTAATTGCTAACAGGGGGTAACAGAGGTAGACAGGCTAAAGCTAAGGCTTGCTGTTAGCAGCTAAAAACCGCAGTTGGTACTCTCCTATTTTATTCCCCCTAGCAGAACATTTTAAAACAGTATAGGATTTTTTAAAAAGACAGCGGGCCAGGGGCCAAGCCACAGAGCAGAACTTTGACCTTTTTAACATCGGAGTCTATTTGCTTATTTCAAATATGACACCATATTGGATTCAGGACCAGGCACCGAAGAGTAGTATTTGATTGTGTCAGTACATACTTCTTTAATAATGCCATCATACTGCTGTGCCAGGGTGTAAGTCCTATGAAAGAAAAGAGTCCTGCCTATATTTTTAACTTAAAAAGAAAAAAAAAACATGATACAAACCATACCATCTAACTAGCATTATTTTCAGCTTTATTCACTTGCAAGTGCATCAGACACACTGTGAAGTGGGTTGTGCTTAAAAGCAGAAACCTAATGTTTACCAAGGAGAAAGTTTACTTGTGACTGACACTAAATCAGGAAAAACCTAGTGTGAAGACATTTACAGGACAATTAATTTAATTCAAACCGTAATAACAATGTTGCACTAGCAAAATCAACTAACCATTAGTTACTACCAGTTAGTGCAAAATGCAAACTGGTATTTGCTTTTTCTCATATCCTTACATTTAATTTGGTGAATATATCCTTGGATGAAGTTACTGTATCCTTTTGGCTCCAGTTGTCTGTCCACATCTCTGAGGTAAATGTCAAATAATGTTGACATGCCTCTTTATGTGTTTACAGCCCTCGTGTTTACCCACCCAAGCCTCCAAGATGGCCGCCACATGAAAAAGGTTAAGAGGGACTGACTCCTGTTTGGATCCAGCCCCTAGTGGAGGGCCAGTAAACTGCACATTGTGGATTTCTTCTGGGTTTGATTCAGTTCTGTCTGCCAGAGTTTGACATTTGGTTTGAACAGAGACAGAGTAGACTGACCTCAGATCAGTCTGAACAGTTTGTGTGTGTGTGGGTGTGTGGATGTAAACACACTGTTATCGTGTTCTTCTGAGACCTGGAACAGGAAGTGATGAAGACACCGGAGGAGAACGGTTTCCCCTCATTAACATCATTAACATCATTAACATTCCATCAGATAAAAACTAGAAGCAGCAGCAGCAGAGTTCTGCCGGTTCCTCCTCAGAACCATGAACATTTAAGGAAGGTCTGGGACCAATGAAAAGAACAAACGTTAGTTAGTTAGTTAGTTAGTTAGTTAGTTAGTTAGTTAGTTAGTTAGTTAGTTAGTTAGTCAGTTAGTTAGTTAGTTAGTTAGTTTAATTCCAAAGTTTAAGAGAAAAAACATGTTGGTTTCACTGGTTTAGGGTTAGGGGACGGAATACAGATAGGGTTGGATTTAAGGTTTAGTAACTTCACTCACCATTCTGTTGATCCATGACCCGGTGTCAAAGTCCAATAGAAGGGCAGAAGTACACATGTAGGCCACGACCAGGACCAGGACAGAACCGGAACCAAGGCAGGACAAAAACCCAGTCAGGACAGGAATCAGAAACTGAAGTTATCATCTGAGAGTCAGACTAAGATAATGATGAAGATGAGGAGGATTGGACAGATGTAAAAAGAGAGAGAGAGAGGGAGAGAGAGAATTGGAGAGTAATGGAGGGGGAGCAAGGGGAGGAGAAGGAGGAGGAGGCTTCTAGACATTGGAAGATTGTCACTAGAGGGCACTAGGGTCCCACCCACCTGTCAGACATGACAAAAAAGCTAATAGATTCTATCCATTATCCAAGCTGCAATGACCAAGGATCATCTGCATTAACATGTGTGGGTGGTTTAGCTTTCAGCATCGTTTAACCTTTAGCATGGACACTGTGGTTCTAAACAGATCAGTAGAACCCTCTGTAATACAACAGAGAGGAGAGACTCAAGGGCCGTCAACAAGAGCCTTAAGGACCACCCACAGAAGCATTATGGACTGCCCGCATAAGTCTTATGGACCACCCACAGTAGCCTTATGGACCAGAACCACAGACGTCTTATGGATCACTCACAAGAGCCTTGAGGACCGCCCACTAGAGCCTTAAGGACCCCCACAGAAGTCTTAAAGACTGCCCACAAGAACCTTAAGGACTACCCAGAGGAGCCTTAGGGACAGAAGCCTTATGAACAACCACATTTTTTTCCAAGATAAAAGGCAAAAGTTGTAAAAACAAAGCGATATAAAATTATTTTGTAAATGTTCCATTAAATGAACGTTTAACTGTCTCATTAAATCATTAAAGTAGCACTTACCATTAGCCTCACCTTTTTTAAAATATGGTCATTTCCTGTCAGTGCAGCCAACTTGAGAGTGAACAGAACACATCCCATGAACTGAAAACATCATTAAAATGATCAAAAATTCAATATATTGTTGTTGACAGATTTGGACCGAAACTAGTTTGAATCTTCTTATTTGTTGGTTTTGTGTATTTATACGGTACATTTGAGAGTAAAAATAACATAAATACTTTAACCCTTGTGTAATGTTCATATTGTTGTTACTCAGCCAGTGTTTGTGGGTCTGATGGACCCGTTGCATTTTGTGGCTTTTAATACCTAACAATCAAACACTTCTATGTTAAAATACTGAACAGATGTTTACCTTATCCCAATTACAAGCAGTATAAACAATATCTATGGTTAATATTTGCCCTTTACCATTTTTAGGTCACATTTATAACTTAATATTTAAAACATAATAAAGAAAATCGATTAAAATCAAGATATGAGTGGAAACAAATTTACAAGTGAAGCAAGGTTTTTCAAAACTACTGACTTTTATTTCTTTGAACTTGAAATTAACCCATTCGGGTGCACAACACAAGCTGACCACATGAACACAGAGTAAACATATCAGTCAATACAACACATCAGCCCCATTGAACGCATGGCCTCTTCCAGTTTCTACATCCCACAGGGATTCTGTGGATTCTCCTTCTGACCTGAAAACTTCAGCAAGGATGAGAACTCCGAAGAATGCATGTAATTGGGTTTGGTCCATTTCCTTCCACCTTTCTCCAAAAAAGTGTCTTCCTTCTAAATTAGTGCAGTCAAGAATAATTTCCTGGATTGGAACTGGCTGATGCTCAATCTCATCGTCTTCTTCAGAGTCACTGTCAGACTCTGAATTTTCAGAAATGTGATCCTCAAATTCACAAACCTCTTCTTCTGAATCCTCTCCCTCTACATCAGGCATCTCCAAACTATTCCACAAAGGGTCAGTGTGGCTGCAGGTTTTTGTTCCATCCAAGCAGCAGCACACCAGACTGGACTCAATTAATCAACTGATCTCAGTCTTCAGAGAGTCAATTGGTTAAACTGTGGACTCTTGGTTGGTTGGAACAAAAACCTGCAGCCACACCGGCCCTTTGTGGAATAGTTTGGAAATGCCTGCTCTACATCATCATCAAAAATTTCTCTCTCTTCCAAAATCAATTCCAGAGCCCTCTGCACAGAGTACCTTTTGGCCATCTTGATCGGTTGTGATAAGAAACCACACTGGCAAAGCTATAATTATAGTGTCCTGCCTCCAGTTTGTAGCATATAGTGTGAGAAAATAAAGATTCCCGCAATACAGAAGGTCAAATTCTGCACCTGCGGTTCGCATACAACGTTGCAACATTGTTTGTGAACACTGTCTGCTCTCATTTTCTCGCACATTTGACCCTCTAATGTTCTGTACCAACAATCTGTCCTCCTGTCTAGACCTGCTGTGTGGTACACAGAACATCGATTTCCATAGAAATGTGTAGGGGGGGTGTAGGGTGTGTGGTCATTAAATATGTATTCTGATATATGTTCTTCACAGAAAATGAGCCAAAGTCAGTGAATCTCAGTTTGAAAAATTCATTAATTGTATAATTTTTCTTTTAATAAAAAATTAAAACGGGTCCCACAGACCCGAACACCACACAAGGGTTAAACCATATTTTTAAATGTCTGGATTCGAGCAGGTTTTTATCCCAAATCTCGTACGCTTGGGGCTGTTGAATCAGAAAGTATCGCGATGTTTCCGCTGTTTGCCGGTGAGGAAGCGTTTTTCTGACAGATCATCAGACTAACTAACCGGAGCGAGTTAGCAGTTGAACCAGCGGATTAACCCCCGAGCAAGCGGACACATACACACCAACCGCAGGTAAACCATAGGTGTGCACACGCGCCTTCTGTCTGGGTCATTATGTGACGTTATGATTTGTCAAAAGCCTTATGAAAGACGCATTTTAACTGCTAGTCGTTAGCATAGGCGTAGACTCTCCGCAGCTATTAGCCAGTTAGCCTCACACAGACGCTAAACTAATAGGAAGACGGTACCGGTTCCACCCATGATTCTGTGAAGGTTCCAGGTCAGTACTTTTATCCTGGGTGACTGTCACCGCGGGCAAAGCCACAGGTTCAAGACGGACTTGGGGTTTAGCCGTTAGCCTGTGGTGGTTAGCCTCCGCGACTGCTTCCGGTTGTATGTCCGCTTGAAGGAGCCCGTTTTCCTGCAGAGCCCAGCCCCGGGGTCCGGTCTGTGTGACCCGTTTTGAACCGGTGTGTTTTGTCTCCTGAACAGGTTGAAGATGACGGGCGCACCGTACAACTACTCCTACATCTTCAAATACATCATTATCGGTGAGTGAAGAGCCGGTGGATTTTCACAGTTACACGAAACGGAAGTGGACAAAACAATAACAGACGGTACTCTGGTCCGGACCGGTCTGGTGTGGCCCTGTTCAGTGTCTGCGGGTGGACCATTGGTGTAGACAATCAGTCCGAATCAGAATGATTTTTGAATGATTAAAGCACAGTGGAGTTAAAATAAGATCAAATAGAGCCCATGTTAGCCTGGGACTGAACCCTTGACCCTGTCCCCATCCCTTGACCCTGTCCCCAACCCTTTCCCTAACCCAGGTATGATTATAAGGAAAAGCAGATTAATAGAAATATTAAGCCACTTTCATCAGATCCCTTTAAGAGCTGTTTATTCCGTCTATTTGTCTGTCTCCAGGTGATATGGGCGTTGGGAAGTCGTGTCTGCTACACCAGTTCACAGAAAAGAAATGTGAGTTTGAGCCTCTACTTTCACCTGCTCTTCTTCCTCCTCTTTCACATCCTCCACCTCCTCATTCTCCTCTTTAAGTCCATCTTCTTACTCCTCTTTCTCCACCTTATCTTCACACTCCTAATCTTGCTCCTCCTCTTCCTCTTCATTTCTTACTTCATTGTCACGTTCGGACGTAAACTTGTTCAACTCTTTGTGTCTTTCGTTGTGTGTCCTTGTGGGCATGCCTCCTACCTGGTGGCTCCCGTACAGTCATGGCAGACTGCCCCCACACCATAGGGGTGGAATTTGGGACCAGGATCATGGAGGTCCACAGTCAGAAAGTGAAGCTGCAGATCTGGGATACAGCGGGTCAGGAGCGCTTCAGAGCCGTGACCCGGTCCTACTACCGTGGCGCTGCTGGAGCCCTCATGGTCTACGACATCACCAGGTACTTGACCCAACTGGATCTGGAGTAGGTCTGGACCTGAACTTGGTCTGATCCAGATCCAGTCCTGAACCCGCCTTGGTCTGTGATAGGACTCGCTATCAGGGACAGTTTAGTCCATCCATTGTGTTTGAAGTCATACAATTCTGGGGTGTTTTTTAAATTTTTGGGGGGGGGGGGTGGGGGTATCTTGTGTGTTAAATGAGCATTGTGTTGTTGTTGTCCTCATATGTAACTAACTCTGTGTGTGACGTATGGTTTGTCCTGTTTGTGCAGGAGGAGCACCTACAACCACCTGAGCAGTTGGTTAACGGACGCACGCAACCTAACCAACCCCAACACTGTACGTACACTGGAAAAAATACAACTAAAAGTATTGTACCTACACTGTGTATGTGTGTGTGTGTGTGGGGGGGGTACAACCAACACTACAGTAGGTACAGGGGTGGACTGACCATCGGAGTACCTTTTTCCGGTGGGCTGCTAGGTTAGTCAGCCAGTGTTCAGCCTAGATGGCCCACAAGGTTGTGTCCAGTGACGCCAGGGTGACTATTGGTGCAGTTGGATCAGTGGGTGAGGCTTTAATCTGATTTCCAGTGTTTTATAGGCTGGTCTCTGCCAGTCAAACACTCACAGTACCTCCACAATATCGAGAAAGTCACCTGAGTCTCTCCGGCCAATCAGAAAACGCCACTTGGTACGAAACAGCAAATTGGATTTCCCGTATTATTACCCATGGTCGTGCAATGCTATGGTTCAGTCGGATATTGCGGTGACTGGAGGAAAAGTGGCTCCAGGTCCTTTTTAAAAGTAATCTCAATTCTTTTACCTCTTTCTGTGAGTTGATCCTCAGTGTTTACTTTGTAATGTTTAGGAGCCATGTTAAAGAGCACCTGTATGAAATGCATTGTCAGCTGTTATTGGTGAGTGTAAAGGCTGTTGTTGTTGGTGTTAGCCTAGCCATGGCTCATTGGTTTTATAGTGACATAGTTAGCTGCATTAGACTTATTATTAGCCCCTCTTTTTGACAATATTGATGCAAGTTCTATAAAAATGTGACTTGTAAATGAAATGTTATGCACATATTAATGTCCATATTCCTAAGCTTAGAATCATGGCACTGACATTTTTTATTGTATCAGTATTATTCAACATTAATGATACAGTTAATTAAATTAATTTGATGAACAATATTGCACTTTATTTATTTCAAATGTGATCCAATAATTTCATGTTAATCTGGTGTATTGATCACTTTTGTATATTGATGTATTGCTGATTGAACAAACGTATTATTGACTGAATGTTAACTGCTCGATATCTGGTGGGCCAGTCACAGGCCAATTTTTTTGTCCCAGCCCTGAGTAGGTACACTGTGTAAAAATACAGTAGGTAGGCTATAAAAATACAACCACAACACTGTACTTACACTGGAAAAAAGTACAACCAAAACTACACTCTGTACACTGTAAAAAAAAAAAAAGTTGATGTACTCGTTCTGTGTTCCAGGTGATCATCCTGATTGGAAACAAAGCTGACCTGGAGGCTCAGAGGGACGTGACCTATGAAGAAGCCAAACAGTTTGCAGAAGAAAATGGTGTGTGTGTGTGTGTTGTGTGTGTACATATACATCTATGGAAGAAAACCATTAAGACCAATGCAATTTCCTCTGAATTCATCATGTATGACAGCCATTCCATTCCTATATCTGTTCAATTCCAACACATACTGTTTTGCTGAATAAGCTTCACATCCATATTTTATTTGAGAATCAGGAGTATAACACTATTTTCCAGACCTTGAATTAATACTATAAGAAATAACTTTTCTAATAAATACGATAAGTACAATCCCAACTAATGAAGTAGACACACAAGTATAAAAGTACATCAACTGAAGGTCTTGTTATAATGTGAATGTGTGTGTGTGTACATGTACATACAAACCTCTGTGTGTACGTATGTTAACTGACACACTGTTGTGTTCAGGTCTACTGTTCCTGGAAGCCAGTGCCAAAACGTGAGTTCATACTTTTCTACTTTTATTACATTTGTTCTACTGGGACGTTCTGACACCAGGGTGGGTTCTGGTGTTCCTGTGTTCAGTGCTGATCAGACTTTTTTCACTTCCGATATGATGCCGATATTACCACGTTGAGTATTGGCCGATACTGATGCAATATTATCACTTATTTTGTAGTGTGGAATGTTAGAAAATCAATGAAAAATAAATTTGAAGACCCTGAAAAATAATGTAAATAAATCTAATAAAAAATATTTCATTTATTTGTTTATTCGAACAAGTAAAAACAAAAGAAATTTATATTTATTTATATATATATATATATATATATATATATATATATATATTCAATTCAATTCAATTTTATTTATAAAGCCCTAAATCACAACAACGTCGTCTCAGAGGGCTTTACAAAAACATAATCAACTACAGAAATACATGAAAAGTCCCAGGCATCCCCTGTCCTTAGACCCTCCTTCTCTGCAAGAAAAAACTTCCAAACCCAGTGGGAAAAAGAAGAAATCTTGAGGAGAACCACATTGAAGGAGAGATCCACTCCCATGGACGGACAGGCTATAGATGAACGTCCATGTATAAATGCAGGAAGGGGGGCTGGTCCAGACAGGCAGGGGCGGTGGTCCGGGGTCACAGGTCAGCACAGGCGAGATACTCCAGATCCTGTCGTCCATGGCTCCCGTGCAGGCACTGTCAGGAGAGCCACCACTCCCCCCAGGGGGGGAGGGGGGAAAGGGGACACCAGGTGACTAGTCATGAACAGATTTGGTAAGAAAGATATGTTATAAAAATTACAGAAACAGATGTGAGGAAGAGAAAGAGAAGAAAGAACTCAGTGTCTGTACTTCCCCCAGCATTCTAACTCCTAGGGCAGCCTAGACTGAACTGTGACTCATACATCATGTATACATGATATATGAGTCACATAATTTTTAACTAACCTGACCATAGGCTTTCTCAAACAGGAATGTTTTAAGCCTAATTTTAAATGTAGAGACTGTTTCGGCGTTTTTAATATTAAAGGGAAGCTGATTCCATAAGACAGGGGCCTGATAACTAAAGGCTCTATCTCCTACTGTACTTTTAGAAACCCTAGGAACTTTCAGTAAACCTGCATTCTGAGAACGAAGGGTTCTATTGGGTTGGTACGGAACCAGATCATCTTTAAGATAAGAGGGGTCCATACCATTAATGGTTTTATATGTAAGGAGGAGGATTTTAAATTTAATTCTAGACTCAACTGGAAGCCAGTGAAGGGTTTGGAGCACAGGGGTGATGTGTTCTCTTCTATTTGATCCTGTTAATAATCTTGCTGCTGCATTTTGAACCAGTTGCAAGCTTTTTAGGGAATATTTAGGACATGCTACAAGTAAGGAGTTACAATAATCTAATCGTGATGTAACAAATGCATGAATTAATTTTTCTGCAGTCGTTTTAGACAGAATATTCCTAATTTTGGCTATGTTGCTATATGCTATATAGGTTTAAAGTGCAGACAATTTACATTGAGTTCAATTATTTTACTGTCAGCAGGTGTCCACTGTCCAACTGCTCAAAGGTCAGAGTTCACAGCTCCAGTTTTACTGACTCCACCCACAAAAACATGCGGGGACAATTCAAAGAAAAAAAAATCAGGGTACAGGTCACAGGTAAAGTTAATGAAGTGACGACCAATAGCTGGACAGGAAGTGACAAAATAAAAGCAGATTCATGGATAAAACTGTGGTTGATCTACAGCCAGTTTATTTTATTTTTGAAGTGAACTTTACATCCACTCACAGATGTCACTGAGCACGTGTTTAATCCAAAAAATAAAACCTGTAAAAATGATTTACTAAGTAGACAATGTGGTTAATCAGGACTCTGGTTGTGGGTCTAATGTACGCAGGTACCAACAGGTTTGTAAAGTGCATCATGAAGGACTCTGTAACACTGATCTATAGAAGTACTGGTTACTTTACCTGTTGTAGTACTGGTTACTTCACCTGTTGTAGTACTGGTTACTTTACCTGTTGTAATACTGGTTACTTTATCTGTTGTAGTACTGGTTACTTTACCTGTTGTAGTACTGGTTACTTCACCTGTTGTAGTACTGGTTACTTTACCTGTTGTAGTACTGGTTACTTTATCTGTTGTAGTACTGGTTACTTTACCTGTTGTAGTACTGGTTACTTTACCTGTTGTAGTACTGGTTACTTTATCTGTTGTAGTACTGGTTACTTCACCTGTTGTAGTACTGGTTACTTTACCTGTTGTAGTACTGGTTACTTTATCTGTTGTAGTACTGGTTACTTCACCTGTTGTAGTACTGGTTACTTTACCTGTTGTAGTACTGGTTACTTTACCTGTTGTAGTACTGGTTACTTTACCTGTTGTAGTACTGGTTAGTTCATCTGTACTAGTTCTCCTAGTGATAAATGGACACTTATCGTAGTGGTTTTACTGCAGATTTTAGAAAAAATGTGTTACCTTTTGGCAGATATCGGATCAATATGGGATCAGGACTCTTCTATTTCAGTGTCTGTGGAGTCCAGTCGGATCTGCTATAGATAACGGTTCTTCTGTTCTTCCTCAGGGGGGAGAATGTGGAGGAGGCGTTCCTGGAAGCCGCTCAGAGAATCTACCAGAACATCCAGGACGGGAGTCTGGACCTGAACGCGGCCGAGTCCGGGGTCCAGCACAAACCTTCAGCTCCACAGGGAGGTCGTCTGAATGCAGACAGTCCACCAGCCAAAGACGGCTGTAGCTGCTAACCAGAACCACAACCAGAACCGGAACAGACGGGCCCAGATACAGACATGTACCCCAACACAAGTCCAACAAGACTTTGACCAGAACTTCAGCAGAACTTCACCTGATCAGATGGGACTGCCCTGATCCACCATATTAAAAACCATCTGAACCAGAAACAGACCGATCCGGGTTCCACCAACACCACCTACATCTGGATCCAACTGTGGCAGCCCAGAGTGTCACTGATCCACAAGGGAATCCAGAATCCAGAGCTGAATGTAGACTTTGAGAACCAGAACCTTCTTATTGTTTGGGGTTCATGCAGTCCTGATACTTTTACCATGTACGGTTCTGTCCGAGTTCTGGTCCAAATTCATATTAGGACCATGTAGACCTGGTAGATGTTGGTTTATAGGAGGTGGTTTGAGGTGCCTTTAAAGGAGCAGGTTTTGGTCCAGTCCAGTCCGGTCCGTTGTAATGCAGATGCAGATTTTTCTAATGATTCTGATTGTTTTAGTTTGAAACGGTTCAAAGAAGGTGCTCAGAACGAGGATCCAGAAGAACCAGAACCTGAGTTCAGAAAAGCATACTACTGTAGACTGGACTGGTCCAACTGTGGGTCAGGACAAGGATTCAGTAGAACCAGAACCAGATGAAACCCGTCATGGCTCAAGTCTAGCACATGTCCACTAGGGCGGCTGCCCAGCTGCCACAGGGCAGCTGGTTCTGGTTCTGTCCTGATCTAGGTCCGTCTCATCTGGGTGTCCTCTGATTTTCTGTCCTCTGATTGGACAGATGCCTTGTTCTGCTGAATGAAGCCCCTCCCTCTCTGTTGAAACCTGAGCTGTGGGCAGGGCCAGACCATGCTTATTAACCTGCACGTCGACCTTTTCTACGTCCAACAGTGGACGTCCTCAGTCTGTCCTCAGCTGTCCCCAGTCATCCTTGATTGTTCCTGGTCATCTTTTGGTCATCCTTTGGTCATCCTTGGTTGTCCCTGGTCATCTATGGGTCATCCTTGGTTGTCCATGATCATGCTTGGGTCATCCTTGGTTGTCCCTGGTCATCCTCGGGTCATCCTTGGTTGTCCCTGGTCATCCTCAGTTGTCCCTGGTCGTCCTTGGTTGTCCCTGGTCATCCTCGGGTCGTCCTTGGTTGTCCCTGGTCATCCTCAGTTGTCCTTGGTCATCCTTGGTTGTCCCTGATCATCTTTGGTCATCCTTGGTTGTCCCTGGTCATCTTTGGTCGTCCTTGGTTGTCCCTGGTCATCCTCAGGTCGTCCTTGGTCATCCTCATGTTGTCCTTGGTCACCCTTGGTTGTTCTTGGTTGTCTCTGGTCATCCTCGGGTGGTCCTTGGTTGTCCCTGATCATCCTTGGATCATCCTTGGGTGTTCCTGGTCATCCTCGGGTCATCCTCAGTTGTCCCTGATCATCTTTGGTCATCCATGGTTGTCCCTGGTCATCCTCAGGTTGTCCTTGGTCATTCTTGGTTGTCCTTGGTCATCCTCAGGTTGTCCTTGGTCATCCTCGGGTGGCCCTTGGTTGTCCCTGGTCCTCCTTGGTCATCACTGGTCGTCCTCCATCGTCCTCGGTCACCCATGTCTGTCCTCACGTCTCTGTCTTTGATCGTGTCTCCAGGGACCAAACGTCACCAACACAAACTCTGCTTCAGTTGTGACGTTGCCTTAAACTTTATTGGTTGAATCACATGTAAAGGAGGTGTCGTTGCCAGTAGGGGGCGGAGCCTTCTTCAGTCCTTCCAAACGTCCAATCCCAGCCTCTTCATAAATGGACTCCTCCCATATTTCTGTACTTTTACTTTAGTTTCTGCTTCACTCCTGCTTTTATGAAACTTATATTTATATTCATGTGATTTTTTTTTTCTGCTGCTCGACTGTAAATAAAGGACAAACACTCTTGGATGTCTGTCTGTGCATGGGGACACACTAAAGGACACACACTCACAACACCAGGGACACACATGAACACCAGGGGACACACACCACCAGGGGACTGCTGTGAACTTTGACCTTTTTAAACATGGCAGTCTGTGGTACTGGCAGCTAGTGGAGGACCAGTGAACTGCACTTAGTGTCACGACCAGGTTTGATTCATTTCTTTCTGAACTCAGTCAGTACGTTTACCTGCACTGACGGAAATTCAAATTATTGCCTTACTCTGATGGTTCTCAAATCCAGTCCTTGTTGGCCAGTGTCCTGCATGTTTTGAATGTCCTTTTTTTCAAATAAATAATTAAAAATAAATATTAAAAGATGTAATGGGAAAAAAAGGTTAAATATATTTTTCTAAAAAAATATCTCCCTCTTTTTTTTCTTTATTAAAGACATTAAAAAAAATAATTTAAAAAATGTACTTTAAAATATTTTATATATATTTGTATTGTTCCTCATAAACTGCCTTTTTTAATACAGCTTTGATAGTGTTTATATTTCCACTAGGCTTGGGTGACATTTACTACAATATCATACCACCCATGACAGTAAATTCAGTATTTTAAAGGTGTCATTCTGCTGAAAACCACTTTTCCACGCTCCTTTTGGAATCTGATGGGTCACCCAGAGTTACCAACACATGCTGTTTGCTGCAAATGTGTCTCTTCCACTGGATAGATTTACCATCATTCATAGAAAATAACAGAGAAACAAGACACTCACAAAAGCCTGTCCACTACGCGTCACCCACGTGGGAATGAAGGTAACGCTCCCCCAGCCCGTCCCCCATTGCAGCGAATCTGAAGTAGCATTAGCATTAGCATCTACAAGAGAAGACGGCGCCACAGTAGCTGCTGCACAAACTTGGAAGAAAATGGCGGATCAATCTGGTTAATGTGCTCTCTGTGGAAATAAAGCGTGTTTTTTTTTTCCTGCATGTGTCCAAAACAAGCGCCAGCACTAAACCGAGCTCAGGGGTGTTCAAATCCAGTCCTCGAGGGCCAGTGACCTACATGTTTTAGATATGATCCAGTTTAACCCATTAACTCCTGAAACTTTAGCAGTTCCACAGTAAAAATAATTAAAATAAGCAACAACATGAACAAAAATGGCCAAAGTCACCAATACAATGAATAATAAATGGAGAAAATAATTTGTAACATGAAGAAAGTAACTGGAGCAAAATTAAAGAAAAAAAAAAAAGTAAGCCCTGCGATGAACTGGCGTCTCATACAGGGTGTACCCCGCCTTCGGCCATTGTAGCTGGATTAGGCCCCCAGTGACCCCCGCGACCCTAGTGAGGATAAAGTGGGTTCAGATAATGAATGAATGAATAAAAAGTCAAATGTAGAAAAACAATGAGCAACAAAATGAACAAAAACTTTGTCTTACTTTGTTCATGTTACCGATTATATTGTCAGTTTATTATTCATTTTGTTGTAATTTTTAAATCACTGAATCACATGGAGGAAATATCTAAAACATGTAGGACTCTGGCCCTCGAGGACTGGATTTGGACACCCCTGAGCTAGCTGGATGTTACTCTGGGATGGTAAACACACACAGAGCCAGAGGGGGGAGTGTTCCTTCACATATTCTGAGCCAATCAGAGACACCTCATTACGACGTCATGGACATGTATGAGGAAGTAGAAGTAAACTGTTGTTCAACCTCCAGTCATTTTTCTACTCTCCAAAAACAGCTGGAAACAAAGCACAGTAATATTAATAAAATAATGACTGAATGACTACTATAAATAAATTATTAAATTCCCTTGTTGGCATGTAAACTCCAGTTCAGTCCCTAATCACAATAAGACAATAATTTGAATGTTTAAGTGCATGTAAACATATGGAGTGATTGAGTCGATATAGCGACACCCATGTGACCATGTTTTGATCTGTTGGGGTCACGTCCATCGACCGTTAAATGGCTTTTGTCCATTTCCTATGATTCAGAACCAACTTGCAAATGTTACAGAACCTGGGTTCTGTAACAGTTGTTTATCTCATTGTTGAAATTATATTTAAAAAAAAAAAAGGTTTCCTTCTATTAATTGTTTATTTTCAAAAATGTCCTTTACATTATTTTTTATAAAATAAATCAAAGATGCCTTTTGGAAAACATCGGTTTATTAGTACAGACAAACGGATGGGTGTGGTAAAAGAGTCCTCAGACTGAGGGGTGTGGTTAAAGAGTCCAGACACTGATGTCCAATCACAGTCCATGTAGGCGAAGTCCTGTCTACGTAGTCCTGGTCTTGGAGGCAGGTTCTGTTTCCTGTTCATACTCAATCTCCACGTACGCTCGCTTCTTCCTCGGCGTCGACCCGTTGGCTGGAGATTTGCCTTTAGAGCCACGTACCTTTGACTCCACTTCTGTCTCCATCTCTTCTTCATCTTCATCTGATTCTGACTCCTCCTCTTCATCACTGCTTGTTTTCAGTTTATTCATGTCCTGAAAAAAAAAGAAGAAGTTAAGAATCAAAACCTGTGAAAGAGATCAGAACCAGAATCAGGCTGATGTTCCGTCATTACCTCAAAGTCACTCAGGTCACTTTCATCCAACTCCTCCTCCACAAACTCCCTCTGACCAACGTCCTGTAGGATGACAGACAGGTTGGTTACCACGCAGCTGCAGCTGACTGCCCCAGTGCTTGTTCATATGTGTGAGACAGGGTGTGCAGATGGATCAAGACTCGTATATACGACTGTGACACTGATCAGATCCATGAGTCACTGACAGAACAGAGTTCCACCCTCAGACCTCAAATGTCCCAGTGGTCATTTTAAGAACCCTGGTCTGTCGTCACAGACGACACAGGGATTGGAAGCGGGGATGCAGTTAGCCAGGCTAAAGATTTAGCTAACACATGCATTATTTCTGGCTAAAGAAAGCTAACACTGTGTAATGTTAGCATGTTGGGGAGTACCTAATATGGGGGGTGGGGGGGGTGCATGTTAGTGAGGACCTAACAGCTGCAGGGGTTAAACAGAAAGCTTCTGTAGGGAACAGAACTAGTGTCGAAGGCCCCATTTTCCCTGGAGGACTTGAGAACACCAGAGGCCAGGACAGGGACTGGACACACCCAGGGAACAGACACAGCTCAGGCTGAGGAACAGCTTCTATATATGGGCTGTCCAGCTCCGAAACTCCAAACCACCCAGACAATACGCAATACAAACTTTTCTATTTGTATTGTTCCTCATATACTGTCTTTTTTAATACACCTTTGATAGTTTGTATTTGGATGATGAACTGAAAATGTACCACTACTGACATTTACTACAATAACTGCGGTCATACCACCCATTACAATAAAGTCATATTTTAAAGGTGTCATTCTGTTGAAAAACACTTCCAACGCTCCTTTTGGAAACTGATGGGTCACCCCGAGTTACCAACATATACTGCGTCTGAAAGTGGTGTGTTCCCTCCACTGGCTGGATTTACCATTCATAGAAAACACAGAGAAAGAAGTGGCTCAGAAAAAGACTGTCCACATTACATTGTGTGGACATTGGCAACACCCACATGAGGTTTAAGGATCGACCAATAGAGGTTTTTTTAATGGCCGATGCAGAGAACACATTTTTTTTTTACAATACCCTTGGCTGATATGGACTGACGATTTCCTTAACCCTTGTGCGGTCCTTCGGGTCAAAGAGACCCGGTGGTTCACAAATGTACCTTTTTATACGTACTGTAGGATGCCATTGCTTACTACTGAAAACAGTAATATATCCTTGGGGGGTGGGGTGATGAGTCTATGGAACTGAACTTTGGAATCTGGGTTTTTAAGACCCGATTGTAGGACACAGCCAGTGTGCCTTTTACGAAGGACCGCACAAGGGTTAAGCCAATATTTGGGGCCGATAGGGGTAAAAATAAATAAATAAATAAATAAAAAATTTAAATGACAAATATTCTAGGTTTTACAAATCAAATAAAAAAACAAGTTGAGGTAGAACAACATGTATAACATAAAATGCTTGATTATATTTAAAACAATTACAAACAAGTAAAATTGCGCACATTACATTTTATATATTTTAGGAGAATTATTTTCACTTTTAAGTTCAGTATTAAGCAGTGTGGACTGTGTACACTATGTTGTTTGTAACTTTGTTTTAAATATTTATTTGATGTTATCCAGGTTGTTTAAAAGCACCAAGACACTTTTTATTTTTGCAAACAATACAAAGATATTTTTAGTTTGGACATTATTTGAGTATTAGAGTGGGTCAAAGTGCATACAATGCACAATTCTTATTTTTATATTGCCGTTTACACTTCATTATTTTAGGAGAGCTTTGAAATTCAGTACTGTGCAAGCAGCAATACAAGACAAAAAACAATATAAAATTCAATATGTCAAGAAATATGCATTGTATGCACTTTGACCCACTCTAATAATCAAATAATGTCCAAAATAAAAATAGCGGGGTTTTTTTCTTGCAAAATAAAAAGTGTATTGGTGCTTTTAAACAACCTGTATAACATAATAAATATTTAAACAATTAAAGTTACAAACAATTAACTTATTGTGCACAGTCCACACTGCACAATGATTATTTTCAAAGTGAAACTATCTCTCCTAAAATATGAAAAGTGTTAACAGCAATACAAAAACAATGTGAAAAATACTAATAATAATCTGGGTGACTGGAGAAGTTACTGATTGTGTTGTTTTTCACCTACATACAGTATGTTAAGTGTTTGGAAGTGTACGTCAACATTGTGATTCAAGTATGCAGTTTAGAAGAAAACAGACTTCATTTGTCAAAACCATGGAACCACATGCGAGTGGGCCGATGCAGATACACTTAAAAAAATAATAAAAACCGTCCCGATAATGTATAGGTCAACTCTTAGTGGGGTTCATTCATAGATAACAACACAGAGAAATGAGCGACTCAGAAAAGTCTGTCCACTACACGTCAGGAGGACATTGGCGTCACCCATGTGGGGTTAAAAACCCATCCCCCATTGCAGCGAATCTGAAGTAGCATTAGCATTAGCACTTACAAGAGAAGATGGTGCCACAGTAGCTGGTGCACAGACTTGAAAAAAAAAATGGTGGATCAAACCCCATTCATGTTCCGTCTGTGGAAATAAAGGTTTTTTTTCTGCAAGTTTTCAAAACAAGCGACGGCACAAAACCGACCTGGATGTTACTCTGTAATGGTAAACACACAGACAGCCAGAGGGGAGGGGAGTGTTCCTTCACATATTCATTCTCTGAGCCAATCAGACGCCTCATTATAGCATTATGGATATGCATGAGAAGGACCGGTAAACTCTGTTGTTCAACCTCCAGTCATTTTTCTACCCTCAAAAAACTGTTTGATACAAAAAACCCATACTTTTTTTTTTTTTTAAACAGAACCAACTCACAATGCATTCAATAACAACAGCGCAAACAGCAATATTAATAAAATGAGACGTTGGAATGACTCCTTTAATAAAAAAGAAAATAAATGTTTTTGTCTATTTTGACTGTGTGTGCTTGTACGATATGTTCATTCTGACTGTGGAGTCATGTGACTACATGACTCCACCCATCCAGTCTGAGCAGGAAGGGAAACAGACGAATGACTGATGGTTCAAATGCAGAAGTGGATGAAACAGACATAGACCAAGTAACGTGAGTTGTATTGTTCTTGTTCCGAAAACAAATTTGAAATCTGTCAAACATTTTACTTATTTTTTTTTTTTTTTTTTTTGGGGGGGGGGGGGCAGACTGCACTGCAACCACATCAGAGGATTAAAAGACACAAACTAACCTGCAGTTATGGACCCAAACATGTGTGTGTGTGCGCAAACCCCCCCCCCCACCACCACCACCAAACCAGTAGAATAGAATGTGTTCTGTTCTATTCCACTCCACATGTATCCCTTTCCAGACATGTCCTTTACCTCATCATCCTCTTCCTCTTCATCCTCATCTTCTTCCTCCTCCTCTTCCTCGTCCTGTTGCTCCAGGGCTCTGTCGAAGGCGTGGACCGGGAAGTTATAAATGTCCCCGTACTGAAAAGAGAAACACAAAACAGACACGTGAGACCCAGACCAGAACCAGCAGACCCAGGTTATAGTGTAGACCAGAACCAGGTCCATACCGTTCCCTGCTTCAGTCGCTCCAACAATTCCTTCTCAATGGCGTTGTCCAGCTGAGCAGCGATCAAAGCTTTTTCCTACAAACAACAGAACCAGGTCAGTGTCTGTTCGACTCAGGTTCTGAATGGGTCCCATTCTGTTCACACTCACCTCCTTCCTCTTCTCTCGTCTCTCCACCTTTCTGCTGAGTGGAACCAACTTCCTCCTGAAACCAGAGCAGAAGTACGAGTCAGATCCACGACGCTGGAGCTACTGAGGTTCTAGGACCCCTGGTCCTCCAGGAGCCCTATCCTGCATGTCTTAGATGAATCTCTGATTCTATGGATCAACCTCTGCAGAAGGACCTTCAGGTGGAAGAGGAAACATCTGAAACATGCAGGACCAGGGGTCCAAGTCTAGGTACCTGCTGCCTTCAGCAGCTTCATAGTGCTAGGTAATGGTACCTTTTGCCTCTTACAGTCATTTGATGAGCAGCTTGTGCAGGCAGATCAGGTTCTGTGTGTGTGTGTGGGGGAGTGTATTGTTGGACTTACTGTCTTTTCAGGACTAGCTTGCGCATGCGGATCAGGTACTGAGTGATCTTGGTGAACCTCTGTTTGCACTTGTGTCGGATGAATCGGGGCCAGTAGATCAGGTTCTGGTCGATCTGTTCTAGAGCCTTTTCATAGTTTTTACTGAGTTTCACCTGAAAACACAAACTGTTCTGAATACGACGATCAACCAGATTCCACTAATGTGGGTAATGTGACTCAGGGTGACACTCACCTTTTCCCATGTTTTGGCGGGGAACGCCGCTCGTTCGATCACTTTCATGTAAAGGAAGCACTGACCTGCGGACAAGAGACCGCACCAACGGTCACAAACCACACCCACTGTCAGCTCAGAGGACACAGACCAGGGTTCCACATACCTTTTTCCTCCCTGATGGTGGCATACTGACTGTTGGCCAGTGGGCACGATGATCGGTTACACAAACCGGTGACGTTGAACTCATTCCGACAGAAATTCTGACTCTTAGTCCTGAACAGAAACAAAACCACCATGAACTACATTCAACAGACCAGATCAAGGTTAGAATCTGTTTTAGGTCTAACCTTAAACTGTTTCAACATGATCATCAAATACCCAAACACAACATAAACCCATGAAATACTCACTTCACTTTGAAAGAACAGAACTGTTTGTTCCCGATTATGTCCCAGATCACCTGAATGCAACACGGTGAAAAAAACATTCAGTCACATTCACTTAGTCCAGATTTGAACGTCACATCAAAGTTTAGATGAATTTACTCATGTATGTATTTACAGGAAACACTGATTAACTGGGATTGAAACTTAACCCAGGACTAAAAATTATCTCAATATGACCAAAAATGATTAACTGTGAATAAACCTGATGATGGTTCAGACACACTTTCATCCTACCGTTAGCATGTAGCCGGAACACATTTAACACCTTTAACTGCGCGTGTCACTTACGTCGTCGTGTTGCATTTTCGTTTGTCTGTATGTTCAACCAAATCCTCAAAATTTCCGGTGTTTTCTCCGATGAAAAGGCACGGTTATGGGTGAAAATGTTATGTATTTAGAGAGTGAGCCGCCACATGGACCGTCAAGAAGCCGACATCTTTGTTTGCATGACGAGATCTCGGGCGGAAGACGATGACGTATCGCGATATTTGGTTGTTGCAGTCAACTTAAATGTTGATTCGCGCCATCTACTGGACTGGAGTGTTTTCAAAAAGACATGCTACAATAAAGTTATGTACAATTAAAAGGCCCTTTAAACATTACATGTATGGAACAAACAGTGTTGGGAAAGTTCACCTTGTTTAGGAACTAGTTCAAAGTTCAGTTCAAGTTACTCAATGTGAATTAGTTCAGTTCATCGTTCATTCTTCCAAATTATGAACTAGAAGTTCATGGATCCCAAAATTAACTTCTTCGTTCTTTTTTTGTGTTATTGTTGTAAACTTATTATTAACCGTTCCTGACGTTATCCTGTAGTCATTATGTTGCCAACATTAGTTCAGAATAATACAAAAATGACATCTATGATAATGCTGTGTTTTGATCCCATTTTATACCTTATAGGACTCAATAATTACAACGTAATGAGAACGAAATGTGAACTACATAAGAGCGCAGTTCAATAAATACCAGAATAACCGCGTTCACAACTTCCTGTTCATTTGGCAAAAGTGAACCGAGTTGTTCAGGTTCGTCAAAAATATGATATCGTTCGTGGACGATCGTTCAATGAACTCGTTCAGGTACAACACTGGGAACAGATATGACCTTAATAGAACATACATTTATTCAGGGCACTATTTACCCAGGGTCTTTATGTGTATTTATATTTTTTTCTTTGTGTATTTTTGTATTGTTCCCGGTGTATTTATAAACTGTTCTTCATTATTTATATATTGTTCTGTGTGTATTTATATACTGTATTATATAATATTTGTTCTCTTGACAGGTTGTAAAGTTTTAATGAATAAACAGCTAACATTAATATTTACATATTACACTTCCCTGCCTTTACAGTACTATCAGCTTTGCTCAGTGTATTTAGATTACAAACAAAGAGCAGGTGCCATGGTACCCGGTACCACATTTTTGGTATTGCCTCTGCCAAGGTTTCAAGTTTTTTGTTACCCCACCACCCGAAGGGGAAAAGGATATTGTTTTTGAGTCTGTTTCTATGTTTGTTTGTCTGTTTGTAAGTATCTTTACACAAAAACTATTGGACTAATTTCTATGAAACTTTCCAGAACAGATCCCATTAACAGTTGGTGAATGCAGGTCAAAGGTCACAGTCACCAAAACTGTGTTTTCACAATGATAATAGATAGGACAAATTAGGTAAAATGTATGTGAAGGGAGTGTTCCGTCAATTCAGGCATCCCGTCACATTGGGCTCCCAAGTGCTTCTGAGCAAACACATGACCACAAGCGTTTTCACAGAGAAAAAGCAATTGACTTGGACACTGGACATAAGTAATACTTTTCAAGTATATTTATTTGATTGTGCCTTTAACCAGTAATCATATAAAATATCACATGTGTGCGATAGATTTGATATTGACGTTAGTAAGTTTTTAGTAAGTTAGTTTTGTATGATATGAACATTATGCACAGGAGTGGCCTGGGTGTTACTGTTCATGTTGGTTCAATGGACTCAAACAGTAGCCGACCTTTTGAGTAACTAAATCAAAATACAACATTAGAAAAAGAAAATCAAAAAGAAAAAAAGTCTATTTATAATAGGAGCATTATATGATGGCTAAATAAACTTGTCAAAATGTTCTACCTATGATGTAAGCACTAGTATATGATATCAATAGTCATGTTTCCAAATGCAAAGTAACTTATTTTGACAGAATAATGTGTCTTTGTAGAGATTATTGTCAATTTTGGCTGCTGGTAGCTCATTTCGATGGGGATGAATATTTTGACAGAACAGGGGGTCAGGGTTTGTTGTTTAGTTTGTTGTTATTCTTTATTAACAGTTGTTCAATACAAGATAAACATTGAACAGTACAGAAACAAACAGAAGTGGGGTCAGAGAATAAGTATTTTTTCCCGAAATGTTAAAACAGATATAAATGAGTACTTTTAACAGTGGTCTTGTTTTTAGTGTCTCGTAGTGAAATAAAATATTGAGTTCCTTTACAAAAATGAAAAATGATGGCTTTTGAACTGAAAATCTACATTTATGAATATGGACATAATATTGGTCTGATTTGGTAGGACTATAGGAAAAGGAATAAATAAAGGATTTTAACAGTTCTTTATTTATTAAATTAATAATATTTTCATCCAGTATAATTCCCAAAAACTTAAACTCTGATAGATTCTCAATATTAACTCCATTAATTAATAATGAGACTTTATCTTTATCCGTTTTAACAAAAAACATAAACGTTTTTGTTAGATATCACAATAAGTTATTTATATCAAACCAAATTTTAAGTTTCACCATCTCACTTTCAATGTTTTTCGATCATTTTTAAAATTGAACAGAAGAAACTTGTGTTTTCTGCAAACGAAAATTAAAAGTTCTTTTCTCTCCCTTCAGTAATCGGAAACATGCTAGACTTTTTTATTGTTTGTTGCTGTCGGTTTAGAGATCCGCAATTGGTTCGGGAATCAGAAAGGCTGAGGCGCATTGCGTAACAAGAAAGGGCAGCACCTTTCACGGACAGACCGTGAACACACCATTCATCACGTTAATGAACCGAAAGGATCGGTTTTAAGATGGCGGAAGACAGACTTGTTCCGGCTGAAATACATCTTCACTGACGGTGTCAAAGTCTGGGACGATTTGAGTTCTGGTTTATGTTGGAAATAATGACGTGAACCTGATAAATAACGTTTAAAAAGAACGTTTTAAACGAAGATTCATTATTTTAATCTGTAAAAAAAAGCCGGATGTGATCACAACAATGCATTGTGGGAGCCGTAGTGTCCCTCTGCTGTTGGAACAGTGACCTCTGGTGGTCAGACTGAGAGGACAACAACAAGGACTGAAGGGTTTAACTGTTCAACTGTTTAATGAAGCATGAGTTTAACACCTTTGATTCATACTGGTCACTACAGGAAACAGTTATTCGACAGCTGTTCTCTTGTATATTCATTGGTTTTGATGTTTTAGTTCCATATCAGTCAGTTTATACCATTAACATAACATAACATAACATAACATAACATAACATTCATAACATAACATAACATAACATAACATAACATAACATAACATAACATAACATAACATAACATAACATAACATAACATAACATAACATAACATAACATAACATAACATAACATAACATAACAAACATAACATAACATAACATAACATAACATTCATAACATAACATAACATAACATAACATAACATAACATAACATAACATAACATAACATAACATAACATAACATAACATAACATAACATAACATAACATAACATAACATAACAAACATAACATAACATTCATAACATAACATAACATAACATAACATAACATAACATAACATAACATAACATAACATAACATAACATAACATAACATAACATTCATAACATAACATAACATAACATTCATAACATAACATAACATAACATAACATAACATAACATAACATAACATAACATTCATAACATAACATAACATAACATAACATAACATAACATAACATAACATAACATAACATAACATAACATAACATAACATAACATAACATAACATAACATAACATAACATTCATACCATAACTCGTCTGTTCTTAATACCTGATCTTCACTCACATGTTTACAGTCTCATTAAACAAAATCTGGATTAAAAATGTTTTATTTCGTAGTGTTCTGACATTGCGTTTTACATACACGTTTCTTTACTTCAAAACTTAAAATTCATGTTTTCCAGCTGAGTGAACATTTTTGTAACTCCATAAAAAATAGGTTCATTAAACAGATTTCAATCACATTGCTTTTGTCAGAGCTAAAGAGGAATAAAACCACTTAGGAAGGTTCTCATAATTCATACATCAAAGGTAGTGTTTATCTATTCCTGTGGTTGGTTGTGTGTTTTTTGTTGTTGTAAAGCCCTGTGAATGGACATTGTTGTGATTTGAGGCTCTATAAATAAATACAATTTAATTGAATTTAATAGTGTTGCACTGATTGATCAGCTGCCCATCATAATCGGCCGATATTGCCTAAAAATAGCCTGATCAGTGACCAGAAAAACAGACCTAAATTACTAGCAACCATTTTCAAACTTGCAAACACGCTACACAACAGGTGCATCTGGTCTTGACTGTTTCTGTACTTTTCAAAATATAGTTAATTATTTAATAATAGAAGTTTGGGGCCATTTTACGCTGCGTAAGGGAAAATAGCATTAGCTTTAGCCTAGCACTGTCGTATTTGCCACAACACCTGAACCTGAACGCATCCACACTTCAACAGCACTTCGTCAAAGCAGATTCAGAGCATCTATGTTTTGCTAACTGGTGAGTATTAGCATTTGTTAGCATGTAGCCTCACGTGTTGTAATTATTTTTTTAGCAGATGTACAATGGTAGTGTAATTATTAGGCTACATCTGTGTCCACATATCTAGACACATGCGTCTGTGCATGGATGCACAACACAACTGAAAACACCTCAGTCTTCTCTCATCTCCATTTATTGATTGATCTAGTTTAACCCTTTAACTCCTGAGACATTATTCCAGATAAATGTGGTGCTGTGAATGTGTCCTAAAAGCTGCTGTGAGTCTGTGTTTGTGTTTCTTTTCTTCAGGGGTTTAGTTTTACTGTGTTTTAGGGTCAAAACAGGTGGAATAACAGAGAAAAGACAAAGAGAGTGTAAACTGAAGACACTCAGAATGTCCATCAGGTTAGGATGTTGAACATGGACTGAACTGGAACACATTGAACAATTTGAATTTTGTCCCAGCAGGACAAAATCTGAGGTAACTCAGATGTGTGTCAGAAGTTAAAGGGTTTACTTTTTAAAAAAATTATCTAATTCTGGCGGCTGTGGCTCAGTTGGTAGAGTGGGTCGCCCAATGACTGTGAGGTTGGCGGTTCGCGTCCCAGCTCTGGCTGTCAACATGTTGAAGTGTCCTTGGGCAAGACACTGAACCCTGACCCCCCCAGTAGGACTGACCTTTGACCTTAGAAACCTACTGGTGTATGGGTGAATGCGAGGCTAATGTGAAGCGCTTTGAGCACCATGAAGGTGGAAAAGCGCTATATAAGCGCAGTCCATTTACTCCATTAATTGCTGAAAAAAAGTCGACAGAATATTTGATAACTGCATCTAGGGCTGCAACTGTCCATACCTAGATGAAAGGTATGGAAATGTAAGATTCCTTCTGTGATCAGCAATCGTCAGATCAAGTTTTTTAGTGATCGAGCCGAAAAATGCTGATCGGTCGGTGCATGACTAACCAAAGGGTTAATTATCTTGTCTCATCATCTGAACCCGCTCCTCACTAGGGTCACGGGGGTCACTGGGGGCCTAATCCAGCTACAATGGGCGAAGGTGGGTTCACCCTGTATGAGTAGGCTTTAATTGCGTTTAATCATAATTGAGTGTCTAATATGTTTAATGTCAGTGGTTTTCAATTTCAGTTATAAATGAAACAGTTTTAGACTTAGACTTCCATTTATTGTCATTGCATAAAAACAACACAAAGTGACATTTGGCAACAAAATGTTGTTGCTTGACTTCCAGGTTCCACAGGATTAAAATGTATTCTTTAAAAAGAAGCTAAAAATAATTGAGTGCAATTATTAAAAAGAGTACAATGAGTACAATAAATAAACAAACATAATATAAACAACATTAAGAAATGCAAAACTGGATAACCAGTATAATATGGAAGGGATAATGTATTGCCCACCCAACCAGCCTATCCCTGAGCTGTTCAGGTGGGCAATACTCGCCTTCAGCGTTGGGGTGTTGTTCGGCTCCGTCTGGAAATATTTTTCAATAGTCAGGTGAGGGCAATACATTATCCCACTTATTCTACGGGTTATTACAGCTTATTATTGCTATTACTCTAAAAAAGATAAAATAGCAGTTACAACGTAGCAAATATTTACTTTCAAAGTGGCTGAACTGCCTGCAGAGTTTTATGGTACCGTGAATCTGAAATGACAAAACTCGTTGCCATTGGCAGCGGGCGTTAATGGCGCAGCGGACGGTTATCGAAATAAATCTTCCCGCAGAATGTTGGCAATGTCCATTGAAAGTGAATGGGAGCTGTCGCAACATTCTAGAGGGCCGTAGAATAAGCAAGGGTTAATGTATTGGCCGCACATTACTTTCGAAAAATATTCCCTGACGGGGCCGAACAGCACCCTGACGCTATTGGCAGCGGGCGTTAATGGCACAGTGGGCGGTTATTGAAAAAAAGGTTGGGAACGTCAATTCAAAGTGAACGGGAACTGCTGCAACGTTCTAGAGGGCCATAGAATAAAAGTTAAAAACAGGAAGATTGTAGCAGCTGGGAGGGCTAATGCACAAACAGGAGGTAGTTAAGGCACATATTTTTATATTGTACAGAAGTATTGTCCATATGGAACGTGCACTGAATTTACAGAATTTATATTTCTGTCTGAAGACCAGCAGATCTACATAAAGTGGACCAGACCAGACCTCCATAAAGACGACCAATAGGACTAGACTGCACCCTCATAAAGAGGACCAGATCACACCCTATAAGGAAGACCATACCATATCCCCCTAGGGCCAGCAGGGCCAGACTATACCCTCATAAAGAGGACCATGGTACAACCCCATAAGGAAAACCAGACCACACCCCATAAGGAAGACCAGAGCACACACCCTAAAGAGGAACGGTAGGATCAGACTACACCCCCATAAGGAAGACCAGCAGGACCTAACCCCATAAAGAGAACCAGCAGGACCAGACCCCCATAAGGATGACCAGATCCCTGTATAGAGGACCAGTAGGACCTAACCCTGTGAAGAGGACAATTCATTCATTTGTTCATTTGTTCATTCATTCGTTCCAGTTCAAAGTATCCATTTCATCCTGTTCATTTTTTTCTTGTTTTTTATTCCAAATGAACTTTAAACTTTATTAAAACAGAACTGATACTGTTTATTTATGGATCATTTTCCGTTTTGTTGTTGTTATTTATGGATTATATTGTTTACTTATGAGTCAATTTCGCTGTGTAGGGTGTGGTTCCCAACCCTAATCCTCAAGTACCACTATCCTGCATGTTTTAGATGTTCCCTCTTCCAACACACCTGAAGGTCATTATCAAGCTCCTGCAGAGCTTGATGACAGACTGATCATTTGAATCAGATGTGTTGGTAGAGGGATACATCTAAAACATGCAGGATAGTGTTACTTGAGGAACAGGGTGGAGGGAATCCACCGTCGGGCCTGTTCCACTTTACGGAGCTGCAGTTCTCCGCTCCACCGCTTCAAGTCGTCTGTGCGCCGCCAGACGTCATTAAAGTGCCCGGATGTTATTGTAGCTAGCTCCTTTAGCTAATCGGCTAGCCGCTGCGACGCCGCTGCCTTCTGCCGCTCCGGTCTGCCGCACCGCGGACTCTCGACCCTCGGACTCCCCCGGGCCTGATCCGCGCAGTTTGACCGTCGGTAATTGACGTCAGTGGTTTGTCATGATAGACACTGAGTGAACGGCCCGGTATTTTTTAATTAAATAGCGATTTTCCATCCGGTTTGGCGGGACCTGATCGGGTGAACAATACGAGCTAAAGCTAAAGCAGCTAAACACAGGCCAGTCTGTTTCTTCGGTAGCTAACACAGCTAGCTTAGCCTGCTACCGCGGCGGCCATGGAAGACAAATCCTTCACGAAAGAGTTAGACCAATGGATCGAACAGCTAAACGAGTGCAAGCAACTAACGGAGAACCAGGTCCGGACGCTCTGTGAGAAGGTAAGTCCGCTTCTCTGGGCCGATTCGGGTCCAACCTTTCACTGTGGCCTACATTTGAAAAGCGGCCATGGCTAGTTTCTGGAAGGAACCTGGGCTAAGGCGGCGGTTTTCATCTGGTCTTCGACCCGCCATCCTTTGCGTAGATGGTTGAAAATCAGGCCCAAAGAACAGGTTCCCTTAGAAGGTCATAATGTCACCGCCGTTCGGTTACTTTAATCCGAATTAAACCAAGTGAAATTGTCAAATCGTCGTGTGAGTTGAATCGGGCCGTAGATCCACATCTTTGACATTTGGTCCAGGGATTAGACGGGGCTCGTCTCGATGCCTGTTTATTGTCAATGGCGTTGGCTCTTTGCGCACTGACCTGCGCCCTGTTCAGCTCATTCATTCTGCTCCTCAGGCTCCATCTGGGCTCGAACCGGATCCACCGGACCCTTGTCACGGAGGATCGTATTTAGGACTGAAACATTGGAATTGGGATGCTTATGTGAGATGTTTCAGGTCTGGCCCTCCAGTGAAGGGACCTGAAGTGGTCCTGGTCTGGTCCTGAAGTGGTCCTGGTCTGGCCCTCCAGTAAAGGGTCCTGAACTGGTCCTGGTCTGGCCCTCCAGTAAAGGGTCCTGAACTGGTCCTGGTCTGGCCCTCCAGTAAAGGGTCCTGAACTGGTCCTGGTCTGGTCCTCCAGTAAAGGGTCCTGAACTGGCTTTGACCTGTGCTTTTCTGCAGGCTCCATCTCAAACTTTACTTGGACGTCATTGGTTGAAGATGCAAATGCAAACTGACTGTAGGGCTGCTGTTATGTCTGATCAGTGTTTTTGTGGTCAATGAGCCTCATTCTTGGTTTTAGTTTAACCCACAAACAACCACTGGTCACAGTTTATCGACCGATACAAACGGTGTAATACCTGTTGATCCACTAATTATGTCAATTTGTCGAAATACAGTAATGTCCCATCGGACACAGAAACGATTTGACAGATTAGTGTTTCCAAATGATCCACATGTTTTGTTTTTAAGTCATTTTTGCTTTAGTTGGGCCATAAGAGATGATCTAAAACAAGGAACCACTTGATATTGAAATACATGTTGGAATTGCAATTAATTAAAATTCTGTCTCTAACGGGATATGACCGTTTTGACCCAAATACATGTAAAGTGCGATACCGATATTCATCATTTCATGGTTATTAGATATTCTCCCATCATCCAAAGACACTGATAGGACAAATCTCCCTTTAAAAAGAGATCATTGATCTCAATGGGACACACCTGGGTAAATAAAGGTTGCGTAACAAAAATAAATATATATGACCCAGTTGGATGTTCAGAGGCTGTAGTTGCCATGTCAACACTGTCATCTTCTATAACATTGGTTCACCAGTAAAACCTATGGAGTTTGATGGAGACACTTGTTTTGTTTCAGTTAGCAAAATGTTTACTGAAATGTTTTTTTTCTTTAGTTTTCCTTTTTTTGATATAATTAACTTAAAATTTACTTTCAGTTTTCATGAAAATGTATATAATCTGTCAGTTGAATACAGGAAAATACAAGATTTGCATCAAAAAATGCCAAAGAGGATACTTTAATAAAAAAAGTGATAAATCAGTTAAAGGTAGAAATGGTGAAAACATATTTTGGGAACTGCCTCAAAACTAATGGTGTGTACATATATATTTTATTACCTTTCTACATGACTCCAGAACCAAAACGCACACTACATACCTCTTTTATTGATCTGAAAAACCTGTATAATGTTCTTCAACTTCTAACGGACAATAGTTTGTATTTAAATCCAAAATAATCCCCTGGTGTTTGCACAAAATTATGAAAACAGAAAATTTAACTTGGATAAAATTATTAAATTTGTGTACCGTAGTTTGAGGTGTGTTTTGGGAAGAATCTGGCGACATGTTGCATATCACAATACCATGATCATGATACAATATATTACTAAACTGATATTTTCTTTGAGCCCTAACTGTGATATAGATGTTGATATCTGATATGGAAAAAATGTGTGGTGACAAGATTTTTTCCAGCACCAGGTGTTAGTCTGTACAATCTGTATAGACCACGTGAATGTCCATCTCTCAAAGGATCAGTTATTACTACCACGCTTGGTTTAAGATGAAACACTCAAAACATCTTGGGAAAGTTTGATCACATGACCGGTCAGATGATTCTTCTGTCCATCGTCATGGTAACCAGCATTGCTTTGATTAATTCTTGGCCTTTCTCTTGTGTTTCAGACTATTCTGTTTTTTAAAAAAAAAACCCACCACAACATCTAGAAGTGGTTGAATATGAGGTTTCTTCAGGTTTTGATCTGGTTCAGAGGGACCAGGGTTCAGGGTCCTAGGTGATTGTAAATGTGGATGAACACGAAGTATTGGAAAATACTGACGTGAAGATGAGACCTGGTTAGAGCAGAAACGGGAGCATATGGAATGGACAGGTGACCCAGAATAACACTGTTCATCAGGACTGAGTTTACTATCACCACAGTGGACTGGATCGGTTGGTTCTGGTCCAGGATCTCCTCATCCACGTGGTCCTGGTTCATCTGGAATGTATCTGTATTTTTAGATTAAATAGATGATGAATATAGTCTTGAGCCCCCCCTCAGGCTCAGGTCAGACTATGGTCCTGGTTTTGTCTTCAGTCAATTCAACCACATTGTGTCATAATAATATAGATTATTTATGTCAATAATAGATATGGGCCACATGTCACCAGTGACAATGTTGAAAATGTTGATTTGACAATGTGCACTTTTAAATTCTGGAGTATTCATACTGTGTCCCCAGTCCCTGGGAAAATTTCTGCTCATTTACACCCCCCAAAAAAACAAACTTTCATTTGAAGGGGTGAGACATTTGTTCTGTTCTAATAGATAACACACATGTGTGTAATATACATGTGTGTAATAAGAATGGGTATTCCAGTGCGCAACCCCCCCCCCCCAGTGGATTACAGACCTGACAGTCCACCAGGCCCTCCTAAATCCCCACCAGGCTAAACGTCACTATTTATTCATTTATGCAGCTAGTGATGCTAACCATAATGTTAACATGAATGTTAATAATGTAATGTCAGTCCAGCCCAGCTCTAGATATATATTTAACTAGAAAAGCACTCTGAGAGCGCAGACCTCCGCCGAGGTAGACCCCACCCCCTCAGATCACCACCAAAATCTAATCATTTCTTGATCTCCCCATTACCAACCGACCCTGAACATTTCATCAAAATCCATCCATACGTGACAGATGAGCTCTGGCAAAAATATAACTTCCTTGGTGGAGGTAAATATTTGTCTAATACGGTTGAAATGTAGCGTTTACACATCTGTGACACGTTTTCTATTAAATAAATTGTAATTAGGCCACAATGTGACAAATGTTTATCCCCCCACATTGTGGATTCTGTCATTAATATGAATTTTTAAAGGTGACTAAGATGCTTTACAGACCGTTAATTTTTGTTAGTAGTTGGTGTAAATATTGTTAATAAATGTTGCACAATAACACATAATTTTATATTTCTTGTCAACTTAAGTATTTTAGAATTTTTTTTTACAAAAACATGGTGGGCCTTTGATGGGCTTCACTAATAGGCCAACCACCACCAGGGGTTAGCAAGACTTCTGGAGGAAACACTGATATCAAATATGCTCATATTAGGGGTCCAACAGTACAGGTATCTCATGGTTCGGTTCATACCTCGGTTCTTGTGCCACGGTTTTCTGTTCATGTTTTGTGTGTGAAAAAAACAGGGTTTTTTTTCTCCCAAAATTCCATTTTTATTTTGTATGTCAACAAAAACTGAATTTCACTGTAGGAACTAGGGCTTTGACTTACAATGTTGACACTGAAATAAAATTTGAATGTTATCTTTAAAAAGAAGAGACATGTTCGAAAGAGTATTAGGCAGCTCTTAATATTTGAACATATATACGGCATCATTAGGATTATTTATTTTACTTTTGTGACTTTTAAAAAATGTTGGGTTTTTTTGGAAACTTTTTCAGTTCAGATTCCAGATTTTTATTTCTTTATTTTTTTAACATCTCGGGAAATATATGTCATTATCTTTGGGTTTATCTGGGCACCTGTAGACATTGGCGTCCAGCTGACATGTAACCAACAGATGTGGTCAGTCCTGCCCATTCATGAACAATGGCTGAGGTAGAAGGTACGTCTAAGATTCACACTCTGGAAAATGTGTAAATGTCAGGAGTTAACAAAGTGAGCAGGGAAAACTAATTTGTGACAGTTTTACAAATCGTGTCACTTTTTGTACCTCCTCATTTTGTAAAAGTCCTTTTTTGGTTGTCAATGAGGCTAGCAGTTTAGAGGCTTTCATCAGTAACAGGCAACCAGGAAACCCAAGGAACAGTGTTTCACAGTGTAGATTGTAGATTATGTAATGTTAAGTGTCAGTGTAATAATGTTCATTACTCTGACACTACACGTTTAATCAGTAATGATTGGAAACACGTCTGAATATTTGACATGTTTGGGTACTGCCCCCTGGTGGACTGAATATAAGTAATTTTGATGCCGAGGTTAGTGAGGCATTTCCAGAGTAATATAATTAATACATATTTGAATATTATTAAAATATCTACATTATTTTCCCAATTCAATTTGAATATGATTTTTGGGCAAAGGTCAAAGCTCTAGTAGGAACATTCTATGACTGTGCTAAATAAAATTCCTCTTTCTGTCGTGAACAATAGAACTTTTTATTCCTTGACAGTTGTATAAAACAAACGCATGCACACATAACAGACCAAAGGGGAGTTTTTAAAATAAATGAATTCCTCTTCTGCATAAGGATGTGAAAGAAAATGTTAGTATAGAAACACCAGGTATCTCATTTGATTGTCTCTGACTCAGTCCTGAACCTGGTCTGGAACCCACACATTAGGGCTGAATGATCTGTCATTTTGGACTGAAAATTGTGATTTCAAACAACACGGTTTTGGGATCATCAAAATTGCATTTTTTTTTGTGGTGCTCCGAACTTTGTTTTAACTATTTTACGGCTACTACTGATTTTTTATTTATTTTTTTTTACATCAGCCTTCGCTAATGACAGATAAAGGCCTAAGCCAATATTTGGAGCTAAAACTGTTTATTTTTTCTCAGTCAAATGAAAACAAATGTCAGAAAATGTTTAAGGTTAGAAAATATAATAAATAGTATTAATTAAACTGATAAATATGACCATATGTAAGCCTTCCATCTTTTTCTCCCTTTTTATTTTCTCCATTTTTCTTTTTTCTTTTTACATTTTGGGTTTTATTTTTCCTTTTAAAAAATTTTTTCCCCCAATTTTTCTCTCTGTTTTTTCCTCTTTCTCTCACCTGTCAGTAAATCATTGCATTTATTCTTTGAATGCTATAGTTTCTGTGATGTTTCCAAATGTTGCTGAACCACTGAAACTTTATCAGAAATAATCTGGAATGACTTTGAAATTACAACTCAGTTTTTTCTTAATCGTTCAGCTGTAGTCCTGAACAAAGCTTTGTTAAGAAAAAAAATAGGTCTTAACTTGTACTTTTGTCTTAGGATAAAACTTAAGTTTCCAATATTTCCCAATAAACTTCTTAAGTTTTTTTCTTAACTTTATTCTTATCTTTTATCTAAAGAACATTTAATATTCTTGAAAGCTTAGTTAAGATTCTTCTCAGTATTTTTCTTAACTTTAAGACAATTCTTCACCATATCATACCACAGCCACATAGAAAAGGTAAGGCTCTAATATTTAAACAAAATTGTAGTTATAGAAATTTTGTTTTTGTAATTTAAGTTTGCTATATATGTTTTTGTGTTAGTTATATTATGCAGGCTATATACACTGACACCAACTGACAGTTACTTCCAATTGGCCTTAACATCATGTTTAGCTTATAGGTAGAATTGATGTAGGTTATACCTTACATTAAATGTACCATATAGGAATGACATATGCGGACAATAGGTCATGAAAGTAACTTCTTCTAAGAAGTTCTGAAGTATTAAAAATAAGTTGGTAAGAAATGGCATTGTTCTAAGGAAAATATTGAGGAATTTCACTTAAGATAAATGTTAAGAACAGCTTTTTTTTTCCCTTTAGAATCTTCATAAGAATTATCTTAAGAAAAGTTTTGTGAATCCGGCCCCTGGTCTTGAACCCTGACATATTTAAAGGTGTAACAATGTGTTTAATCACGGCTCAGGTTATAGATCTGATGTACGTGAGTGTCGAAGTGAATACATGTTTGGAAGAGTGGTGGAGCTGTACACGAATGATGAGTGTGGAAACTACTGTTGGTGTCTGTCACTGAGGGGCGGGGCTTCACCATGCTGGGAATGAGAGAGAGAGAGAGAGAGACCTGCAGGGTGAACATTTGCCTTTCGCCACCAAAGGAAAATCAATTGCAGAACTGAAATAGCACCGTTGACAAGGGTGGATTGTACTACGGAGGGTGAAATGAACAGAGCTGCTTTTTGTTTGTTTGTTTTTTTGTGCAGTGCTCCTGACTTTGTTTTGTCAACTATTTTATGGCTGACGTGGAATTTTAATTTTTTTACATCAGCCTTAGCCAACAACTGATGAAGGCCTGAGCCTATATTTGGAGCCGAAACTGATAGTTTTTATTCTGTCAAATGGAAACAAATGTCCGAAGATGTTTAATTGCACTTAGAAAATATAAATGGAGAGAATTAAAGTGATAAATATGTGGTGGTAATGGGAAGGTCAATAAATGATAAGATTTTGGTGGGGTGGGGGTTCTGCGCTCAGTGCTTTTCTAGTTTTTCCACCTTTTTTCTTTTTAGCTCATCTGGGCGAAGTCGCGATGAGCCATCGTGCTTCGTCCGTCATAGTCGTCCACAATTCACTAAAATCTCCCTCAATTCTCAATGGATTTCAAATCTGATTTTATGATCTATTGAATGATTCCCTTTTGTTGATAACAAGACATCACAGCTGTGAGGTCCTGATGAGCACAGGGACATTGGAACTATCTTGTCTGTTTTTTCCTCTTTCTTTCACCTGTCAGTAAATCATGGCATTTATTCTTTGAATGCTATAGTTTCTGTCATGTTTGTAAATGTTGCTGAACCACTGAAACTTGATTTGAAGAAAATCATGACTTAAATTGAAATGACAATATCTGCCAGAAAAATTGCAATTAAATTTTTCTTAAAATCGTTCCGCCCTAATTACATCCTTAGCTGATATTGCCCAAACACTTAATTTCTGATTCCCCTATCATCCACTACAGATATATACAGGCTATTCCCCAAAAAATAATTTTAGTTCACATCACACATCTATAATGAAGTTAACACATTAACTACTTTTATGGTGACGCCCACCTTAAGGAAGAACCGGAAATACAATTTCGTTGTTCTGTAAACATGTTTATTGTAACAATGACAATAAAGGAAGTCTAAGTCTAAGTAAATCATGGCATTTATTCTTTGAATGCTATAGTTTCTGTCATGTTTGTAAATGTTGCTGAACCACTGAAACTTGATTTGAAGAAAATCAGGAATGAAGTTGAAATCACAATATCTGCCAGAGTAATTGCAATTCAGTTTTTTCTTAAAATTGTTCAGCCCCAGTGGTGAGTGAGCACACTTGATGACCATGATTCATCATCCATACGCTGTCGTTTGCCTCCTGGTGTGCTTTGATGAGGTCATCAATCATATATCAGTAAATTCTTGTAAATGTTCATACTGTCCAAAGATAAGTGTAAAGTTAGTTTCTGTTTCACAGACTGGTGCTGTGTTTGTTTACCTGCTTGACTAGTTTCAGCTACTTCCTATAGCCTTCATCAGAAGTCACATGATGTTGTGAGCTGTCTTAAAGGGTGTTTTAGGACGATTGGCCTGACAGCAGGGGGTGGTTCTGGTGCATACGCCTCATCACACACCTGGGTGTGGTCCTGCAGAAGATGTCGGACACCCCCTGCTGACGCCAAACCTCCTGAAACAGCCTAAAGATGGCTCACAATAACATCGTGTCACTCTTCTGTAGCTGAAACTAGTCAAGCAGGTAAACTAATACTGCACCTGTCTGTTAAAAAGAATGTATGGGTAAATGTTTTGTGATTCCACAGCTGTTTATTCCAACATATTTGGCAAAATCCAACCATTATGAGGAAGAACCGATAATATGTACAGTATTGCATATTTAGGCTAATATCAGGTCAATGTAATCTGACATTTGTAGTAACATGTTTGGTGCGTGTGGGTGTGGGGGGGTTAGGGTTGTGTTAAAACCTAAACCAGCAGAAACACTATGAATCTGGACCCAACGCCAGTCAATGAAAGGACAGGAAGTCGAACACAGTCTGACACTGAGTGGTTGAAGGGGCTTAAAAATGCACAGGTGTTCTATTATCCTGTTGGATTTGGATCAGAACTGGGCTTTGAATTGGAGTTGAACCTATTGGTCCGTTTGTCAATGGCATCAGGTCCGAACTGTTCATGGATTAAACGCTTTGACAGGACGTTCTTCTAAACCTGAAAAACACCTGTTTTAAAACCTGGTTTAAAACACCTTTTAGTAGGAATACAGTGGTTATCATGGCCGGATCAGAACCAAGGTCTGTTCAACTGGCACATGTTTGATGATGGTGTGACTCTTAGTTTGTCATTTTCCTCAGATGATGAACTTTATTGTGGTGCTGTTTTCTGTTGGTTATGGCGGCGCCAACACCCACCTGCCCAGCCCGTCCCTCTGAGGTTCAGCCTTTGGCTTTGAATGTGACTGATGATGGTTCTGTTTCCTTTTCAGGCCAAGGAGATTCTGACCAAGGAGTCCAATGTGCAGGAGGTAAGATTTCCCATCATGCCTCAGCATCAACTCAGAAAATAGCTGATGACTGGACCTTTACTGTCAACACTACATCTGCAGCCCAAACTAGAACCAAGACCAGCACATCCAGATGACCTTTGACCTCAAGGACCTTTGACTTTCAACTTTTAAGGGCCTTTGACCTTTAATGAACATCGTAGATGAGTTAGTTTATATTTTTTACTGAATGTGTAAAAATCACAATGAAAACTATAATTGTGGCTTTGGTTCCTGAAGGAGGGGCAGGGCTGTTTCTGGTCTCATTTGTTTTACACTTCAGCAGTAAATATGTTGGTGAAGTTGGGTTTACAGATGAACACAAGTAAATTTTTGGAGTTTTAAAATCTTCTAAAGCCAAATCACTTTAGTTCAGGGGCCATATTTAGATAAAGTTGATCTGAAGTGGGCTGAACCACTGAAATAATAACATAATAATACAGAAATAATGTCAACGCCAAATATTTCTCCACATTTTAAAGTGAAAAAAGTTAAATTTAATAATGAAAATGTTTATGTTGACAAATGATTCTTTCAAACAATGTGAATAACATGAAACACATGAAATAAGCCTAATTTTAACAATATTATGCTTTTGTCTATTATTTCCATATGTTCACTATAACTTACAGATCACTTCTTCATATATTTGTTCAAGATTATTCAAATTTTTTTAATTTTATTTTTATTTTGTGAAATTATACTTTGTTTTAGTGTAAATATGTTGAAAATATGTATATTTAGAGGAAAAAAATGGAGTTGTGATTATTTATAGATTATTATGATAGTAATTTACTGGTTCTGACCCACTTCAGAATGAATTGATCTGAATGTGGAACCTGAGCTAAAATGATGAATATCTTAATGTCTATTTTTGAATTTCACAAATTCATCCCAACCCTTTGGCGGGCCAGATTTGGCCCCCGGGCCTTGTGTTTGACACCTGTGTTCTAAAGGGTGAAATTTCAAATAGTTGTAAAAACATCATCATCATTTCCTTCAAACGTGTCACATGTTTAGAGGTGATTGACATGATGACATCTGCTGGATCTATGACAACATAACAGCCTCTACATGTGAGGAGGCGGGGCTTGTACCTGGAACCACTTCTAATCCTGATGGTATTAATCTGAAATATTAAATCCAAAAACAATGAGAAGACCCAAAAGGACTTGGAGCACTCAGGAGGTTCTGCAAATGATGTTCCTCAGGTTACATCTGGACCAGGTGAAGTAAAAAATGTGTATTAAAAAAAGCCTTTAATATAACATGGTAAATGTGTCCTTCATCAGGCCATTATGGTCACAACGTGTAGGCCCGTGTGTTTTTAAACACATTTAACATGTTGTATTAATATTATTCTCAAATGTCAGAGCCTCTGTTTTTTTTCTTAATTTTTGGAGAATAATTTAGTCTTTTTGTTCAGGAATGTTCATTAGTGATTTAATGAAAGGCTTTGAAACATCAACACTTCAGCAGGGTTCTGGTTCTGGTTCTGGTTCCACCGTGTCTCCAGTGTAATCCCAGGTGTGGATCCTTTAAGAACCTGAAACCAGGTCCTCGTTACATACGTGCTTGGATCTGGAACCCATGTCTCAGAAGAATCAGGTTTTATCACCATTTCCATGGAAACTGTCTCACAACTCAAATCTTCATTTGGTTCAATCCCAAACTTCCAGGGTCCACCTGACCATAAAAAAACTGATAGGTCCAGCTCAGGTTCTGATGGTCCTGGTTTAGAAAAGTTCTAAGGTTGGATTCATCGAGTCCAGTTGTTCAAATTCCACAGTTCAACTTGTCTGTGTGGACCCAGTCCATGTGTTCTGAGAGATGTTCTGTGGTTGCAGGTGCGATGCCCGGTCACGGTGTGTGGAGACGTCCACGGTCAGTTCCACGACTTGATGGAGCTGTTTAAGATTGGAGGGAAGTCCCCCGACACCAACTACCTGTTCATGGGAGACTACGTGGACCGGGGGTACTACTCTGTGGAGACCGTCACGCTGCTTGTCACGTTAAAGGTACCGGAGACCACTGACGCACTGGACCCACACCATGTTTCTCTTTGAGGCCCGGACATCACCACTGTCCCCTGTAATCCGTGTCCTCGCCATAACCTCTGTAACTCCTGTGGTCCAGGTCCGGTTCCAGGAGCGAATCACCATCCTTCGGGGAAACCACGAGTCGCGGCAGATCACGCAGGTCTACGGATTCTATGACGAGTGCCTGAGGAAGTACGGCAACGCCAACGTTTGGAAGTACTTCACAGACCTGTTTGACTACCTGCCGCTCACCGCGCTGGTTGATGGACAGGTGAGACTGTCATCATGGCGACCACTCCAACCACACCAGTATTGACTTTGAGCTTCTGACAGGTCTGTTGGTCTGTTTCAGATCTTCTGTCTCCACGGAGGCCTGTCCCCGTCCATAGACACCCTGGACCACATACGAGCCCTGGACCGCCTGCAGGAGGTCCCACATGAGGTAGGTCAAGACCACCGCCTAGGCTGGTAGAGACCAGTAAGGCCGGTAGAAACTACGATAGAATAGGAGAGACCATTAGAGACTAGGAGAGAGCAATGTGGCCAAGAGAGACCAGTTCCAGACTGTGGTCCTCAAAATAAGGTCCAGGGGCCACATGCGGCCTGATAGTGGACCCTGACCAGCCCGCATGAGGTCATTGGCAAATTAAAAGTCAATGCAAATATATATTATACAGCTTTTATTTTGTAGAATCTTCTAAACTGTTGTTTTTCTCACATACTTTCCATCCATAAGACGTCTGCGAACACATACACACAAACAAAAGATGAAATGTCTGGGTGGGTTTCCTCCAGGTTCTCCAGTTTCACCCATCACCCAATAACATGTTTGAGGGTAAAACCCTCCAGATGATTCTGACCATGACCCTGGTTCTACAGCAGTAGTTGGGTCCTGGGTGCTGCATGTGTCTGCCCGCTGCTCCACACGACGCTGCCCCAGTGGCATCAAAGGATGCGTTAAATACACAAACTTCATTGTACAATTGTTTAATGACAAATACTTTATTTTCTTTCTAAGAATGTAGAGATTTTAACAGGACATGGATTTCTAAGTATTTTTTCCACTGAAGTCTGAGAAGGAACTGAGAAAAACAAACAAAGCTGCATTTCTGGTTTTTCATGTAAACATGGAGGGAAGGTGAAAAGGTAACACGGAGCTGGTTTTGCACATTTTTGAAAATGTTTTTTTGAATATTCATTCATTAGTTGTATTCTGTGCTCCACATTTCTATTGTATCATTATATTGTTTCGTTGACTGTTTTTATACAGATACATATTGAGCAGAGCTGCAGGTCCGACCCTTAATAACTGTCAGTTTCTCATGTGGCCCCATAGGAAAATGAATTGCCCACCTCTGCTGTAGACCCACAGACCTGGTTCTGTTACTGGTCCTTAACCCTGCAGACGTTGTCCTGACTAACTGGTTCTGATGGTGTGTTTAGGGTCCCATGTGCGACCTGCTGTGGTCGGATCCTGATGACCGCGGTGGGTGGGGCATCTCCCCTCGAGGGGCGGGCTACACCTTTGGACAGGACATCTCGGAAACCTTCAACCACGCCAACGGCCTCACCCTGGTGTCCCGTGCCCACCAGCTTGTCATGGAGGTAAGACCGGAAAGACCCGGACCCCTGACCCGCTGTCCTCTGAATGGCCCTCGGGGTCAGCTGACCTGCTTATGTGTTTGTTTCCAGGGTTACAACTGGGGCCATGATAAGAACGTGGTGACCATCTTCAGTGCTCCCAACTACTGCTACCGCTGTGGAAACCAGGCGGCCATCATGGAACTGGACGACACCCTCAAATACTCGTTGTGAGTGGAACTCTGACCCTGGATCAGTTAGACCTGTTTGACCTTGGATCAGTTAGACCTGTTTGACCTGTTTGTCCCTGGATCAGTTAGACCTGTTTGACCCTGGATCAGTTAGACCTGTTTGACGTTGGTTTGTTTTATGTATATTTGTAGTTTTTATTTTGTCTGTTTCCTTTGATCTGATTGGTTTCTTCTCACTCCTCTCATTTCAGCCTTCAGTTTGACCCCGCCCCCCGCCGCGGCGAGCCCCATGTGACCAGACGCACTCCCGACTACTTCCTGTGAATGTCCAAAGCCTCCCCTGTCAATCACCTACAGCGCTCCGCCCCCTGCCCCTCCCACCTTCATTCTTTCAGATGGAAAGGCGGAGACTAGAATCGACCGACTGACGATTGGCTCGTCAGTTCAGAGAGCGACGCCCCCTTGAGTCTGTCTGTCATAAACGCTGAGCTTCTGGAAAACTGTTCTATTTTTTCTGTTTATAACCTGTTTGAACCCACAGAATAAAACTTCCACCGTGGACCAAATGTGCCATATTCTGCTCCTTCTTCTCTTTGTTTCTCCCTCTGCTCCTCCTGCTCTCCTTCTACTCCTGCTCCTTCTTATGTTTCTCCTCCTCCTCTTCCTCCTCCACACACACCTCTCACGGCGTCTGTGCTTTTTTCTGTTGCGTTTTTCGCTCAGTGCGTTTGCTTTTGCGTAGCTGTGAGTTGTGTTCAGGTGCAGTCGGTCGTCTCAGTCTCTGATCACTGTCATGAACCCAAACACAAACAGACGACCAACCAATAAAATATGTCCTGTTGACAAACACGCTGTCTGAGTCTTCACTGACCCCCACCCCTCACACCCACCCACCCACCCTGCAAACTGCCCATGTCTGAGGCTGAATCCCATTTCACTTTTTGACTCCTCCCCCTCTGTTTTGTGTATTTATGTGAAGGGCTAGTAAATGTTCTTCACTTCTATAGTTCTGTTCCACCTTCATGGTTCAAAGCTCTTTACATTAGCCTCACATTCACCCATTCACACACACTCATACGCCAGTAGGTTTCTATGGTTCTGTCAGTCCTACTGGGAGACTAACAAAGGATTCAGTGTCTTGCCCAAGGACACTTCAGTCATTGGACAACCCGCTCTACCAACTGAGCCGCAGCCGGCCTGTAGTGTTATCCCAATTCTTCATTAATTAGATGGAGGGGCGGGGCTAAAGTGGAAGACCTGTAAAGGCCTCAAAAAGGAGACAAACCACCAGGACCTACAACGAAGACAGGGGAGAAGAAGCATCCCAGAATTTGTCATTGGTCAAATGGAGTTAAAAAAAAAAAGTCAAACAGTGATGAAAGAAACACAAATGTTTGGATTTATAGTTGTGTTGACTTATTGCCGTTTTGTGAAATAGATTATATTTCTGTGGTTCAGTCGGTCATAAAGACAAAGTCCATGGAACAAATGTTTACAGCTACTGGTGGGTGTGGTCATACTGAAGGAAACTAAGGTTAAACTTCTCTTAAGAACCACATTTATTACAGCATTTTCACTAAGTGGAACCAACTTGGGTACCAGGTCCTGTTCCTGGAGAGCATTTCCATTACTTGATAGAACATAGTGAGAGCACTGACCTAAAGCTCTATGGGACTTATTAAAGAAATTCTTTAAAAAAAAAAAAAAAAAAAGACCTTTGATTTTAACTGCATCAAGCCCTTTAAAAAATGTCCTATGCTCACTTTACAAAACTGACTCATATTTTGGGGGTACTGTCATTTATGATGTCCTATTAGGGTATATATTTTTTCATGAATTACAAAGAACAATGGCTTCATTATCCATTAACCTATTTGATTAAAAAAGACTTTATTTCAGAATGATTCTTAAAATCATAAAAGCACATAAAAATATTCATGTTAGTTATGATGCATCGGATCACAAGCAAAATCTAATCATTTCCAGATCTTCCTGTTACCAAGCCACCCTGAAAATGTAATCAAAATCCCTCCATAAGTTTTTGAGTTACCTTGTACACAAACAAACCAACCAACAAACGCCGGCAAAAACATAACCTCCTGCTGTATGACACACAGCCACATGTACTAACACCTGTGGCCAGGACATGTTCTTATTATGTTGTGTTTATCGGCATAGACATAATGTACCTAGACTCACCATTGGCTGTTGGGACCCGAAAACTATGGCCGCCATCTTGGAGTGGTGATCAGGGTGATTCCAACAGTAGACACAGTGAAGGGTTCTGTTTATTATCTGATAGTTTTTTAATATGTAAGTTGATTTTTTACAGAGGAATATAATCTGTTCGGTAAAGTGTCAAGTGCAAACACTGTGTAAAAAGCACCACATAAATATAATTTGTTGTTAAGTGCTGAGCATATTCCCACATAGCGGACGGGTCTGGGCCAGATCTGGCGTTCAGGCGGCACTGTTTGTATTATGGTTTGGTTTATGTGGCCCAGGTCTGTCCATTCACACGTGGGCCAATTGTGGTTGAACTTATGTTGCTCATATCTGTCCCACATGAATAGGCATGCATGTCTTCTCTTAAGTGTGACATACATAGAATTGTTAAGTCTTAAATTTAAAATATTTTTTTGTGTCTTACACACCAACACTTCACTAATTCAATGTAGTCCTTCAGAGTTTATAGCAATTAAGTGCATTCAAACTTCTAAACACATCCACATCATGTGCTACAACTTTATTTCTGAGAATTAAATTAAAACAAATGGCCCCATCCTTACCTACATACCGTATCAACTTTATTTATGAAAGGCTTTAAAACAGACACAGCTGACACAAAGAGCTGGACACTACAATACAATAGAAAGGCATATAACACAAAACTGAGAAAATAGAACAAGGCAATAAAATACATTTAAAAATAGAAATAGAAAGTACATATACAATCAACTAAAATACAAAAACTACACAAATAAAAACCTATCATAAAATAAAAACTAAAATCAATGAGTCACCTTGAAGGCCAGGGAGTAAAAATGTGTTTTAATACGAGTTTTAAAATTGGACAGATGCCTGTCTGACACGCAAAGGCAGTTTATTCCACAAGAAAAGGACGTCTCCCCTCTGAGTTTACGGTTAGACGTAGCTGTCAGGTGACCTGAGAGTCTGGGTGGGAGTGTACGTGTGGAGCAGAGAAGTAAAGCGGGGCGAGACCATCCAATGTTTGAAAAACAAACGTAATAATCTTAAAGTAAACCCTAAAAGACACAAGTAGTCAATGGAGCAAGGACAGACTATTCTGGAAAGACTGTCCGTTGATGCTTTCCTGACATCCAACCGTTACAACTACGATAACCATCCGTTTGACATCCACTAATCTTGTCCATCACTCTCATTGGCCAGCCCCCAACACACGATTCTGTTTCCGATGCTCTCATTGGCTCTAGCTACAAAGAGTGCAAACAGAAAGTAATGCGCCTTCTCAGCAGAGTCCAACAAAGTCGAGGACAGTTTACGGCTTTTTTTTTTTTTTAATCTGTACAGCATATTTTTAATTAATAATTAAAAAAATTATTTGGATGTTAAATTGCATTCCATTTGGACGGGGAAGCTGGAATTTCCGAGAGAAGCTTTGTTAGAACCGGTCACCCACTCGGTGCAAAATACAAGTGCGAACAGTGCTAAGTGAATCATTGGTTCATTCATTTTTCTAAATAAACCCAAAAATAAGACAATGAAAAAACAACTCATTTCTTCATTATTCATTTCCAAAACCAAAATGAAAAAACGGATAACAATCCTTTTTTTCAATTGTCATTTTTGTGTTTAAATGAATAATGGAGAAAATGGATAACAGACATTTCCAGTTTTATCCAATTTTGACCTGAAGCCAGTTGAATAAACCATAAATGATCGTGACCCGCAGTGACAAAGATAAAAACCTATGTTATATTTCGGGAGACTAAGAGGGTCACCCTAAGACCTGAAGATATGACCATGGAGAAAAGTAGTGTCATATTCCAGGTCTGTTCTTTTTAATAATAGCACACAAAAATATGTATATGACAAGTGTATATGTTTATCTTACGTGTGTGTACAGCTGGAACTTACCTTATGTATTGATGACATGATAACAGTTTCCAGTTCTGTATCTGACATATGTCATTTACACCTGAGTTGGTGTCGAGCACAGAATTCTCACCGACATTTCCGAGGATCTCTGAATACATAACTGTGTTAGCGTGTTACAAACTTCAGCATGTGGGAGTGGATCTCTCCTTCAATGTGGTTCTCCTCAAGATTTCTTCTTTTTCCCACTGGGTTTTGAAGTTTTTTCTTGCCGAGAAGGAGGGTCTAAGGACAGGGGATGCCTGGGACTTTTCATGTATTTCTGTAGTTGACTGTGTTTTTGTAAAGCCCTCTGAGATGACTTTGTTGTGATTTAGGGCTTTATAAATAAATTTGAATTGAATTGAATTGAATGTGTTTTTCCATCGTCAAACAGCTGTTTAATCATACCATAATAATAAGGATCTTCATATCCAGTGGACATGTTTCTTTCGGTTGTCAAAATTAATTTCTGGGTTACTCAACTGGCTTCAGGTCAAAATTGGATAAAACGGGAAACGGCCGTTATCCGTTTTTCCATCATTCATTTAAACACAAAATCGAAAAATGAAAAAAAATAAAAAGACCATTATCAGTTTTTTCATTTTGGTTTTGGAATCAAATAATGAAGAAACAAGTTGTTTTTTCGTTGTCTTATTTTTGGTTTCATTTTTAAAAACAAATGAACAAATGATACACGGATTTAAGTGCTAATAGATATTTTAGGTTGTAATAGTATGGGGAACATACTTTCCCTAAATTATGTTGTTCTGTTTATATCTAAAAACGTAAATTAAATTAAAAGTTATTAGACCTTAGTGCAGCCTTTGACACCATTGACCACAGTATCTTTGTGCACAGATTAGAATATGATATAGGTATTAGAGGAGCAGCCCTCTGCTGGTTTAAATCATATTTATCTAATCGCTACCAATTTGTTCACATCAACAAACAATCATCGCAGTCCTCCAGAGTTAATTATGGCATTCCTCAAGGGTCAGTCCTTGGGCCTATTTTGTTTACACTATATATGCTCCCTTTAGGTAACATCATTACAAATCATGGCATTAATTTTCATTGTTACGCGGATGACACACAGCTATATTTATCGATTAAACCTGATCAGACCAGGCAAATAGATAAACTAAGTACTTGTGTACAAGACATAAAAATTTGGATGAGTGCCAATTATCTTTTACTGAACCCTGAAAAAACTGAAGTCGTTATAATTGGTCCTAAAGATGCGAGAGACTCGCTAACTGACCAGATAGTTACTCTGGACAACTTAAGTGTAACACCCAGTGCCACAGTTAAAAATTTAGGAGTTTTATTTGATCCAGATCTTTCATTCAAAATGCACATTAACCAAACTTGCAGAACAGCCTTCTTTCACCTGCGCAACATAGCCAAAATTAGGAATATTCTGTCTAAAACGACTGCAGAAAAATTCATTCATGCATTTGTTACATCACGATTAGATTAGGGCTGGGCGATTTTCTCTTTTAAAAAAATCTCTGATTTTTTCCCAAAAAACTCGATTCACGATTCACGATACGATTTTTTCCCCACGTGGGCTAAATGAAAATGAAAACACTAGAAACATGGTTTCTTTCGTCTTCTTTTTTTTTTAATTAAATAACATGTAAAACAAAAATACTTCTACAAATAACTGTAAATAATAAATCAGTTGTGCAAAAGGTGCAACTGCAACCTGAGACTTTGCCTACATGAACTGTAGTAAGTCGAGACATATCCACCACTGTTACAGGAAAAACAGTGCAAAAAAAATAGTATAAAAGATACATTTTGTTGAAAAAAAAGAAAGCTTAAAATATTTTAACAACTAAAACAATATACAGTAATACTCATATTATATGAAAAACATTGCAAAAAACGTAGTAGTACAAAAGTAAGATAAAAAGAAAACTAGTAACATTTTTACTTTGTAAGGGCAAAATAAAACAAACCTTATTAACAATCAAACTACTTCAATAAACCTGAACATGTTACCAATATTTTGGATATATGATGTTATTGCGTCTGTTATCGCTCCCCATCGTGCTCCATGTTTATCATAAGGTGTGTTCGGGTACCCGTGGGTGAACCGCAAATTTTCACGAAACGGGTGAAAAATGTTGTGCTGTGTCGGATACGGGTTCGGTTCCGGTCGGACGTGGGTGATCGCGGGTCTAATTTGCGGTTCATAGGCTAAAAGGTTAACAACATTTTTATTTGGCTCTGCCTTGGCTATGTCACTGTTCAGTATATGGCAATAAATGTTTGTATTTAAGTTTGGCTATCTGACATTTTCTTTCGGGTTCGGGTCGGATATCGGGTTCATTTGTAGCGGGTCGGTTCGGATGCGGATTATTTTTTTTCGTCGGAAAACGGGTCGGATACGAGTTTAAACATGACGGGTACGGGCGGTTGCGTTATGTCAAAATCAGAACCGAGCGGGACTCTGATAAGGTGTGCCGCGAGAAAAGCTTTCAGTGTTTGTTGAACATTTTGAGGAAGTACTTGCAGAGTTCTGCTTTCGCTTCAGATGTGTGAACAGATTGGTCGTACCGCTTGTAGGCGGGGCCTGGGGTGACACACTACGGAAAGAAGCGTGGTTCATGGTTTTCTTTTTACGAGGAAAAAAAGTGGGGAAAAAATGTGTGTGTGTGTGTGTGTGTGTGTGGGGGGGGGGGGGGGGGGGGGGGGGGCGAATCGGATTGCACGATTTTCCTAAAATATGAATCGATTTTGCCATAAAACTCGATTTTAAATCTAAATCGATTTTTTGCCCAGCTCTAGATTAGATTATTGTAACTCCTTACTTATAGCATGTCCTAAATATTCCCTAAAAAGCTTCAACTGGTTCAAAATGCAGCAGCAAGATTATTAACAGGATCAAATAGAAGAGAACACATCACGCCTGTGCTCCAAACCCTTCACTGGCTACCAGTTGAGTCTAGAATTAAATTTAAAATCCTCCTCCTTACATATAAAACCATTAATGGTATGGGCCCCTCTTATCTTAAAGATGATCTGGTTCCGTACCAACCCAATAGAACCCTTCGTTCTCAGCATGCAGGTTTACTGAAAGTTCCTAGGGTTTCTAAAAGTACAGTAGGAGCTAGAGCCTTTAGTTATCAGGCCCCTGTCTTATGGAATCAGCTTCCCTTTAATATTAAAAACGCCGAAACAGTCTCTACATTTAAAATTAGGCTTAAAACATTCCTTTTTGAGAAAACCTATGGTCAGGTTAGTTAAAAAATTATGTGACTCATATATCATGTATACATGATGTATGAATCACAGTTCAGTCTAGGCTGCCCTAGGAGTTAGAATGCTGGGGGAAGTACAGACACTGAGTTCTTTCTTCTCTTTCTCTTCCTCACATCTGTTTCTGTAATTTTTATAACATATCTTTCTTACCAAGTCTGTTCATGATTAGTCACCTGGTGTCCCCTTTCCCCTCTCCCCCCCTGGGGGGAGTGGTGGCTCTCCTGACAGTGCCTGCACGGGAGCCATGGACGACAGGATCTGGAGTATCTCGCCTGTGCTGACCTGTGACCCCAGACCACCGCCCCTGCCTGTCTGGACCAGCCCCCCTTCCTGCATTTATACATGGACGTTCATCTATAGCCTGTCCGTCCATGGGAGTGGATCTCTCCTTCAATGTGGTTCTCCTCAAGATTTCTTCTTTTTCCCACTGGGTTTGGAAGTTTTTTCTTGCCGAGAAGGAGGGTCTAAGGACAGGGGATGCCTGGGACTTTTCATGTATTCCTGTAGTTGATTATGTTTTTGTAAAGCCCTCTGAGACGACTTTGTTGTGATTTAGGGCTTTATAAATAAAATTGAATTGAATTAAATAAATAAATAAATATTAGCCTAGTTACCGTGTTATGGAAAGGAGTGACGCTAACTCAATGGACAAGTTGCTCAGGATGTCGAGTTATAACTACGAGGCTAACGTAACATTGCTTTGTAATGCCCACTTCGTCCGCTAGCCTCGTAGTTGTGTAAATAACTCGCCGTAAACATATTGACTTCCCATTCCTGCTTGTTTTGGGAGCAAGGGCACGCATACTCAACGTTTACTTTCAGTTTGGTAAGAGCTTAGTTGCAAAAATCTAGAAAAATTTGACATGGTCTGTGGAAAATGAACGGGACAGAACCCAACATGACTGGATGCCGCCCCACCACCAACTGCACACAGATGCAACCAGTTCATTGCTAATGAGTTTCTGGTTAAATATAGGCGTTTTAAAAGAAAATAAACTGTTAAAAAACATAATTAGGTGTATATGTAAAACATATATGTGGCTTTTAACTAGTTTATTTTGAAGGTGCCTGTCTAGTACGGTATTTTATATTTATTTTACTTATGTTACAGGACTGTGCAGAGAGAACGAGGTAAGGTATAATCATTGCTATTGATACAAATCATTAAAAATGCTATACACATCTGTAAACTAATGTAGTGTTGCTCAAAGTGGGGTCAGGGAATCTACAGTAAAGGTTGTAGCGTCAAAATCAGTTAGACCACTTTAACCCTATTATATAGTTTGGATATTCAATAATAAACAGGTCTGCAAGCTCACTGTGTGTCATACTGGATTCTTTTTAAAATAAAAAAATTGTATTTAGCAAAATTATGAAAAATGCAAACATTTGGAACAATTTTGAAAATTGTTAACACAAATCATCTGAGGTCCCTGGTACAAAACTGTTTCAAATGGTGGTCCACCACCATTTGTATATCAATATGGGGGTTTGTTGACATGAACATGTTTGAGAACCACAGACTTAATATAGCCTTTAAAAATACATAATTAAAATATGGCAATAGTAAATGGAATAAATATTTAACAATTACTCATTTATTCCAATTAATCTTAAATGTTCTTTTCTTGCAGGGCTGTGTTTGGGCTTGTCACTTTAAACAGAACATGAGTGTAAGTAATATGGAAGGGAACTGGGCTTACAATGAGAGGAGCAATATGAGAAGACGAACATTAAAAAAGGTACAAAAATGTGTGGAATCATTAGAAAATGAGCAGGAAAATGTCAAAGATGTTGTGATTGCTAAGTTTGTTGTGAGACAGACTCACTTTGACTATGCATTTTTAAGGCTGGATTTACATTGTCTGCTTTGATTCTGAATTTTTGCCTGTGTGTGTTTTAGTGGCTGTGCGACGTAATCGTCTGACCTCTGATGCCACAAACCAAGAAATTGAGGCCAGGATTACAAAATGGTTTCAGAATGTACCAGAGAGGAATAAGAAGAAAGGAGCGATGAAAGACTTTTTCAGTTCATTGTTCCGGAATAAGAGTGCAAGTGTTGGGTTGGGACCTAATCAGCTGAAGGGGACCACCAGGGACATCGCCGCAGCAGCTGAGTCCAGTTCAAGGTGGCTGTGGATAAGGAGAGCCCACAGTTGGAACCCTTCTGCTGGTGAAGGCTAGTCAGCCTTTGCTGCCCCACTCAGGAGAGGTGTTCAGGTTAAGGGGCGAAACACCAGTGACCCTGTGACCCCTACTGAAGAGGCAGAAGGGTTCCAACAAAGTGGAGGACCAAGGAGCCCTGTCAGAAAGACCTCCAGTGGACGTAGGTCCGAGTTGGAATAAGTAGCGAGCATTTTTTAATGTTTACTTCACCTTTATTCTTGCACTATTTGTTCCAGTATGTTTCCGTTTATACTTGTATGTTTTTTGAATTTGTTTTATTGTTGATGGACTTTCATGTAATCTATATTATTTAGAAAAACTTATTTAATTAAAAAATTTTTATTGTATCACTGTTGTCAAGGCCTTTTTAATCATCATTATTAACATGCCTTGATGAAGGTATACATTAGGCTGACATCTGGTGCCAGTGCTGAAACTGTTCTGGGCCAGGCTGGCTTCGTTCTGGCCCATGTGTGGGCCACCTCTGGCAAACCAGATCTGGGCCACCAATGGGCCGTCATTCTTTGCGGTATGTGGGCGGAGTGTAAGTGCATTGTGTGGGCCAAAACCGGGCTAGACCAATTTTGCTAAGTGGGTTTACACTTAATATTTTGACATGTTAATGTTGGGGACGACATGTACAGACCCTGAAAATGTCAGTCAGCTCATTTGTTTGACATGTCAGTGCCTTTAAAGAGTTTGCCAGGGACTTTTACCGATGAGAGAATTAGCCGATTCATTCAGGCTTGCGGCTGTGGCTCAGTTGGTAGAGTGGGTCGCCCAATGACAGAGAGGTTGGCGGTTCGTGTCCCAATTCTGGCTGTCCACATGTCAAAGTGTCCTTGGGCAAGACACTGAACCCTGACTTAAGCCCCCAGTAGGACTGAAAGAACCTTAGAAACCTACTGATGTATGAGTGTGTGTGTGAATGGGTGAATGTGAAGCTAATGTAAAGCTCTTTGAGCACCATGAAGGTGGAAAGTGCAGAACATTTTACTATTCATTCCATGCTAATTCACGATTGTCATTTAAACACATTGAAAGCGTATTTCGATAGACATAGACATGAGTTTGGACTTATCTTCTTTTCATATTAGAAAATTCTATAATATTACGCCAACAATGCCCAAACAAGCCCAAAAATACGTCCTTAATCATAGTTACATGTATGAGGTAACACACGTGGAAATGTGGTTTCAGTTTTAGCAGAATATTATTAATAAAATGCGCAGATGGAGTGTTTGTCCTGTCAAATAGATAACAGTGAATGGAACATAGCACCACTCTATGTATTATATACCATCAACAGCGCCACCTGCTGTTGTAGCATGCGAACTAGAGAACAGTTCTCGGAACGTACACTGGCATTTGTGACTAAATCCTTAGTTCTGTGGATGCAAATCAGTAAGGAACAAAGTTACTAGAATAGAATAGCCACTTTATTGTCACAAATATCCACCATAGTGCACATTCAGTGAAATTTTGATGCAGAAGCTCGCCATCGGACATAAGAATCAGTCATAAAATTTGAATTAAATAATATAAACAATCCAATAAAAGATAAAAACAGTGCAATAAATATTTAAAAACAATACTAAAACTATAATATGTACACCTCTCTACCACCACACACACTTAAATACACATCTATAGCCACCCACTGCAGACATATACAACAAGGAATTACTTTGAGTTTAACAGTCTTATGGAGTGTGGAATAAAACTGTTCCAGAACCTGGTTGTTCTGGTTCTGATGTTACAGAACCTCCTCCCTGAGGGGAGCAGGAAGAACAGTTCATGTTGTGGGTGGGGTCACTGATGATCCTACGGCTCTACTGAGACAACGCTGGTCTGTAACATCCTGAACAGATGAAAGAGACGTTCCCATGATTTTTTCTGCCGTCCTCACCACCCTCTGAACTGATGTCCTGTCTGATGCCCGAGAGCCGACAAACCAGGTGGAGATACAGGTGGTCAGCACTAAAAAGCCACGTGACAGCAGGGAGACAATTGTTTCTCTTACTTGCAGAATTGCTTTTTGTATTGGGGGAGGGGTTTGTACTTATATTTTAATATGTGCAGGTATATTTTTTTTCATTTGTGGAGCGTTTTTTTGGGTGCACAAACTTAAGTGCATTAGTTGTGAATGACATGTAGCGTTTGCAAAACACAATGAGCTTTTTTGTTTCAGTGGCTGTGAATAAAAAAAATTTTGTGTTTATGAGGTTTTGGCAATCTATACAGGAACCCCTGCTTATCCCTCCACTTGGTCCCACCTGCTTCGCCACCCTTCAAAATGTGTTCAGTCATCATCAGTTTTGTCCCTCCCCCTTGCTACCAAAAGGGCCAAGGGGTGAGCTGGGGTTGGGGTTGAGTCTGAGACAAACTTGAAAATAAAAGAAACAATAAAAACCAAAGACTGAATGTTTGAGTGAAACAGGTTTATTTTTCATTCTAGTGAAAGAACAGAATTAGATTTATGACAGAACTTAACAAGTCTAATGTGGGTTTACACTTGTAATACCAGAACCAAACGGGTCTAATGTGGGTTTAAAGGTTTGATACCAAAATCAAACGGGTCTATGAAACAATCAGAATCACCAGAGGAGCTTGATGAGAATGGAAAGGAAAAAGAATCAGAACCAGCATCAGCTCAGACCAACAACATTTACATTTGTTAGTGTTGGTCCCATTATTTAGGTTTCTAATAAATGAGGTGTTTTTTTTTTTTACTGTGTGAGTTTGTGAAACGGAAACTGAAGACCACACTGGTCCTCTATGGTCCTGGTCTGATCTGGACCAGTAACTGTAGCCTGTGCCTTCATTTGTTTGGGGTAGACCTGGATGGTTCTGGGTCATTATTGGAAAGTGATCAGATGTTCGGGGTACGCCTGAATGTCATTGAAGATGACAAACATGGTTGGGTTGCTCATGTTATCAGTGACGCTGTCGTACAGGTCTGCGGTGCTGCCGGTGTTTTTGGCAGGTGGTGTGATCATCCCACTTTGTCCCTGTGTGAAGTCTCCCACCAGGACCCGGGCCAGGTACATCCTCTTATGGCCATTTCCATCTGGTTTGGCATAGCTTCGGGCAGAGTAGGCAGGGTCAATGGCGAAGTAGGAGCCCTTCCCGATCATTGCGCCTGTGAAACAAAAACAGACGAGTATTGGTTCTAGTTTGAATAAGCAGGTACATGAACTTTGACCTGGTTCTCACACTGCGTTCACTGACCGTGAACACCAGCATAGCTGCGGTTGAAGCCGTGTTCATTGATCAGCTGGATGGAGTTGGCGCCAGTTCCATGGAAAAGCAGCTTCTCATTGTTGAGGTGTTTGTTCTTGGACTCCAGCTGTTTCTTTTTCAGCTGGTAACTCTGCCACAGGGTTGGGTTCTGGACACGCTCCACCTGAAAAACAGTGACCATGACAAGTTCAGTTTGTACTGAGGTGGTTCAGAAGGGGGTGTGTTCAAAGTCACGGTGAACGTACAGAGATAAGGTTGAGGTGAAGGCCATTTCTGCTCAGCTCCTTCTGGACATCCTGGTATTCTGTGGAAGTGGCTTGAAGCAGAACCAGTTTGACCTGGTCTCCCTTCATGTCCTCCCAATGCGATGGAAGTGCGGCAGCGTTTCCTGACACAATTAACAATGGTTTTGTTAGTTTGTTAGTGTCTGTTATGACTCAAAGGTAAAACATTTTAAAGGGCACCAGATTCAAAGGCTATTGTTTAAAGAACACATTTTTATTATTGTAGAGTTCATCTGTTGGTTCTTTGTTGTTCTTCAGTTTCTTAACAAGCAAGCAATGTTTATTTGCACAGGGCACAGTGCTTTATAAAAAAATACAAAAAGAGAGCAGTTTAAAACAAACAATTACAGTTAACACATATAAATAATCAATTAAAATAAGGTAAAAGAAAAGAGCACAGACAGAACCCTTTCAGTTCTATGCACAGTTGAACTGGATTTGAACACAGTCAGAGTCAAAGCCTGTCAGACATCATCAGTTCATCATCTGTTCTAGAGTTTAACTCAGGCATGTCCAAACTATTCCACAAAGGGCCGGTGTGGCTGCAGGTTTTTGTTCCAACCAACCAAGAGTAAACAGTTTGACCAATCAACTCTCCGAAGACTGAGATCAGTTGATTAATTGAGTCCAGTCTGGTGTGCTGCTGCTTGGTTGGAACAAAGACCTGTAGCCACACCGGCCCTTTGGGAACGGTTTGGACATGCCTGGTTTAACTGGATGGAACTGAAACACAGCTTCAGCATGTTTAGTCCTGACTCTGGGCTCCAGCAGATAGACCAGTCCCTGGGTTTCTGAGGGTCTGAGATGGTTCATATGGGAACAACATGTACTGATGTACTTTGGTGCCAGACCATGGACAGACTTACAGACAAGCAGGGTTGATTTAAAGTCTATTATCTGTGCAACAGGAAGCCAGTGCACAGACCTGAGTACAGGATGCAATTTTTTTTTCCTACTATGGTGACGCCATTGTTAGCCAAACTCAGCTTCTGATTGGTCAAAATACACAGAAGATGGAGATGTGTAGTGAAGGTTGAGGGTTAGGTTGTTATGTTATCTCTTCACTCCAACTTCCGCATTTCGGTGTAGTGTTGAAGTTTGTCCAATCAGAATTTGAGTTGGTGTTGCCATAGCAGGAAAACAACCTTGTGTACAGGACAAACACGGTGGTACTTCCTGCATCTGTCTAACAGCTGGTCTAGACTCCAGTAATAATGCCATTACATTAGTCTAACCTGCTAGAAATAAATGAATGGATAAGCCTCTCTAAGTCTGGTTTATACAGTAAACCACTGATTCTGCCAGTGTTTTTGAGATGGTAAAAGGCTGATGATGGTTTTGACTTAATGTGGCTGTTAAACTTTAGGTCTGAGTCCATTATTATTACCCCAAGATTTCTAACTTGATTTTTACTTCAGCTAAGGAGGTTATGTTTTTGCCAGAGTTTGTTTCAGTCTGTCTGTCTGTTTGTCTGTTATTTAGCAAGATTACTCAAAAAAGTTATGGATGTATTTTGATGAAAATGCCATGACGTGTTGGGGGTGTCACAAGGAACAAATGATTAGATTGTGGTGATGATCCGGAAGAGATTGTGGATTCTGTATCACTTTGAAATTTTACATTGCGGTAAATGGAGAAAAGATTTCAAAGACAGACAGACAAATTCCGACAAAACAACCTCCTTGGCAGAGGTAAAAATAAGCAAAACATGTGGTGCCCGGAACAACTAACCCCACCCCCTTAGCTCTTAATAGACATCATCCTTTCAAAACATGAGACTATGGGTTTAAAAAGAAGCTATATGCAAAACTGAGTATACAGGAAGGAAAAGGACATTACTGATTTGCCCTATCACTGATCATTGGTAAAACACATTTTTGGTGACCTTGAACTTCATTTTTGACCTACATTCATCAAAGTTAAATGGAATCTATTCTGAACCACTTTGCACATTTCCCTAAAAAGGTAATGGATAATGGTCCAGGTTTTGTGTAAAGTTGTAAACAAAAAAAGACAACCAAAAACAATACCCCTCTCCCCTTTGTGGGGATAGGATAATAAATAAAGTCATAAAGAGACTAGAAAAACAACCACCTTTCAGATGTTTCCTCAGTAGCTCCACCTTGTGGCCTCCGTTGGTGGCCGTCATGGTCTTCACATTCGCATCGAAGATCTGGTTTTTGATGTCGACCTTCACTATGGGGTCAGTGTTTCCCAGAGCTTCCTCCAGGCTCAGGTTGGTCAACATGTCAAAGGGTATCATGTTTGCACCGTCAGAGAACATCCATTCCACCAGGCCGCTGAGCAGGAAGGCGTTTCGCTGCTGGTTCTGTGTCCGCTCCACTTTCTTGATCATATCCCTTGAACAGTCAACAAGACTAGTGTTAATGCAGTCAAATGAGATGAAATATGTTTGTCAATGACCCTTTTTCCTGTGACCATGAATGTGTATGAATGTTCAGTGGTGGCCACTGAACAGTGGATCATAGTTGCAAACTGGCAGCCACACTTCTGTCAGTCTGCTCCAGGGCAACTGTGGCTAGAAACAGGGGCGGATGAGCCATCGGGTGTACCGGGAGTTTTTGTGGTGGACTGCTAAGGTTAGTGGACCGGTGTTTGGCTGGTAAAAGAAAAAACAAACTACTGTTACTGGTGCTTAGATGCCCCACAAGGTTGTGTCCAGTGTCCTGCACCAGGGTGACTATTGGTGTACTTGGGCCAGTGGACAGTCTTTAATCTGATTTCCCGTGTTTTATAGGCTGGTGTGAGGCTGGTGTCTGCCTGTCACTTTTTCCACTTGACTATACCTACGGTCAAGAACTTACGGTACCTCCACAACTTCTCATGAAAAAGTCAACTGGGCCTCTTTGGTCAATCAGTACTGCCCTTTAGGGAATGTTACATAGACACACGACATGGCACACCCAATCATGTTTGCCACCTGCGGTAGTTCAATCCTAGCCACCTAACATGACCCAAGTCAAAGAGCCACTGCGAAATGTAATGGTGGGGAAAATTTCTGATTCTTAGATGAATCATGATTTTGACATGGATGATTCTGAATTGATTGACAACCGTCTAAATTCCAATTATACCAATTTTAAATAGTACTACAGACAGTTCTACATATTGCGGAACTAAGAAGCACAGTATATGTAATGGCCAAGAATGGGGCTGCGAACCTAGAGCAAACATGTAGACACACACACAGAAACAAATGGAAATATGGATAAATATCTGATCTGATTGGCTCCATCTAATTTAAATGCAGACATGTGGAAAAACTTTGGTTTCTGCAAGAGTGATGGAGGAAACAAACTGCACAACAGTCACATTATATGTAAACTGTGTCAACAAACATGAGAAGCCGCTTAACTGAAAGTCACTCGGTGGATGAGCCGGGTAGACAACAGGTTGTTGTTACCATGGCAACATGTGAATCTACTGACGAGAGAACAATCGAGGAAACACTTAGAAAGTTGCCGTCCACATCAGAAAAAGAGAAACCAATTACTAAAGCAATCACAGCATTTATTGCCAAGAATTCATGTTTAATAAAATATAGTGGAAAATAATTTAACTGTTTCTTACTATAAATGCATCATTTTAAAAAATGCAAAACGTGACATGTAAATGAAATGTTATTCAAACATTAATGTCCATGAATCGTAGCCTCTGAATCATAATCGAATCGTTAGGTGCCAAAAGATTCCTACTCCTGTTGTTGAAGAGTGTAAAGGTTGTTGTTGGTGTTAGCCTAGCCACAGCTCATTGGTTAATATGGAACTTGTAAATACCTGCTCATTTGGACAAAGTTGCTGTTTCTATAAAAATGTGACTTGTAAATGAAATGTTATTTAAACATTAATGTCCATGTTCCTTAGCTTTGAGTCATGGCACTGACATTTTTCATTGTGTTTATACTATTCATTATTAATGATGCAATTAATCGTTTGAATTTGCTGAGCAATATTGCACATTAATTATTATGAGATGGACTCAAAGATTAAAATTAAAAATTAAATTCATTCCATATCCACAATATTACCATTTCTCTCAAACATTGTTCACAAATCTGTCTAAATGTGTGATAGTGAGCACTTGTGCTTTGCTGAGTTAATCCATCCCACCTCACAGGTGTGCCACATCAAGATGCTGATGTGACATCATGATTAGTGCACAGGTGTGCCTTATACTGCCCACAATAAAAGGCCACTCTGAAATGTGCAGTTTTTTGCTTTATTAGGGGTCTGGGGACTCAGAACCAGTCAGTATCTGGTGTGACCACCATTTGCCTCATGCAGTGCAACACATCTTCTTCGCATCGAGTTTATCAGATTGTCAATTGTGTCCTGTGGAATGTTGGTCCACTCCTCTTCAATGGCTGTGCGAAGTTGCTGGATATTAGTGGGAACTGGTACACGCTGTCGAATACGCCGGTCAAGCACGTCCCAAACATGCTCAATGGGTGACATGTCCGGTGAGTATGCTGGCCATGCAAGAACTGGGACATTTTCAGCTTCCAAGAATTGTGTACAGATCCTTGCAACATGGGGCCGTGCGTTATCTTGCTGAAACATGAGGTGATGTTCATGGATGTATGGCACAACAATGGGCCTCAGGATCTCATCACGGTATCTCTGTGCATTCAAAATGCCATCGATAAAATGCACCTGTGTTCTTCGTTCATAACAGATGCCTGCCCATACCATAACCCCACCACCACCATGGGCCACTCGATCCACAACATTGACATCAGCAAAGCGCTCACCCACACGACGCCACACACGCTGTCTCCCATCTGCCCTGAACAATGTAAACCCAGATTCATCCGTGAAGAGAACACCTCTCCAACGCCATCGAATGTGAGCATTTACCCACTCAAGTCTGTTACGGCGACGATCTGGAGTCAGGTTAAGACCCCGATGAGGACGACGAGCATGCAGTTGAGCTTCCCTGAGACGGTTTCTGACAGTTTGTGCAGAAATTGTTTGTTTATGCAAACCAATTGTTTCAGCAGCTGTCTGAGTGGCTGGTCTCAGACGATCTTGGAGGTGAACCTGCTGGATGTGGAGGTCCTGGGCTGGTGTGGTCACATGTGGTCTGCGGTTGTGAGGCCGGTTGGATGTACTGCCATATTCCCTGAAACGCCTTTGGAGACGGCTTATGCTGGAGAAATGAACATTCAATGCACGAGCAACAGATCTGGTTGACATTCCTGCTGTCAGCATGCCAATTGTACGCTCCCTCAATGCTTGTGACATCTGTGGCATTTTGCTGTGAGACAAAACTGCACATTTCAGAGTGGCCTTTTATTGTGGGCAGTATAAGGCACACCTGTGCACTAATCATGATGTCAGATCAGCATCTTGATGTGGCACATCTCTGAGGTGGGATGGATTATCTCAGCAAAGCACAAGTGCTCACTATCACACATTTAGACAGATTTGTGAACAATGTTTGAGAGAAATGGTAATATTGTGTATCTGGAATGAATTTTAGATCTTTAAGTCCATCTTGTGAAAAATGGGAGCAAAAACAAAAGTGTTGCATTTATATTTTTGTTGAGTGTATATATATATATATATATATATATATATATATATATATATATATATATATATATATATATATATATATATATATATAGTTAAACAGCTGTGCCAATTCCGGCAGGATAATAGTTTATTTGAACAGTTTCAGTCTGGCTTTCGTGCCCATCATAGCACTGAAACGGCGTTAGTTAAAGTTACTAATGACTTATTATTAGCCGCTGACATTGGATTAATATCGGTCCTGGTGTTATTAGATTAGTTCAGCCTTTGACACCATTGACCACAGTATCTTAGTGCACAGATTAGAATGTGATATAGATATTAGAGGAGCAGCCCTCTGCTGGTTTAAATAATATTTATCTAATCGCTACCAATTTGTTCACATCAACCAACAATCATCGCAGTCCTCCAGAGTTAATTATGGCGTGCCCCAAGGGTCAGTCCTTGGGCCTATTTTGTTTACACTATATATGCTCCCTTTAGGTAACATCAGTAGAAATCATGGCATTAATTTTCATTGTTATGCGGATGATACACAGCTATATTTATCGATTAAACCTGATCAGACCAGGCAAATAGATAAACTAAGTACTTGTGTCAAAGACATAAAAATTTGGATGAGTGCCAATTATCTTTTATTGAACCCTGAAAAAACTGAAGTCGTTATAATTGGTCCTAAAAATGCAAGAGACTCGCTAACTGACCAGATAGTTACTCTGGACAACTTAAGTGTAACACCCAGTGCCACAGTTAAAAATTTAGGAGTTTTATTTGATCCAGATCTTTCATTCAAAATGCATATTAACCAAACTTGCAGAACAGCCTTCTTTCACCTGCGCAACATGAGCCAAAATTAGGAATATTCTGTCTAAAATGACTGCAGAAAAATTAATTCATGCATTTGTTACATCACGATTAGATTATTGTAACTCCTTACTTGTAGCGTGTCCTAAATATTTCCTAAAAAGCTTTCAACTGGTTCAAAATGCAGCAGCAAGATTATTAACAGGATCAAATAGAAGAGAACACATCACCCCTGTGCTCCAAACCCTTCACTGGCTACCAGTTGAGTTTAGAATTAAATTTAAAATCCTCCTCCTTGCATATAAAACCATTAATGGTATGAGCCCCTCTTATCTTAAAGATGATCTGGTTCCGTACCAGCCCAATAGAACCCTTCGTTCTCAGAATGCAGAATTATTGAAAGTTCCTAGGGTTTCTAAAAGTACAGTAGGAGTTGGAGCCTTTAGTTACCATGGTTACTGTCTTATGGAATCAGCTTCCCTTTAATATTAAAGAGGTCGAATTTAAAATTAGGCTGAAAACATTCCTGTTTGAGAAAGCCGATGGTCAGGTTAGTTAAAAATTATGTGACTCATACATCATGTATACATGATGTATGAGTCACAGTTCAGTCTAGGCTGCCCTAGGAGTTAGAATGTTGGGGGAAGTACAGACACTGAGTTCTTTCTTCTCTTTCTCTCCCTCACACCTGTTTTTGTCATTTTTATAACCTATCTTTCATACCAAGTCTGTTCATGACTAGTCACCTGGTGCCCCCCCCCCCTCTGGGGGGAGTGGTGGCTCTCCTGGCAGTGTCTGTGCGGGAGCCATGGACGACAGGATCTGCCGTGTCTCTCCTGTGCCGACCTGTGACCCCCACCCCTGCCTGTCTGGACCAGCCCCCCCTCCTTCATTTATAAATGTACGTTCATCTATAGTCTGTCCGTCCATGGGAGTGGATCTCTCCTTCAATGTGGTTCTCCTCAAGATTACTTCTTTTTCCCACTGGGTTTTGAAGTTTTTTTCTTGCTGAGAAGGAGGGTCTAAGGAAAGGGGATGCTTGGGACTTTTCATTTATCTCTGTAGTTGATTGTGTTTTTGTAAAGCCCTGTGAGACGACTTTGTTGTGATTTAGGGCTTTATAAATAAAATTGAATTGAATTGAATATATATAAAATATATATTATATTAGTCTACTTTAACAGAATATTCTCTTATCAACAATACCACAGCTGTTAATTCAAGTAGAATGAGTTGGTGAAATCTTATGTGCATTACACATTAAAACATAACAATAACCACATTGGGTTTTATATAATTTTTCACAAAACAAAAACACTGGTCGTCATATTTTAAAATGACTTAGATGACTAAATTAATAAATAACTAAAATGATTTAGATGACTAAATTGCGACTAAAACTAAACAAATATTTTTGTCAAGAGACTAAAACTAAAGACAAAATTAACATTTTCTGACAAAATTAACACTTGTCACATTAGCTTGGATGATGGACGAATCCACCTCTGAAACCCCAGCCTCTTCTTTTTCCATGGAAGACATAGCAGTGGGACTGAAGTATTCCTTCCACCACTTGACAACTTCCCCAGTCGAGGTCAGCCACTCCCCACTTCCACTCTAAACAGTGTTGGTAGCGAGCTGCTTTCCCCTCCTGAGAACCCTAACCATTTGCCAGAATTTCCTCTGGGCTAAACGATTGTCCTCCACAGCCTCCCCATGGTCTCAGGAGTCCCATGGACCAACAAGGCTTGATCAGACTTGACAACAACCCTTACTTTTGGCATCCACTACCGGGTTTGGGGTTGCCAACCACAACTGTCACCGGAGACCCTACAACCACAGCTAGAAGCAGCTGCTTCAAAAATGGAGGTGGAGAACATGGTCTACTTGGACTACATGGACCCCAGCCTCCCCCATGATCTGGGAAAAGTTCTCCCGGAGGTGACAGTTGAAGACCATGCTGACATAAGGCTCTGCCAGTCATTTCCAACATACCCTCATAACAGGTGGAACATGCCCCAGCTGGACCTACAGTCTACAGGACCATCAGATCTTCTCCTTTCAGGTGGATTTACTTGTGGTTGGACAGTCGCTACTCACCTGACCAAAGACTCGGCTTTTAGAACATCTCTGGTCAGACCCTCCATGGTGATGCTGGGCTCCTGGTCCACCTGTCCCCGGTCCAGACGGATGCGGACTGTCAGACGCCTCTGCAGCTCCTTCAGCTGCTCCATGTCCTGCTGTGTCAGCTGATCAATGAAGGAGTCGCTGATGGTGGTCTTAGCCTGTTCCTTCATTATCAGATCCTCAATCTTCTGCTTCATCAGATGGATGGCCTGTAAATGAAACAGGAACAACTGAGACCACCTGAAAATCTGGACTGCTTGAAGATCTGGACCACCAACATCTGGGTCTGGGTCTACAACCAATGGAACATCTGGACGTACAATCACCTGAACACCTGAACCTAAAACCATCTGAACATCTGGGCCCTCAACCAATCGTGTCTCTCAGGTGAATAAATGCATACTAACCTTGACATTTTCTGCACAAAGTTGGAACACGATGGGCTCAAACTCCTCCCCCTCAGGGACCAGTCCGTCTGTGATTGGATGTTCCTTGTTGGGGCCAAAAATATATTCTGAAACAACAAACGGAAGCAGGCCTGATGACACTAGTGCTGGCGCTAATGCTAGTGCTAATGGTCGTGCTACCACTAGCACCAATACTGGTGCTAATGCTGTTACTAATGTTGGCATTAATGCCAGCACTACTGCTGGCGCTAATGTTGGAGCTAATACTAGAGCTAAAGCTGGCTCTAATGCTGACACTAAAGCTGGCGCTAATGTTGGTTCTCATGTTTAAACCAGTCAGCAACAGTAAGAGAGGGTCTGGTTATCACACCTATCCAAATTCCTGTGTCTCCTTTTGTTGACAGTTTCGGATCTGGTTGTCACCCCTAGAGGAATTCCTGTGTCCCTTTTGATTGGCAGTTGTATCTGTATAAGGCAGAGATCTCTCCACACACATGCACCTGTGTTTGTGTGCTCTGTGTTGAACAGAACTCATTATAATGATTATTCAAAAGATTATTCTGATTCCAGCTTCGTTCTTAATTAAACTGAAATTATTATGTAACACTAGCACAACTGCTGGTGCTAATGTTGGAGCTAATACTAGAGCTAAAGCTGGATCTAATGTTGGTTCTATGTTAGCACTAATGTTGGATCTTTTTTTTGTTCTCCAGATTTTGAAATGTGTGTTTACCTTTCACTTTGGACATTAATCCTTTCTCCTGAACCTCCTGCCCCTCCCTCTTCTTCATGCTGCGATGGAATTCTGACAACATGTTCTGCTGGAAGATCAGGACCTTCACGTTCTGGACCCACTTGGGCTGCTTTTTCCTGATGAACTGAACCACCGCCTCTACAATGGCATCCGCCACCTGAGAGGGGTTAGCCCCACCCTGACCTGACAGACATGAGGAGGAGGATGAATACAACTGAAAGTGAGTCTTAGTGGTGGGAGAAGATGATCCATGAACCATCTGATGGAACACATGATTGATCTACTACAAGACCTACAGTGGTTTTGGTTAAGCCCAAACCTTTATCAAACTCTTTGCAAATGATAGTCATTTCAAACACAGGGTTAGGGTCCGCTTCCTGTCTGGCTTTGTATGTGTCAGATCCACAAATTGCAGCTGCTAAGAACCAAAGGTTGAACCCACCTGTTCCCAGAGCTGGGAGACCCACAGTCCGGAACTTGTTCTCCTCACATAGGTTCAGAACCAATGACACCAGCTCTTTAATTTTGGACGGATCGTTCTGTCCAACGACGTGGATGATGTTCCTGCTGGGTAGAGCTCCACCAGAGGTCAGGATCATGGGGGTAGAACCCTGAGAACTGACTAAACACAGACACAAATACTCAACTACTCAAGTTTTCAACAAGTATTCAAGTACTCAACAGGTAGTCAAGTTCAACGAATACTTAACGAATACTTAAGGCAGGATAATGTTCACCACTAACATGAACCCATTTAAGAGACAACATTAAAGATAAAGGAAGGGTTAAGGGTTCAAGTAAGGGTTTGGGTTAAGTTTAAAGGGGACATATCGTGCAAAATACTCATTTTAATGTTTTTCCAAAACATATGTGTGTTGTCTGTGTTTGAGGAAACCCTTAAATTATATATAAAAAACCCATCTACTCTCCTTTTCTTCTGATCCATTTCTTGTTGGAAGGAGATGAAAATGTTCTGTTTTGGATTTGCTGAGCTTCACACATAACAGGTGCAGATTAATTTGAATACCCCACCCCACCAGCTCAGCTAACCCCACCTACTTGTCACAGACACCTCTGCTCGGACTCAGATATCCACCATTACTCTTTATCGGTAGTCCCAGTGTGTGTCCACAGGGTTAGGGACTGACTCGGAGCAACGTGCATATGTTGGGTACGAAATGTTGGCAGGAAGGTGTGATTGTGGTACTGGACTTCATTATTTGTAGTGTTTTAAGGGTAAGTCATTGGTTACTTCTATTAGGACCACTGAGTGCACTGTTTCAATGTTTTTGTACTTGTTTGGTTCTGATACAAGCAAGTTGTTTGAGTTACTACTGAGGTCCTTCTGTTGAGGACTGTTGGCTGTTGTAGCATTTTATTCTGTACAGTTCTGTGCTGGTTCTAATGACTGAGAATTACATGCATGAACTTTTTGTTACATGCGTGCGTGTCCATGTATATGATGGACTATATAAATTAATCATGTCCGACTTAACAACATTTCGGTAACACCCTCTTGCCCCCAACCCCCCCCCCCCTCTCTCCAATGGACCCCCGTCTTTCAAATGCATTCTGCGTTCTACAGGTCTGACCCTTGATCGCTATGCCTGTGTCCAGTTCCACAGTTGGTATGATCTGAATTGATTGACTGTTTCTCCAGGTTGAAGAGGCTGCCGTATCACTTCCTCAATGTGGTATTTTAACTAAAGCATGTGACAGACAGGTCACCGAGACACCAGGGAACTGTGTTGACTTGTGAAAAATGGGAATATATCCACTTTAAGGTAAGGGTTAAAGTAAGGAAGGCCAATGGAGACTCTTCCACATTTCCCACAGTACATATGTTCTCTCGTGTGCAATTGGATTCAGGTTGTGTTTATGTCTAATAATGAAGTGGTGGAGCCAGTCTTTGTGTCTGTGGGTGGAGCTTACTGATTTGGGAACACTCCTGCTCCACTGCAGTGCCGGCGGCCTCCAAAATGGCCTTGGACACACCTGAAAAAATAGGTGCACATGAGAGACCTGGACCAAAACTGTTTCAACCAACCAGGATCTACACCAGGACCTGGCAGGACCCACACCAAACCACCACCAGGACACAGCAGAACTCACTGGGTCCCAGCAGGACCCATTGGCACCCACCAGGATTCAGCAGGACCAAGCTGAACTCACCAGGACCCACACCAAACCACCACCAACACTCACCTGTCTTCAGTGTGAAGTCTGCATTGGACGAGTTGATGACGACATCACACGTCTCCTTGGTGATGTCACCAGAGGAAACCTCAAGGGTCAGGTGACCCATCTGCATTTGGTAAACGCCAAGAGATGGAGATGAGACCGGACCGAAGGATGCTGAAAGACATCAAACACATGAACTTCAAACACAAGGATGTTAAACACATGGACATCAAACATAAGGGTCCTGAGTCCAAACAGGGCCCAGTAGAAAACAGCGTTGTCTCTGAGGACAACGATCAGAGACACCCTGATACGATCAGAGACACACTGATAACGAGGACAATTTCTCATTCAAGACAAAGTGGGGGCGTGGTCACACCGGGGTTCTGGTCAGATGTTTGATGTGCAGGTGGGGGCTGTTACCTGAAGATGGCTCTGATTGGTCACCTGCTCTGTGAGTAGGTGAGTGGGTGGGTCCTTTTGTTTCAGGTCGGATGTTCCTCTGACCAACATGACCTTTGAACTCTCTGGTGAAACACTGAACGACAGTAGGGGGAGGAGTTTAAGTGACAGTTAAGGCCAGTTGACATTTCCAGGACAGGACTGGACTCAGACTCACATCCATCGACTGTGTGTCTGACGGGTGGACGATGACATAGACCTCCTTCAGGTGCTGTGGTGTACATCTGCGACTGAAGTCTTGGATCTGCTGGAGCAGGACTCTGGAAACCAGGTCTCTGGGAAAGTTCAGGTTTCCAGTCCCTAGTGCCGGGAATGACAGCGAGGCCATGTGGAGCTGCTCCGCCTCGTTTAGACAGAAACTGATGATGGTGGCCAAGACCTGAGAATAGATAGGCACAGGGGCAGAGTTAGAGGGGGCAGGGTCATGGACTTAAACACCCTTCTGTATGATGGGTTTGGGTTTTGGCCTTAGTTTCCAGTACATGGTATCAGCTTGACTTGCGGGTACCAGACACTATTTGTTGAGAGCGTTTCCATTACAGATACTATCGTACCCAGTGGTGAAAGTGAGCCGGAATGGGCTGGAACATAGTTTCGATAAAATATTCACGACCAGAACGGAGTTCCATTAAAAAAAGAGAAGACAGCTGTCAAAGTCCCATATTAAAGCAAGAAAATGACGTCTGAAGGCGTTTCACACTGAACACGGCAGACGCCGTAGCCTGTGTCTTTGCCCGTTCAGTGTGACACATAGACTGTATGATCATTTGTCCCTTCCATGGGCGTAACCAGTCCATTTTTGGGGGGTGCTTAATCAAAATAAACCAAAACAAAAATGTGAACAGTCAGAAATGCCTTAAAATGGTTCAATCCATTTGACTCCCTCCCTGCTCCCACTCCTCCTTCACTCCTATCACTAATCATATGTCAGCACTGTGACAGAGTGTGTGAGTAATTATTAGTAACTGGTGCATGTGTTTAGACTACGTATGTTCATCCACCCATGGATATATGAACAACTTTCACTAAAAAAGCACCATGTTCAGGTGAGTGCATAACCCACAGTAACTATAAAGAAATACACAAAACCTGTTCCTAATTTATTTGTATATAGTTGTCAGGGCTAGGAGTGAGAGGGGGAGAAGGGGGGATAGGGCACCTGGAGACGTGGAGAAAACAGGTAAACTGACTGAGATGTAAAATATCAACACTGAATAAAGTTAAAAACATTCCCATATAAGTTAAAACGAATTCTGATAATTCTGTATTCTGTCCTCATGTCAGTTGAGCTCATTTTAAACAGGACATTTCATTACATTTTGATTATTATCTGTAAATAACTTTCTATTAAGAAAGTTGTGAATTGATACTGATTTTGATAATATTGAATTTCTATTTTTTGATTACAAAACACCTTGTGTTTGATAAAACAGAGGTTACTTTGATTTTGAATTACTGCAATATATTTGTATATGGTTGTTAATGGAAAGGGAGAGAGATAAAGGAGAGGGAGAGGAGATGGTCGTGCAAGAACAGGGAGAAGCAGGTAAGAAAATGGACTGACTAGAGGACTTTATTTTAAACAGGACGTCCTCATTACATTGTCCTGAAATTATTTAACATTTTATATTTACTCTTAAAGGAGGAAAATAGGGAGAGACTATTGGAGGTAATAAATAATAATATCATATATATTATATTATATATATATATATATATATATATATATATATATATATATATATATATATATATATATATATATATATATATATATATATATGTAAATAACTCAGCGGATGTGATACCAAAAATCTAGTACCAGGTACTATTGTCCCAGATCCTTTACTAGTGGCCGACACCAGTGGAAATACAACACCAGTCATGATTTTTGTCCCAGTTGTCGTTCCAGTCCTAGTTTTGGTTTGGGTCTTTTGATTATTTTGATTGGACCAGAAGGTCTCACCTGATTGGCTCTTACCTGCTGGGCCTGTCCATTGTCGTGGTCCCACGGAGGACAAACGGTGTGAAAGACTTTCTTGCAGTGTAGGTGGAAGGCGTCAGTGACGACGACGTCTCCATACGACAGCGTGGCAGCGTTGGCCTTGGATCGAACAGCTGATTGTAGACCAGATCCGGCAGTTTGGAGCAGGGCTTGGGAAACTGCCCCCTGGTTCAGGTTCAGAGTCTCAGAGATGGTGTTAACTACAACGTCAGTCTGAGAACAAAGAACATTTACTGAGAACTAGAACCTAGAGAAATGACAGAGCAACAGTTACTTTGAAAAAGTAATTCATTACAATTACTAGTTACTTCCCTCCAACATGTATTGTGTTATTAACTGTGTTATTCCACTAGCAAAGTAATTAGGTACCAGGAAACGTAACTTATTTTTTTGCTTAAAAATATCAAAGTAACAAAAAAACAGTTAAACAGGGGCTGACTTGCCTTTTTATTCAAAATGAACAGATTTCAATCTGCAATAGATTATAAATAGGAAATACATTTTAAATACTGAACATATAATATTTGTTGAAAGTTACTTGAATTTGTTCAAAATGTTAATATTCTTTAACTTTCTATTTAAGTATACAGGACAACAGGTAGTGATGAAATAATGATGTCTGTAAATTATTATTCTATTATTATTATTGAAAAAAAATCAATACAATAATGTCCGTATAATCTTCTTCTATTATACATTTATCTACTGAATTCTCATCAACAACAACTTATTTGAAGTGTTTACACCCTTTATATTAAAGCACAGAAACTTATTTAGAAAAGAAATTAGCAAAGAGAAAAGGAAATATTAAAACTGCAAGCAGTCTGAAAGGCCTTCGCCATCCCTCGTGACCGCCTCCCCTGGCGACCGCCTCCCCACGGGACGTCCGAGTCAAATTTCAGCCAAATCTGTGGTTGTATGCCCGATCTACAGGCATTTTAGTAAAGGCGATGCTGTAGGGGGTGCTATAGAACAAAATCGCAATTTATATTGATAAATTAGTGTAGGATCGAGAGATAGACATCTGAGTCAAATTTCAGCCAAATCCGTGTTTTTAATCCGATCTACTGCCATTTTACTAATGGTGTATTTGCCGAATCTGTAGGGGGCGCAATAGTGCGAAATAAAATTTTCGTATTTGTTCATCATCATATGACAAACATGTGTACCTATTTTCATAGCTCTAACTTCACTAGGGCGTGATCTGCCCTAATACAAACTATTTCACCTTTTCTAGGGGGCGCTGTACAGTCATTTCTTTACTGACTTTTATGAAACCTGTAAATACTTGCAATTTTTCACACTTCCGATGTGTGTGCAAAATTTTGTGAGTTTTCATGCATGTTCAGGGGGTCAAATTAGAGCGCAAAGGGCTGAATCAGAACAAACTTCAAGCAGTATCAATAGGCCTTGCGCCCGACGTGGTACGCGGTGAAGGCCTAATGATAATAAAGAAAGAAAGAAAGAAAAATTCAGAAACAAAGCAAGAACAATATAGCGTTTTTCTGACCCCCCCCGAACTCGCCCCCAAATGAAATCTTTTGACTTTCCCCATGTCCCTAGGGGGTTAGAGGTCACATTTGACACACTTTCACTCATGTCAGTGACCCTGAGTGGGCGTGGCCCATAGACTCCCATTCATTCTGAGCAGGAACAAATATGTGGTGTGTGCGTGTGACGAGCACATGCTCGGACACGGCTCGCTACCGTGAATGTGTGAGTGTGTGTGAGTGGTGCGAGTCGTCCCTGGCATATTTTGTCACCAGGCCATCACAGCAGACTCAATAGGCCTTGCGCCGACGTTGTCCGCCGCAATTGTTATTTTTAACAAACGGAGTTGAAATATGACCTTGTGACCAATATCTGTGTGTGTGTGTATGTGTGTGTGTGTGTGTGTGTGTGAACAAAATAGTGTAGACCCCGCCTATTTAACTTCTTACCAAATCATGATAGATTTCTTTCTTTCTACACTGAGCTGAATATGAGCTTGGTTCAGACATGTTGCCAAAACTCATAGTTGTTGTCTGTACCCAGGGCACAGTTTCACCCCAATTGATCAAATTGTAATGCGTCACATTATTTCCTGAGTAACGGTAACGGCGATACAGTTATAGATAAAATAATTAAGTAATTACTCTGTTACTCGAAGTGTGGCTCTGTTAGTAACGCTGTTATTCCCAGCACTGTAGACCAATACATTGGCTGGCTGATATTGAAGTTTTTTCATATATCGGTGTCGGCTTATTGCATTGGCAGAAACAGGTTTTTTTTTTCTCTGCCGTGATTTACTGACAGGCGAAGTTCAGGGCAGCTCCCTGTTGGTGCTGCCCCTCCCCTCAGTATCACAGTATTACATTTTCAAGGTTTTATGGTTAAACTTTGCTGAAATATTGTGCACTTTAAATTAGGAGAAACAACAGTCACATTAATGTAGACGTGTTATGTGAGTCAAAAAGAAAAACTATAATACCCAGTGCATAGATGCTGTTGGAGTCTGAGTTTATAGGTTATGTAGTTATTTGGAAAATTAACCACAAGAAATTAATCATTAATGCCATTGTTGTTAAACCTGTTCTGTTGTATTTTGTCTTTGAGTAACTCCCCCAACGTGTCTTTAAAATCCTGTTAAAAAATGGAATCAAAACCATTAAACAAAATGCAGCATAAATTCACACAAAACACCATTTTTATGGCGTAATTTAATGTTTTTCAGAGCAGCGTAGACAACTACTGATCTGCTTTACATCCATTTATTCTCTGCTCTAAGGAAAAGCCTGTGTCGCTCTGCGCACCTTTACACACACACATACACACACACACACACACACACACACACACACACACATACGCATACACACACACATACGCATACACACACACACACACACACACACACACACACATACACACACATACATACACACACACATACATACACACACGCATACACACACACACACACACACACACACCAGGTCAATTCCAGTGGAAACAACTGTCCATCATCATGAGAGACAATTTCTGAAATAAATTTGATGATGATTAATGGCAATTTTTGTTCATGAAGTTATGTTAATAGATGAACAATTGATTTTAACGTTAGTTTTACTGGTGTAAGATCTTTGCTCCTTTTTCACTGACAATTTTATTTATGCTTCAACTAATGTTTAATTAAGTGACTGAACACCTTGTTTTATTTTTATCTGAATGTAAGTTTTATACATGTATTTATATGTACATAATACATGTATATTTATATATATTTATACCTTAAATCTTTCTACTTTTTACCAGTACTTTAATATTATTTTTAGTTGAATTAATGTTTCCTTTAAAAAAACTACATTTTCTTACAATGCATTTGTTATTGTTTCAGGAAAATAAATCTGTATCAGTCCCAAATATCAACTTTGGAAAATCGTTGGTCTGTACTGGGTAAAGCCAAGGCTAAAAAAGTTGGTATCAGTATCAGCCCCCCAAAAAACAAAAACTGATGGTTGATCACTAACCAAGACCCACGTCCAGGACCAGGGTACCACCTGGAACTGGCACCAGAGTCAGACCTGAAACCCGGACCAGGGTCTGATTTTGAACAAGGACTTAGGACCTGCTGAATCTGCTGTAAAACCATGTGGGCTCTGGATCTTAAGACTCACAGTCTGGTCCTGGATGCTCCCCATCATAAGGATGATCTTCAGACCCTCATTGGTCGTCTGCTCAGTCCAACCTACCCTAAAGCCGATCACATGACAGGAAGTCAATCAATTGTCAATCAACAATAAACAACCTAATACATGGTGGTCTTAGTGGTCGTACTGGTCATACTGGTTCTAGTGGTTTTATTGGTCCAAATGGTTTTAGTGGTCCTACTGTTATTACTAGTCTTAATCCTACTGGTCCTCATGGTGCTACTGGTCTTAGTGGAACTAGTACCCTAATGTCCAGTGGTTCCCTTTTTAAAGGATCTGGTTAAAGTAGACCTCAACCAACTTACCTGTGTCCTCCCCCAGGCCTGGACCCACCCCCTCTGGGACTATGGGCTCTGATTGGTCCCTGAACTTGTCCTCCTCTTCCTCCTCCTGCTTCACCAAACCAGGTCTGGGTCTGATGTGGACCTCGACTTCTACCTCGACCCTGACCCCGATGTGGTCCTCTGTCAGAACAGTAACCAGTGTTAGACCGGGTCCCACTGGATCCAGATCAGACCAGACTCAATGGGTCCAACATATGGTCAATCCAGTAAATGAAACAGATTATTTACCAACTAAAATACAAATTATAACACCTGCCCTTATATGGCATTTAGTGGGTGTGGTCACACAAGCAAACTGCCCACACCCTTTCCTTTGACCCTTTAGGTGTGATTCAGCTAAATTCTGAATCTGCTCTAGAACTTGTTCCTCTGCTTCTATTTCCTGAAACATTCCTATTCATTACTTGAGCATTTACTGGACTCACCCTGAAGATCTGCCCCTGGGACTGCCCCTCGGAGGTGGGACCATCATGGTAGGCTGGAGGTCGCTGAACTCTCTGCTGACGGCAGTGGCCAGGACCCTGACTGTGTGTTCGTTGTTGTCAACCAGTTGAATCTGGGTCAGTGGTCCAGCCCGTCTGTCACAGAACTCCCGGACAGCCTGAGCAATGGTCTTTGCACAGAGATCAACAGGAAACCCGAACACACCAGAGCTGATGGCGGGAAGGGCGATGCTACTGCAGCCCATACTCGCTGCCTGCTTCAGACTCTCTGTAACAGCCCGTTTCAGAAGATCCACAGATGTCTTCTGGTCCAAGCTGTTGTATCGTGGTCCAACAGCGTGTACCACATGTTTAGAGGGAAGCTTGTATGCTGATGTCACTGCAGCGTCTCCAGGCCTGAGGTTACCATTTTGGCTGATGTATGCATTGGAGGCCATCTGCAGTTCTGGTCCTGCAGCATTCAACAATGCTAAGGCCACACCCCCAATGTGCTGCAGCTCCTCATTGGCTGCATTCACCACGGCATCAACAGCAAGCTGACAGATGTTGGCTTTGCTGACAGAAACCTGCACCCCATTGATCATTTGAACTCTGCAGTAGCACAAGTTGTCTTCATCCCCACAGCCCTCATCCTCTTCATCATTATCCTGAAGCTCTGGGCCAAGAACCACCACGCACTCCTGATCCATCATCACTGCCGAAAGGAGGACACTTCCTTGAGACAAGAAGTACTTCTTGGCACCTGGTTTGTGGATCATTAGTGTATCCGTGGATAGACCTTGGATCAGGTGCAGCACAGAGGACTTGGCTTTTTGGACATCAACACGAGCACCGACAATGATGATCCTAGGCCGTTCTGGATCCATCTGAATGCTCAGGTCACGGTTTTTGGTGATAATGGACCAATCATGTGATTTTTTCTTCACAATGAACTGAATGACGGCACAAGATTTGACTCTGACTATCTCCTGAATTTGAGAGAAGTTGTAGATGAATTCTCTCAGAGTGCGAGTGGCCTCTGTCACTGGATTCAGGAAACCTACCACCATGACCTGGTTGGGACTCTTTGGGACAGTCTGTATGAGTAGAGTCTTCTTCCTTAAAGAGTTGTATGTGTCAAGGAGCTTCCGGTTTAGGTCTTTCCAGGTGTGGAGTTTCAGAACTCCTTGATCTTCAATGTTCACATTCTGCGAATGCAAAACTGACTTCATCTTCTGTTCTGCGTTATCAAGGTCTTTGTTGGAAAGCCCCAACAAGAACAGGTTGTTTTGGTCCAAGCTGTAGATGGCACTGATTCCTTGGGAGGTAAAGATGTCCTGCGACATCTCCATCGAGTCCACCAGCTTGAGGAACTCCAGGAGAGCTGGGGGGATGTTCATAGGTTTCCTCTTCATGGACCCATTCTTCTCCAAGATCCAGGCCTTCATCCGGAACACCTCTGAAGGGAGCCCTGTGAAGATTAGTTTGTGGTTTTGTTCATTGTAGGACACTTTCATGTCTGGACAGATGGCCACCGCTACATTCTGAATTCCATCCTGTTGCAGGATGTAGAACATCGCAGGAGCCAGGGACATGGCCTGAGATATGGCGTTTTTCTGCCGATCGATATGGTTCATGGCTTTGAGGACCAAGTTCTCCACCTTTGGTCTGATCTTTTTGATAGTGTCAACTGGACCTGCAACGGTCAGAACTCCTCTGGAAGCATCCAGAACCACCTCAGCTTCACCATTCACCACCAAACACACTTCCTTCTTTGCTAGTTTCCAGGCAGGTCCTGAGGCTGGACATTCAAAGGGACAAAACCGCCCCATCATCCGTCTGAAGGCTTCCAGGACTGTGTAGCTCCACCCCTCCACTGTCTCAACATTCAAGTCTTTCTGCCTCAAGAAACTCGACAGCGGACTGAGTTTTACCTCCGGACTGGTCAGATCCACAACACAGAAGAAGGGACGCATTTGACGGTTGATGCTGTCGGACAGTTGTTTCTTTTGGAGGAACTTCCAGACCACCTTGTGGACATTCTCTGTGACAGACTGGGGCAGTTCAAAGGCAGAGTGTTGTTCACCGTAGAGAGCACAGCCCAGAGATTCATAGTATGGGTAAACTTTGACAGTGATAGATGCCATCAGATGATCCTGTTTGACACAAATGCTGTCTACAACTGGAAAAAAATATCAAACTGTGAGAATAAACATCAACAAACACCAGGAGGTTCTGTCATTACAAGACAGAATAGAAAAGAGTGACACCTTCAGGGTCTGTGAAGGCAACAATGGCCGCCTGTTCCTCAGGGATCATCACGATGGAGGTTGGTGTAGTCCAGCTCTTCTCAAAGTACAGCTCCAGCATGTCTGTGAAGACAACAGTCAGTACATTTACAATCACATCTAAAATGAACTATTATCAATACCCAAGCTAAGGATTGAACTGGAGTTTCCTAGAAATCCCAGAGTACATGTGTGACAAAAGAATCCAATTATTAAGTGACTTAGAGGTGAAACAATTCTTCAACGAATTTGAATAATTCAAGTACAAAAATGTTCGAAGCATTTTCATTGTCATGAAGATTTTTTTAATTCATGTCACAGTTCATCTCATTTCATATCACTCTGGCACCTGTGCTATCATTGTTTTATACACAAAGTTTTAAAGGGCTCCTTCCACTGAAAACCACTTTGTGTAACTCTTTTTATAATGTGGTAGTTCACAACAAGTTCTATATGCATGCAGCACTCCAAGAAGTGAAATTAGACCCACATGGGTGCATTGATCAACCCACCATAGAGACACAGACATACGAGCGACTCAGAGCAGGTAAAACCTTCCGAACCAATCAAAGGTGCCTTATTAATGCATCAGGAATATTCATGAGGAACACCTGAAAAGCCAGTCATTCAACAATAGCCCCTGTTCTAGCTCACGGAAAACAGCTTGAAACAAGACAACTATGACCTAATTTTTCACAGAACTGACGCACAATGCATTCAACCATCGTGGTGACCACTGTAATATAAATGGAATAATGATATTAGTTGACCTTTAACTAATGTACTATACTACAGTTCACTTAAAAAATTTCAAACCAAAACCTGGAAACAAACGGCCAGAGTTCGTGGTGATGATGAAGGTCCGGGTTATGGTGACTGAGGAGATGGTGAAAGTGTCTGGTTTATGGAGGTGACATTATAGAATGGTCCCGCACTGGCAACTGCAAGCCTCACTGCGTATATAGCCACAGATGAGGAACGGCTTGCAGCTGTGCAGTGCGGGGCCAGGTGAGTGGGGAGAGTACTGGGGGAAAGGTCATTGGAGCAGAGGTCATGACAAAACCTAGCTATGTCAATAGGTCATAAGCCCTGCCCAAAGCCATAGCCCATCACCAACGGGACTCATCCCCACCCACAGGCTAGTTATGCAAACATCACCCACTTCCATGTTAGATAAATTGTTTGTAAAAAAAAAAAAAAAGATACATTGTGTAAACATTACCACCTTCCTTTGTTATCAGCATACGAAACTACTTTTATTAAAAAAAAAAAACAAAACAGTAAATATACATACTGGGCAGCCCAACTGACACTGCAACATCTAATCATGACTTCGCTTTTAACCCCAAGTCATGGTACCCCTTCAGTGACATGTCATAAATTGGGTTTTCTGAAACCGTTACGATCAACCACTCTTGCTGATCTAAATACGCCGACATTCTTTTCGGTGGTTGTTGATTGTGGCGGTCCCGCTTCCTCCTGTTTTTGATTGGTCAGTAGCTTTTGATTGTGACACTGATATGTGTAGCGCTCTTCTAAAAGTTGAACTATTTTCAACTCATAGTGGTCAAGAACAGTCTCTCCCCATTTTTTTTCTTTAGTGCTGAAGGGGCTTGGCACCAGGATCTGACCTGGAACCGGGAGCAGGGTTTGACCTGGAACCAGCAACAGGGTCTGACCTGGAACTGGTACCAGGGTCAGAGCTGGAACTTGCACCGGTTCCAGGTCTTGATGCTGAACTACATAGGATTCATATTAAAATCTAAAAACGCATCCTTTGGACACAGGCCCTAATCCATAAACTTTCTGTGAAGCTGTGAAACAGCGGAAAAAGTCATACACAGGCTGCTGCGAGCTGGCACCACTCAGCTGGGGGTTTGCCCTTTCCTGTTTTTTTTCTTGTTTAGAAACCAATCAAAGGTGCCTTATTAACACATCACAAATATTCACGAGGAACACCTGAAAAGCCAGTCATTCAACCATAGCCCCTGTTCTAGCTCAGAGAAAACAGCTTGAAACAAGACAACTATGACCTCATTGTTCACAGAACTGACGCACAATGCATTCAATCATAGTGGTGACCACTGTAATATAAATGAAACCTTTAACTAATGTACTATACTTCAGTTCACTTAAAAAATGTCAGATGTTCAACCGTATGGTACGCTCACCTGTCAATGAAATTTTTGGAAAACAGCAGCATGCATAAAAAGCAAAAAATGTTGGAAGTATGGGTGTTATAGACTGTCTTCTGTCATTGAGTCTTTGCCGACCTCTTGTGGTCTATTTGCGGAAGACCTCCCCTGGGCCCTTGTTTCAGTTGACCTTTTACTTTAATTGTGTGTCACCTGGCCCTGTGTGGAACAGGTGCCTTCATTTTGCACTCCGCCTATTTAAGGCATGTTCATTCCCTGCTCCTTGTCAGATTGTCTGTCCATGTTCCGTGAGTACTTCTGAGCTTTGAATTTGTTGTAGATTGCCTAATTTTTGTTGTACTTTTCGTAGTTTTGCCTGCCTCACTTGTTGTATTTTCCGTTTTTTTCTGTTATAGTTTATTTGCTACTTTGGTTTTTTCCTGCATCGCCCTTTTGGCTGAAGATTTGTTATGGTTTATTTGCTACTTTGTTTTTTTTCCGTCATTGCCCTTTTGGCTGAAGTTGTTTGTGTTTTTTGCCTGCTTATGACAGACTGTTTTTGGGTTTTGTAAATGTTTTCGACTGCCTCTGTTTTTTGGTTCTGCCAGTGATCAATAAAGACTGGAAAAGGATCTGCAATTGGGTCTCCTTGTCTGTACCGTAACAGTACAATCTGACCAAGATGGACCCAGCAGACCACAACCAGCTAAGGAGCGCTCTGGAACAACAAGGAATGTTGCTAGGAAGACATTCCAGCCAACTGGACGCCATAGCTACAAGTGTCCGTGACCTGACCGCTGAAATCCAGCCACTACAGCTACAACATTCAGCCTCTGCTTCTGTACCTGCCATTGCCCACGAGCCCCGTCTGCCTCCTCCTGAGAAATACTCCGGGGAACCCGGTAACTGTCGTGCTTTCCTGATCCAATGCTCACTAATCTTTCAACTTCAACCTGCTACCTTCCCCTCTGAGCAAGCTAGAGTGGCTTATGTTCTCACACAACTCTCTGGCCGAGCGAGAGAATGGGGAACAGCGTTATGGGAGGCAGAGTCACCTGTCTGCAGGGACTTCCGCAGATTCTGTGAGGAGATGAAGACAGTCTTTGACCGCTCTAAATATGGCCATGAGGCCGCACGAGAGCTACTCCACATGCGTCAGGGCCATCGGTCGGTTTCAGAATACGCCATTGATTTCCAGACGCTGGCAACATTGACTTCCTGGAATGCCGAAGCCATCTTTGATACTTTCTTAAATGGTTTATCGGATGAGATCAAGGATGAACTGGTTTCGCACGACTTACCACCCACATGTGAGGAATTAATCGACTTGGCCATCAGAATTGACACTAGGCTACAACAGCACCCCGGCAGAAGACACTTCATTCATTCCCGACCGGCCAGAGATATAGCCATTCCTCTACCTATCTCCAACACTCCGGCTCCAGAGCCCATGCAGGTGGGCCGAGCTCGTCTGAGTCCAGCCGAGAGACAGAGGCGGATGACCACCCGATCCTGCCTGTACTGTGGCCAAAATGGACACTTCATTGCTTCCTGCCCAGTAAAAGACGATGCTCACCAGTAGATCGAGGGGTACTGGTGAGTGTCACGCCTGTAACACCCTCCTCTGTGCAACGTTCCCTCTTCCCTGCCATCCTCAGGTTTGGTGGCCTACAGCAGGAGTTGATGGTTCTGGTAGACTCCGGTGCGGAGGCGAACTTCATTGATGCTGCCTTTTCTCTCCAACTGCAAATACCCAGTACAGCCCTCAGCCCTCCGTAGAACCCTTGTGGCAGACGCACTAAATGGTCATCGTTTGGCCAATGTCACTCACATCAGCGATCTGGTGAATTTATCTCTTTCTGGTAATCACCATGAACAGTTGATTTTTTTTATGTTATTGACTCTCCTCAAGCCCCTGTAGTTCTTGGCTACCCCTGGCTAGTTAAACATAATCCCCACATTGACTGGGTTAACCAACAAATTGTGGGTTGGAGTCCTCTCTGTCACTCTCAATGTCTCCTCCAGGCACAGACACCTACCCCTGTCTCCACTCCAGAGGAGGATTTCCCAGATGTGTATGCCGTTCCGCCTGAATATCTGGATCTCAAGGCTGTCTTTAGTAAGTCTAGAGCCTCCTCTTTACCCCCACATCGCCCTTATGATTGTGCAATTAATCTGCTCCCTGGCACATCCCCTCCTAGAGAGCGATTGTATTCCCTTTCCCGTCCTGAAACCGAGGCCATGTATAAATATATTCAGGAGTCTCTGGTCGCAGGGATTATCAGACCCTCTTCCTCTCCTGCGGGTGCAGGGTTTTTCTTCGTTGGAAAGAAGGATGGCACACTTTGTCCCTGTATAGATTACCTCGGCCTCAATGACATAACGGTCAAGAACAGGTACCTGCTTCCATTAATGTCATCTGCTTTTGACTTACTGCAAGGGGCTACTGTTTTCACCAAACTTGACTTAAGGAATGCTTACCATCTGGTCCGCATTAAGGAAGGAGATGAGTGGAAAACTGCCTTTAACACCACCTCTGGCCATTATGAGTATCTCGTGATGCCTTTTGGACTGACCAATGCTCCAGCAGTTTTCCAGTCATTGGTTAATGATGTGCTCCGAGACATGATAAACCAGTTTGTGTTTGTCTTTTTGGATGACATCTTGATTTTCTCCAGGTCCCTCTCTGAGCATTCTTTGCATGTCCGCAGAGTCCTCCAGAGACTGCTTGAGAACCAGCTCTTTGTAAAAGCTGAGAAATGCGAGTTCCATCATGAGACAGTGGGCTTCCTTGGATATGTGGTATCAGCTGGAGCACTCAAGATGGACTACCTCAAGATCAAGGCGGTGGTTGACTGGCCTACCCCGTCATCCCGTCGGGAGCTTCAACGCTTTTTGGGGTTTGCTAACTTTTACCGGTGTTTCATACGAAGTTACAGTACTCTGGCAGCTCCACTTACAGCCTTGACCTCATCAAAATTCTACTATAAAATTCTACTGGCCTCCTGAAGCTGAGAGTGCGTTCCAGACACTGAAACAACGCTTCACCTCAGCTCCAGTCCTTTTGCATCCAGACCCTTCACAACAGTTCATAGTGGAGGTGGATGCTTCCGACATCATTGTAGGAGCTGTGCTGTCACAACGATCTGCCAAGGACCACAAGGTACACCCCTGTGCCTTTTTCTCTCACCGTCTCAACCCAGCGGAGACGAACTACAGCATTGGTGATCGAGAGTTGCTGGCTGTGAAGCTGGCTCTGGAGGAATGGAGGCACTGGCTGGAGGGGGGCAGTGAACCTTTTCTCATCTGGACAGATCACCGGAACCTTGAGTACCTCCGCTCTGAGAAGAGAGTCAATCCTCGGCAGGCTCGCTGGTCTCTGTTCTTTGCGAGGTTCAACTTTACCCTCTCTTATCGCCCTGGCCACAAGAACGTCAAACCCGATGCCCTGTCTCGACTCTTCAGTCCTGACGAAGACCCCAAGGAGGCGGACACCATCCGGCCCTCACATCGTATTATTGGGGTTGCGCAGCTGGAGATAGAGTCAGTGGTCCTTGCTGCCCAGGTTCATGAACCTAGCCCCAACCAGTGCCCCCCTAACCGCCTCTTTGTGCCTACCTCTGTCCGCACCCAGGTACTGCAGTGGGGTCATTCATCTCACTTCTCTGGTCACCCTGGTAGGAACCGCACCCTCAGTTTCATCGCCCGACGGTTCTGGTGGTCCACCCTGAGAGAGGATGTCCATAACTTTGTCGCTGCTTGTTCCATCTGTGCCCAGAACAAGACCTCCACACGCCCACCCACAGGACTGTTACAGCCCCTGCCTGTTCCCCGTCGTCCCTGGTCGCACATTTCCATAGACTTTGTCACTGGTTTGCCCCCGTCAGCTGGTAACACCACGATTCTCACAGTCGTTGATCGTTTCTCTAAGGCGGTTCATTTCATTCCCCTCCCTGGCCTACCAACAGCTAAAGACATGGCCAGAGTAATGATACAACATGTGTTTAAACTGCATGGACTGCCAGCTGAGGTAGTGTCTGACAGAGGTCCTCAGTTCACCTCTAGTTTTTGGAGGGCCTTTTGCACACTGTTGGGTGCTTCTGTCTGTTTATCATCTGGTTTTCACCCACAGACAAACGGGCAGACTGAGAGGGCAAATAAGCAGTTGGAGACAGTGTTGCACTGCATGGTCTCCCAGAACCCTACCACCTGGAGTGAGCGTTTGCCATCGGCTGAATATGCCATCAATGCCCACAACTCCTCCTCCACGGGGCGATCTCCATTTGAATGCTCCCTGGGCTATCAACCACCACTCTTCCCAGATCAAGAGAGAGAAGTAGGAGTTCTGTCTGCTTAGGCATTCATCCACCGCTGCCGCCGGTCGTGGAGGCTCACCCGTTCTGCTCTGCTCAAGGCATCCTCCAGAATGAAGAAGCAAGCTGACAAGCACCGTTCTCAAGCAACTCATTATCGTCTAGGCCAGTGTGTCTGGCTGTCTACCCGCGACCTTCCACTCAAGACAGAATCCCGGAAGCTGAGCCCTCGTTTCATTGGTCCCTTCCCAATTGCCAAGGTCATCGGCCGCTCTGCGGTACGTCTCAAGCTCCCCTTTTCCCTTCGCCGTATTCACCCCACCTTCCACGTGTCCAAGATTAAGCCCTTCATCACCAGCCCCATGCATGCTGCCCCTAAGCCCCCCTGGTTGATTGATGGTTCGGAGGCCTTCACAGTGCGCCGCCTCTTGGATGTCCGTCGAAGGGGTCGGGGTCTCCAGTACCTCGTAGACTGGGAGGGCTACGGTCCTGAGGAGAGGTGCTGGGTCCCGGCCCACCGGAGGGCTTCTACATCATAGACGCCATGAGGCGTCTTTGGGGGGGAAGTACTTTTATAGACTGTCTTCTGGCTGAAGATTTGTTATAGTTTATTTGCTACTTTGGTTTTTTCCGTCATTGCCCTTTTGGCTGAAGTTGAAGTTGCCTGCTTATGACAGACTGTTTTTGGGTTATGTAAATGTTTTCGACTGCCTCTGTTTTTTGGTTCTGCCAGTGATCAATAAAGACTGGAAAAGTATCTGCAATTGGGTCTCCTCGTCTGTACCGTAACAATGGGATGATTTTACACTGCATAAAGCGGACAACATTGTAAGGATGTCCTGATTAGGACTGGGCGATATGGAGAAAAAAAAATTCTCTCAATATGTTTTTGCTATATCTCGATATACGATATATATATATCTCGATATTTATGCAGTAAAATCAAATGTGTCAAATTCAGCAAGGTTTTGCAAACAAGTAGGCAGCAAAGTGCCTAGAGGTAGATAGGTACAAGAGATAGACAGGTACGAGTAAGAAAGTGCTTGTGCACCATTTTTGACATCATCAAACAGGGGCAATTCTAGCATCTGACCTTTTTTTTTTTAATTATTTTAAATTTTATGTAACAAACATCTACAAAACAGGACAACAAATACAATCCATAAAGTTAATGCATAAAAAAATAACAAAATAATAAAAAACTAAACAAAAAAAGGAAATAAAATAATTCAATTATTATTACTTCCTGGGGTCAGATTAAAAGACAAAGCAGGATAACAAACTATAAAGGCGAACAGCATTACAAGATTTTACTTTTCCAAAAGAGTCCAAAAAGATAACAAGACCTTTAGGGGTGCTCAGCCCCCAGTGCTGACAGCGGCACCTGTCTTGAACGAAGCCTATAATGACCTGAAAAGGCTACTCATATGTATAATGTAATGTTTAAATTTGAGAAAACATTGTGTCCGTTTGTGGGTGTTGACACTAAACCCGCCGGACATCATGAAGATCTGGGGCATAGCCCAGAGGGGGTCTGGGGGCCCTCCCCCCGAAAAAAGTTACTCCTTAGATGCATATTCCTGTATTCTAGTGCATTTTAAGGTGACCTATTTGACAAATCCTAACCCCATGACATAGATATAGAACACTATACAGTATATCAACATGTTAGCATGTTAGCATGGTCATCCTAAAAGTTAAGTATGGTTATGAATCCATCACCATCCAGGGTGAATCATCAGTCAGAGGATGCTGTGAGTTCATTTATATTATTATATGTACACTTAAGATAAGATGGTGATAATACTCAGTTAAAATGTGTGTATTTATAGAAACAATTTGCACTGTTTTTTGTATCAGATAGCACAATGTACTAAACGTAATTGTGTTGTGTGTCACAGTTTTCACCATCATTCATGAAGAGAATAAACCAGCAAAACTTATCCAGGCTCTTCATTGTTGGTTTAGCTCGGTGTTTCGACTCAGTTTCAACACTTTGGTTGAAAACACTACAGTTATAATAGTTTGGGATTTTTCATTAGTTTAGTTTTAGTTAGTTTTGACTTGTTTCCCTCTTCAGTTAGTTTTAATGTGTTTTGTACAGGTTTGCTAGTTTTTATTAGTTATACTTTTTTCTGAATGCTTAGTTTTTGTTTAGTTCAGTATTAGTTTTTCCATATCTTTTATCTCCCTCACCATCCTATTCAAAGAAAAGTGAGGTGTGGATCAGCTGGGTCATGTTGACGTGGTTATTGACTGAGCAGAGACACAAGTATATGACAGTATGATGGATAAACTCCCTATAGTCAGTTGGGGGGGGGGGGGGGGGGGGGGTCCAATTGTAGCCATTTTCACCAAACATAGATAAACCAGCTAACCAGCAGTAAACCAGATATAAGGGGATCGAAACCCGTTCAGCAGCAGTAGATTATAAATCCAAATACTGTAAACTACTGTAAACAGGCAAATAGTGTTTAAAATTCAAATCATATTTCCATATTCATATTCTAAGGGTGTGAATATGTTTTTCTGCCCTCATATCTGCACTTTATATTAGCTGCTGTCATTGTAGACTTTCTCCCATGGTGGAATAAATAGTCTCATTCTATTCTAAAAATATATAGAAATACACATAAACTAGTTCCTGGTGCTTTAACAGATATGTTTAATTATCTATAGTAACATAATTAGCTAACTTTGCTTCATTTCAGTTCAGTTGCAGTTTCACTAGCTGTTGCTCGTCACATCAAATGTTTTTTTAACATTATAAAAAGCTACATACCACTATATTTGGATTATTCTTCCGTCTCCTCTTTTCTTTGCTGTGAAACTGTGCAGGTTAGAGCTGGAAGAACTTTTCATCCTGATAAATTCTGCTCCTTTACCTGGATGTTTAATAGAGACTGGCTAAGCTAACAGCTGGTTAGGTTGTCTGACACTGCACTCTGCCGTTTACCTGAAAGGAAAAAAAAAAACCTTAAAACTCACTAAAGTAAATCCCAGAGCTGACTGTACTACTATGTCCCAGCTTTCATCTGTTTGTTTCCGGTAGAGTTTAGAACAGAAGACTGTAAACCACAGACATGACGAACTGTCAAGTGTGATATGGTGAGAGTGGCTTAAACAGCTGGAGTGAAATAAATCAATATTAGTCCAACATTGACAAAGACAAAAACAAAGGGAATTTTATCAATCATTTTTATATACGTTTTAGATATTTTTGTAAGCACATAAAACAGTTTCACTTAGTTATCATTTTTTTCCTTTTAATTCTAGTTTTTATTTATTTCAGTTTATGAAAACGATTTTTAAATTTTACTTTTTGTCATTTTCTTTTTTTTTTGTTAATGATTATAACCTTGATTATTATTACTACTATTTATTTTATATATATATATATATTTGAGGCCTTCTGACAAATGAGTCAGTATCTGTTGGTGGGATGATATGTTTATAGTTATACATCCAATTAAGAAGATTTTAAGAAATTTGGTTTTAATGTATTGTAATTTCTGCCCATATATCAGTTTTAATATGTGTTGTATGGAGCGTAGTAGCTACACGGGTGACCTTTTTATAACAAAATAAAAAAGATCCGGTGCTTGTAGCGTGAGATCTGTCAAGTCCCCAACTCACCCCTGTCATCAACCCAAGGAAGGAATCTGAAATATCACCATATAATGGAGCCGCTCTTTTCTTTGGTAAGAATTCTATCACGCCCACTTCTATGCGTGCAGCCATGTTGAATGAGTTATCAAAACACACACACCACTTACACGCAAGGGGAGGGAGAGGAGGAACAAATGCAAGAAGGAGGCGGGGCGGACAGCTCCACAGCACATTGTAGGAAAAAAGCAATGGTGAAATCTTATTAATTTAGAGCATTATCTCGATTTCATAAAACATCTCAAGATATTGCAAATCTTGATAAATGGCCCATTCTTAGTCCCAAGACACCCTTTTTCATTTCTGATACAATACCAATGTTGCAGCCTTGAAAATTGGCCAACATTGATAACAATCCAATCTGATATTCACATGAATCAGACATACTTTTATTACTTATTTTGTTGTGTGGAATGTTAGAAAATACTTGATCTGATGATGTGCGTATATAGGTGTATATATGGGATGTATGCTATATAAGGTTTATACATGGCTTTTTGAAAACTTCCACATTAAAATGTTCTGCATTTATATAGTTGTTTTCCACCTTCATGGTGCTCAAAGCGCTTTACAGTAGCTTCACATTCACACACACACTCATACACCAATAGGTTTCTAAGGTCAGAGGTCACTCCTACTGGGGGCCTAAGTCAGGGTTCAGTGTCTTGCCCAAGGACACTTCGACATGTGGACAGCCAGAACTGGGACGCGAACCACCAACCTCTCGGTCATTGGGCGACCCACTCTATCAACTGAACCACAATAATGGAATTTCTCTAAGTGCATGTAAATGTACTGAGTAACAGAAACCATCAGGCAGATCTGTCCTTGTAGGTCAGTTCAGGTCTTTAGGGTCAAAGGTCAGCTCTTACCTTTAACCACAGTTGCAGGAATCATCTCCATTCGGACGCTCGTCGCTGCCTCCAGTGGTTGAACACTCAAGCCACGTTTCTGCAGTTTGTTGCTGCTTTGACTCATAAACATGAACTTCTGGACATCTGAAAAACACCACAACCACAATCCAGATCAGAACCCTGGTCCGATTTAAGTGGTCTGTGTCCAGGTGTTCTGGGTTTTGGTGGTTTTACCTTCTGGACCTCTGAAGACCACCACGGCCCTGCTGGTCTCCCAGATCCTCTCCAGACTGAATCTGGTCCCATCCAGACCTGAAATGTTTTCCACCAGCATACGCAGGAAGTCAAAGGTCATGTCACGAGACACGTTCTCCAGAACCAGACGGGACAGTGGGAGGGGTGGGGCCGAGGGAGGCTCTGAGGAAATGGACAGAGATCAATTCCTTGTTACTTCTAGTGGAAATTTGTACAAACATCTGAGTTTGTAACAAGTCTGTTTCTACCTTCGCCTTCGTTTTGTGCAGGTGTGACCTTTGACCCCTGACTCTGAAGTTCTTTGACCTTTGACCCCTGAGTCTGAAGCTCTTTGATCTTTGACCCCTGAGTCTGACGCTCTTTGACCTTTGACCCCTGAGTCTGAAGATCTGAGGAACAAACAGATGAGTGATTTAATGAGAAGCTTCGAACACTGATGGAGTAAAAAGAGGAGTAGCTTTAACACTGAATGAACAGAAACAGGTGTTACCTGAAGCATCGTCAGCGTGTGTTTGGATCTGAAGGAACAAAAGAGGAACAGTTTTAGGGGTTTTACAGGATGACAGAGAACGTCTATGGAGGACTGAACCTGCCATAATTAAAAATATTAACAGAAATATTAAAAATGCTTGATAAAACCACTTAATTATGTTTTCCTTCTTTCATTTTTATCCCTGCTTTTATTTTGTATTACTTTCTATTTACATTTTCTTCAGTATTCCTTCTTTTACATTTTGTCCTCTACTTATTTGTGTATCATATTTATTTCTTTCACAGATGTATTTGTGCCTAACTTTGTATTTTTATATTTTCTTTACCTTTTTTCTTATTTATTTCTATATTTTATTTTATCTGGCATCTTATTCATTATAGCTTTTTTACTTCATTTCTTCACTATTCCTCCTCTTTCTTTGTATTCCTGTATTTATTTCTGCATGTATTTCTGCTTCAGTTTGAAGGTTTGAAGCCTTGTTGGTCAGTTCTGAACAGATTTTGATGAAATTGATTTATGATTAAATTTTGGTGGCGGTCTGGATGGGACCCTGGATTCTGGATCACTTTTAAATTTATTCTCCCTTTTCCGTAATGTAAAATTTCAAAGTGATCCAGAATCCAGAATCTCTTCTGGTTCACCACCAAAATGTAATCAATTATTCCTTGTGACACTCCCAACACATCCTGAAAATTTTGTCAAAATCCATTCAGATTTTTTTTGCATAATCCTGCTGACAGACAGACAAACAAATGGACTCAAATTTAATACCTCTTTGGCAGAGGTAAAATATATTGTCTATATATACAAATCCAAACAAATATATTGCTTGAGCATCGACATTGTGATGTACATGTTCACAATGGTCACATGACAGGTCTTGCAATATAGGAGACACGTGAGCTCAACATTTTCTCATCGAATTTCAAGGGAACCTGACACACACTGACCACATCACATTTTCTACATTTGTGCCTAAATATCAAGGCCTAAAATAGAATAAAAATAAAGTAAATAGCCTCTAGCACTAAACCAGTGGTTCAGTCTCACAGCAGTGTTTATAACTTTCGCCTCAAATACGTTTTATGGATTAAAATAATTGAATTTGAAGTTTTAAGTGTCAGTGTTTAAAATCATGCCTTTCAGGAAGAACAACAACTGACTCTGACAGTAATTAAGTCTAAAACAAAGAAAAATCAGCTCAAAACACGGCTTTCCTTCAGGCTGGCGTTAGGTATTTCCCCGTCACATTTGGTACCGTTGGAAAGATCGGGGATTCCCTCTAGACAACCCTGACATAGAAATCTAATTATGTATTTGAACTAATGGGAGGCCTCAGAACAAATCCTTCTCTGGTAAACAAAATCCCTTGTTGCTATGGCGATGTTGAAAAACAACCTCTGATTGGTTGAATTAGTGTCACGCAAGCATTTTAATAAACTTTCAGATAAATAGAAAATCTTCATTTCTGAAAGTTAACCCAAGTTACTTTTTTTGCTGGAGGGTCACATAATATTATGTAAATACATTAAGATACATTTCATTTCAGTCCAAAACAACATTTATGTCAAAAGTTTGGAGTCTGTGTGTTTTGGTGTTTTCTTGCTCGGTTTATGGACTATTTCTGTGTTGTTGGCGACTGATTTGGATTGTGTCTAAATGTTAAGTACAAACAATGATGGATGGTGTGTTCAATGTCCTCACTGTTCTGGGATGGTGTGTTCAATGTCCTCACTGTAAATCTGGGTTCCTGTGGCTTCTTAAAAAGTCTTCAATCTGCATGTAATGCCTTAAGCTTTTCTAAAACTCTTAGATGTGATGTTTGTTTTCAGTTCTGTTTCCATTAACGCACTTTCTCCCTTTAAATGTGTTTTTCACCGAAGTTGGAAACAGTTGTAGTAAAGAACAGAACATGGAAGACATGCCTTCAGCCGATAGGAACCAACACAGAGAAGCAGGACTGTGGGGACATACAGGAAATAAAAAAAAAAAAAAGAACAAGTGGTGCCAGGGACAACAAACCACCCTCTACAATGTTTTACCTGCTTTCCCCTCTGTGATCATGACAAAACACATATTTGGCAGTTATGACCTTGACCTTTGACCTGCATTCACCTAAATGTAACAGATCTATTCTGGACCACTTTGCACATTTCCTGGGGGAAAAAAGTAGATAGATGGACAAATGTACAAAATGTACAAAAACAATACCCTTGAACCCTATATATACATAAATATACAAATAGAAAACAAATAAGGAAAAATAATTAAGCAACCTAGGAAAATAACCGAGCCAAAACAAACACACACACAGAAAAATAAACAGAAAAACAAAGAGAAAAAGAAACAAACAAAAGACAAACAGAAAAATAAGCATACAAAGAAGATAAACAAACAAAAACAAATAAATAAGGATAAACAAACAAAAATAAACAGATAAGACACATAGATGTAAAGAAAAATAAACAAACAGAAAACAAATAAAGAAAACAATTAAACAAACTGTGAAAATAACCTAGCAAAAACAAATAAACAAACAGAAAAAAGTTACAAACATTTTTAAAAAATCAAGAAAAAGACAAACATAAGAATAAAGTAAACAAACAGAAAGCTAAACAAACAAAAATAAACAGGAAAAATAAACAAACAGAAAAAATAAACCAACAAGCAGAAAAACAAAGAGATAATTAAACAAAAAAAACTAGATGGTGACACCTCATCAGTAAAAGGAGAATCAGCGTTTCTGATTAAATGAGACGCATACAACCAGTGAATGTTCTAGAAGGACTTTAACTGAGCACACACCTGGAGGGAGGGGCAGAAACAAGGCCCACCCATCAGCGGCATAAAGCCCACCCACCAGCACCACCACCTTTAGACCCACTCAAACCATGACAGCCATATGACACTCACCAGTTCAAGGGTCAACATCAGTGTCTGTTGGTCCACGATGATCTCATGGTGACCTTTAGCCAGAACCCGATCCAGGTCTGAGGAGGAAAGGTCCCATATGTGTCATTTATCTTGACAACCACAAGAATTAAAACTGCAAGCAGTCTCAAAGGCCTTCGTCATCCCTCGCAACTGCCTCCCTGCATGACCGCCAATACCAAGATGACGTACCATGGGCGGGATGTAGGGCATTAACGACGTCAGTGTTTTTCAAGTTGACTTATCTGTCAATAAAGTTGGAGTCGAGTCGACTTATCGTGATGACGTCATGACATTGTCAGCTGAGGAACAACACAGACACGCGGCTAAAAAAACAACAACAACACACAGACATACGTCTGTCCAGCAATGAGCAACTTGTATTAAAGTTCACTGTAACCTAACAATGTCCACTGACAAGACACAAGCATCAGCATTTTAACACCAACAAAACAAAGGCTAACGTTAGCAAAGAGTTTCCTGTAAAATTAACTGAACATCAGGAGGTGAACATATGTCCACATTTTGTCTGGACCCACGGCTCTAAAACCGGACTGTCCACACGTCTGTCACATGTCCTCAGTTTTTATATTAAGTGCAAAACGTGTAAGTCAGCGGCCGATATAAGGCACAAAACTGTCCACATCATGTCTGGAAAAAATGAGCGCACCTGGTTAGTTAGCGGATGCTGCTTAGGTCACGCAGATTAGCTAGCTTCTTCAGATGGCCATGCCATTTTTTTTCATCTAAGGTGAAGTAAGGTGAAGTAAAAAAGAGGGACAGACACACATGCAATGTGTGTCTTTCCACCACAACTGTCTTACCTGCAGCAGCCACGTTTTGTTTAGGTCTAACTATGTTTACGCGCCGAGACAGAGAGAGAGAGACAGAAGGAATAACATGCGACTTGTCGACTCCTCCAAATTTAAGTTGACTTGTGCTACGGGAGTCGACGTGTCGACGAGTTAGTTAATGCCCTAGCGGGATGAGATATTCTGTCAGAAACACACACTTTTGTATAAATCTGTAGGGGGTGCTATAGAGTGACTTATTTGAAAGGTCGTATGTTGAATGGGTGTAGAACTGCCACACTGACAACTGAGTCAAATTTGAGCCAAATCGGTGTTTGTATGCCCCATCTAATGCCATTTTAGTAAAGGCAATTTTATAGGGGGCGCTATAGAGCAACATCGCAATTTCTATTGATAAACTGGTGTAGAACTAACAGATTGACGTCTGAATCAAATTTCACCCAAATCGGTGTTGTCTGAACTAATGTCATTTTACTAATGGTGTATTTGGCAAATCTGTAGAGGGCGCTATAGTTTGAAGTAACAAGTTTGTATGACAAACAGGTGTAGACCCGGGAGACAGATGTCAGAGTCAAATTTCAGCCAAATCGGTGTTTGTATGTCAGAGCTGAAGCAATTTATGTAGTGGTCATTTTTCCCCAAAACTTCACAAAGCGTAGCACAAAAACAAAGTAACTTTCCCCAAAAATGTGGATAACTTTGGATGTCCCACTAGATCGTGTTCACCAATTTTGAGCTCATTGGGCCCAACAGCCAAGGAGGAGTTTGTTAAATTCCGACGACAGCTAAAATCTATGACTCAACATATTTGAAATTTCAATCTAAGGTGTTGGACTTCCTGTTAGTTTATGGGCGTGGCCATCGGAAGGTTTTTTTGTTCGTCATCATATGATGAACACGTGTACCGATTTTCATAGTTCTAACTTCACTAGGGTGTGATCTGGCTTTATACAAATTATTGTCACTTTTCTAGGGGGCGCTGTAGACACATTTCTTTTCCGACTTCTATGAAACCTGTAGATAATATTTCACACTTCTGAAGTGTGTGCAAAATTTGGTCAGGGGGTCAGATTAGAGTTCAAAGGGCAATAGGCCTTGGACGGGACGTGGTCCTCCCAAACATTTTACCTGATTTACCCTATCTCTTATCCGCTATGACAACACATTTTTGGTGACTGTGATCTTTGACCTATATTCACCAATATTTAATGGGACGTATCCTGGACCACGTGACACCTTTCCTGAAAATGTCATGGATATTGGTCCAATAGTTTTTGTATAAAGTTACTGAGAAACAGACAGAGAAACAAAAATTCCAACCAAAGACAATACCCTAACCCCTTTTAATAATAATAATAATAATAATAATAATAATAATAATAATAATAATAATAATAATAATAATAATAATAATAATAATAATAATAATAATAATAATACATTGTAATTAGTTGTGGACAATAATACTTTTATCAGTAGTTTGTGTAGTCAGCTGAGAGCCGCAGTGCATCCTGGGACTTGAAGTCATGAGTCTTTATGAAAATGTTTGTCAAAATATCAAATAAATAATGAGTAAATTGTAAAGACAATCCAAACTTTCAAACTGTTCAAGACCATTAATCTACTGAAGCCGGGTCTGAGCTGGACTCAGTAGACCCGGTCCCGGTGAGAACCTGGCTCAAACTCACCGTCCTGGGACTTGAAGTGGACCGTGGCGGTTCCGGACCCGTCCTCCAGGTCCACGCGGCAGTCCCCGCCGGCGGACCGTTTCCGGCTCTGGAAGTAAATTTGTAGTTTGTTCCGAACCGCGCGGGTCTGGTCTGGACCCCATGGGCCGCGGACCAGCAAACACAGGTGCTCCGCCATGGCTCTGAGTTTGATCCGGTCTATGTTCGAGTCTAGTTGAGGATGACAGTGGATGCCTTCTCTTTCATTTCTTCAACACATGACGAAAAACTGGAACGAGATGAAACAAATGTACACAAAACCGGTTCCACACAGTCTCACCCGGGTTCCAGGTCCGACCGGTCTGAGTACATTAGATCCAGATCTTTATTACTTCCATGTTTATATTTTTCATCAACTAAAGTGTTTATTTATAAGTTAAACTATGAACTATCCTTTACCCTTTTTAATAGTGATCATTAACAAGACACTGTGGACAGAGAAACAACAAGACCTAAAAAATAAGACCCAAAACCAGGGGCGATTCTATCATCTGACCTTTAGGGGTGCTCAGTCCCCAGTGCTGACAGTGGCACCTGTCTTGAAGTTGAATCGATTTCTAAACATTTTTTTTCTAATCGACCAATAAACTATTATCTACCCATCCACAAGCACTGAAATTAAGATTTAGATTAACCATGTCTGTGGAGGCTTATTGCATGAGGGAAAAAAATCTGTTTCTGGATGTTAATGTTCTGGTAAAGTGTGGTGGTGGTGGTGATAAGGTGGCAAGAAAAAAAATTACCCATAGAACCACTAGGCTCTTTGTCGTTAGCTGTTACTGTGTTAGCTCACTGTAAATCAACTTCTGGACTACTCTCACACATAGGTCCTCAAATGCAACAATTCCTCTGAAGCAGATGGGGGGGAATTTACATTTTCATTTCTGCATTATTTAATAATGACAGTCACCTTTTTATCTTCCTTTAATGATAAGACACAATCACATACGCCTTACATTCAGCAAGAAATGTAATAACACAAGGATTGACATGAAGTCGATGTCAATCAATCAATCAACAGAAAAATACTGGTCCCTTCTGGCCAGAGGCAGAGCCAGACATTGTGTAGATCTGACACTTAGCACAGAGGGCATCTGGGGGCCCTCCCCCAGAAAAAAAGTAATTTCTTAGATGCAATTTCCTGTATTCTAGTGCATTTTAAGTCGACCTGTTTCACAAATCCTCACCCCATGACATAGATATAGAACACTACAGTATGTCAATATGTTAGCATGTTAGCATGGTTAGCCTCAGGTGCCAAAGCCGCCATTTTGGTACAGGGTCCTGATGTTTCTCACACTATCAGGGAAGATGTTGCCAATTAATGATCAGGCAAGCAGTGTTACCACCATATAAAGATGGTAGTGATTAAACTCCAATAGACAGAGGTAGTCAATGCAATGTGTTCTATATCTGTGACCCCATGACATGAAGATATTTTTAAATGAAGAGACTGAGAGGTTTCCTTCCCACAAGGAAACTGTGTTTAATGCAGGGGTGAGTTTAGGCTATTTTTAAGAGTGCTTCACCACCCCTAAAATTCTGCTCAGCACCCCCTAGTTCCTCACCATCGGCGGAGAGAGGGGGCCAAAAGCCTGAGATCTTTTTTTTGATCTTGTACAAATAAAGTCACCCCTGTTGCTACTATACTCCAACACATATTAAAACAGATATATGGACAGAAATTGTACATTTAAACCCAAATTTCCCTTGTTCTTAATTTGACCTGTAACTAGAAAAAATATCATCTCACCAACAGATCCAGTCTGTGTTCTAATTCTAAACAGTAATGTCTCATAGAGTCTTGTCATTTGTCAGAAGTCCTCAAGCATTGGAAAAAACCAACACATTAGTATTGATAATCAAGGTTATAATCGTTAACGAAAACGAAGAAAATGATGAAATCATTTTCATTAACTGAAATAAATAAAAACTACAATTAAAAGGAAAATATAACTAAGTGAAACTGTATTGTGCCTACAAAAATAACTAAAACATGTTTTAAAAAAATATGGGTAAAATTACCTTTGTTTTCGTCTCTGTCAATGTTGGACTAATATTGATTTATTTCACTCCAGGTGTTTATATACGGATTATATACAGTCAGTCATGTCTGTGGTTTACAGTCTTCTGTTCTAAACTCTACCTGAAACAAACAGATGAAAGCTGGGACATAGTAGTGCAGTCAGCTCTGGGATTTACTTTAGTGAGTTTTATTTATTTTTTTGTCAAGTCGGGTCCTTTTCAAGTAAACGGCAAAGTGCAGCGTCAGACAGATGTACCCTAGCCAGCTGTTAGCTTAGCATGGTGTTAGCTTAGCCTAGTGTTAGCCTTGTCTGCAGTAAACATCCAGGTAAAGGAGCAGAATTTATCAGGATGAAAAGATCTTCCAAGCTCTAACCTGGACAGTTTCACAGCAAAGAAAAGAGGAGGCAGAAGAATAATCCAATCACAGAGGTATGTAGCCTTTTATAATGTTACAAAAGTTTGATGTTACTAGCAACAGCTAACTGAACTGAAATGAAATGAAGCAAAGTTAGCTAATTATGCTACTGTAGATAAACTGTGACATCTGTTAAAACATCAGGTTTACTGCTCATGAACTGTTTTATATGTATTTATATATGTTTTTTAGAATAGAATAAAACTTTATTTATTCCACCATGGGAGACATTCTACAATTACAGCAGCTAATATAAAGTGCAGATATGAGGGCAGAAAAAATTTCACATCCTTAGAATATATATGATTTGAATTTTAAACAGTATTTTCCTTTTTACAGTAGTTTACATTATTTGCAATATATGGGTTTATAATGTACTGCTGCTGAACCTTTATCCATCATACTGTTCCTACCTGTTCAAAACACATTAAAACTAACTGAATTAGAGGAAAACAAGTCAAAACTAACTAAAGCAAAACTATAATGAAAAATACAAAACTATTAATTCAATTCATTTCAATTTTATTTATAAAGCCCCAAATCACAACAAAGTCGTCTCACAGGGCTTTACAAAAACACAATCAACTACAGAGATATATGAACAGTCCCCAGCATCCCCTGTCCTTAGACCCTCCTTCTCGGCAAGAAAAAACTTCAAAACCCAGTGGGAAAAAGAAGAAATCTTGAGGAGAACCACATTGAAGAAGAGATCCACTCCCATGGACGGACAGACTATAGATGAACATCCATTTAAATGGTAAATGGTCTGCATTTATATAGTTCTTTTCCACCTTCATGGTGCTCAAAGCTCTTTACATTAGCCTCTCATTCACACACACACACACACACACACACCAGTAGGTTTCTAAGGTCTAAGGTCAGTCCTACTGGGGGCCTAAGCCAGGGTTCAGTGTCTTACCCAAGGACACTTCAACATGTGGACAGCCAGAGCTGGGACGCGAACCGCCAACCTCTTGGTCATTGGGCGACCCACTCTACCAACTGAGTCACAGCCGCCCATTTATAAATGAAGGGGGGGGGGGGGGGGGGGGGACTGGTCCAGACAGGCAGGGGCGGGGATCCGGGGTCACAGGTCAGCACAGGCGAGACACTACAGATCCTGTCATCCATGGTTCCCACGCAGACACTGTCGGGAGAGCCATCACTCCCCCCAGAGGGGGGGGGGGGGGTGACACACCAGGTGACTAGCCATGAACAGACTTGGTATGAAATATAAGTTACAAAATTGACAAAAAAACAGGTGTGAGAGAGAAAGAGAGGGAGAGAAAGAGAGAGAAAGAACTCAGTGTCTGTACTTCCCCCAGCATTCTAACTCCTAGGGCAGCCTAGACTGAACTGTGACTCATTCATCATGTATACATGATATATGAGTCACATAATTTTTAACTAACCTGACCATAGGCTTTCTCAAACAGGAATGTTTTCAGCCTAATTTTAAATGTAGAGACTGTTTCGACCTCTTTAATATTAAAGTGAAGCTGATTCCATAAGACAGTAACCATGGTAACTAAAGGCTCTAGCTCCTACTGTACTTTTAGAAACCCTGGGAACTTTCACTAAACCTGCATTCTGAGAACAAAGGGTTCTATTGGGCTGGTACGGAACCAGATCATCTTTAAGATAAGAGGGGCCCATACCATTAATGGTTTTATATGTAAGGAGGAGGAATTAAAATTTAATTCTAAACTCAACTGGAAGCCAGTGAAGGGTTTGGAGCACAGGGGTGATGTGTTTGATCCTGTTAATAATCTTGCTGTTGCATTTTGAACCAGTTGAAGCTTTTTAGGGAATATTTAGGACATGCTACAAGTAAGGAGTTACAATAATCTAATCGTGATGTAACAAATGCATGAATGAATTTTTCTGCAGTCGTTTTAGACAGAATATTCCTAATTTTGGCTAATGTTGCGCAGGTGAAAGAAGGCTGTTCTGCTTGTTTGGTTAATGTGCCCTGACCTCTGACCCCTGACCCTTTGAATGAAAGACAGGGACGGACCTGACCTGATTTGCACCCTGGGCGAGACATGTCTTCGGCGCCCCCCCCCCCACACACACACACACCGGAACCATATCCTTCAAAGACAAATTAAAGACAAATTATGTGACAAACACCAATGTATATATCAATGCTTATTTTTAATTACAATTTAAAAAATACAAAGTAAAAATTGTGATAAAAATAAATAAATAAAATTGAGAAATTTGTTAATATAAATAGTCTAAAATTGCACACAAATGTAAACATAATATTGCAAATTGCACAAACCTTTTCAATGTTAACTATAATTAAGTAATAATAAAATTAGTGCAAATGACTTTGCTTTTCCTTTTGGCTTTTCCCTTAGGGTTCACCACAACAAACAAAAAAAACTAGCAGTAAAAGTAAAGGTGCAGCAGCAGCTGTAAAGATACCATCTAAAACTGGACCTTTCTTGCCTTCTTTGATGTAAAATCCTCAATTACATCCCTGTAATAAATATGTCAGTAAATATATATATATGAAGGAATATGGAGATTTAAAAAAGTAAACACATTTAACAGCACACGTCCCATTTATTTATTTATTTATTTACTTTTTAGTTAATCACTTTATAAACTTTCTGAAACCATGGACTCACTGTCTCATTTCCTTAGCCTATTTGTGGACTCACCAACTGACCAAAGATAGCACCAAATCCCCATATGGGCCCGTTATGATCAATTCATTTGGGTTTAGGATTAGCAGTCCTGTGAAACACTGAAGTATCCCTGGAACCCACTAACCAGCAATAGACAAAAGCATAAAAGATGAGGAAAAAATCCTTAAATGGTAATAGTGGTATTATTTATATTATTAATCTGGCACAGCTCCCCTGTGCCATTGCGCGCAATAGCATGCGCAATAGCATGCGCAATAGCACGCGCAATGGCACGCGCAATGGCACGCGCAATGGCACGCGCAATGGCACGCGCAATGGCACGCGCAATGGCACGCGTTCTCGCACGCGTTATGAAACGCACTGGCACGCTTTCACGCGTAACAGGGCGCGTAACAGGGCGCGTGCCATTGCGCGTGCCAGAACGCGCGTGCCAGAACATGCCTTGTGATGCGTGATATAATAAACACAACGCGTGGCTATGTGAACACTTTGGCTTGCCATAGGGACTACTGGATATGTGCCGCAGTCATTTAAATATGCTGTTATTAAACCAATTCTGAAAAAGCCTACCCTAGATCCAGACATTTTAGCCAATTATAGGCCTATATCCAATTTGCCCTTCCTGTCAAAGGTTTTAGAACGAGTAATAGTTAAACAGCTGTGCCAATTCCTGCAGGATAATAGTTTATTTGAACAGTTTCAGTCTGGCTTTCGTGCCCATCATAGCACTGAAACAGCGTTAGTTAAAGTTACTAATGACTTATTATTAGCCGCTGACATCGGATTAATATGGGTCCTGGTGTTATTAGACCTTAGTGCAGCCTTTGACACCATTGACCACAGTATCTTAGTGCACAGATTAGAATCTGAGATAGGTATTAGAGGAGCAGCCCTCTGCTGGTTTAAATCATATTTATCTGATCGCTACCAATTTGTTCACGTCAATCAACAATCATCCCAGTCCTCCAGAGTTAATTATGGCGTGCCCCAAGGGTCAGTCCTTGGGCCTATTTTGTTTACACTATATATGCTCCCTTTAGGTAACATCATTAGAAATCATGGTATTAATTTTCATTGTTATGCGGATGACACACAGCTATATTTATCGATTAAACCTGATCAGACCAGGCAAATAGATAAACTAAGTACATGTGTCCAAGACATAAAGACTTGGATGAGTGCCAATTATCTTTTATTGAACCCTGAAAAAACTGAAGTCGTTATAATTGGTCCTAAAAATGCGAGAGACTCCCTACCTGACCACATATTTACTCTGGACAGCTTAAGTGTAACACCCAGTGCCACAGTTAAAAATTTTGTTTTATTTGATCCAGATCTTTCATTCAAAATGCACATTAACCAAACTTGCAGAACAGCCTTCTTTCACCTGTGCAACATTAGCCAAAATTAGGAATATTCTGTCTAAAACGACTGCAGAAAAATTAATTCATGCATTTGTTACATCACGATTAGATTATTGTAACTCCTTACTTGTAGCATGTCCTAAATATTCCCTAAAAAGCTTGCAACTGGTTCAAAATGCAGCAGCAAGATTATTAACAGGATCAAATAGAAGAGAACACATCACCCCTGTGCTCCAAACCCTTCATTGGCTACCAGTTGAGTCTAGAATTAAATTTAAAATCCTCCTCCTTACATATAAAACCATTAATGGTATGGGCCCCTCTTATCTTAAAGATGATCTGGTTCCGTACCAACCCAATAGAACCCTTCGTTCTCAGAATGCAGGTTTATTGAAAGTTCCTAGGGTTTCTAAAAGTACGGCAGGAGCTAGAGCCTTTAGTTATCAGGCCCCTGTCTTATGGAATCAACTTCCCTTTAATATTAAAGATGCCGACACAGTCTCTACATTTAAAATTAGGCTTAAAACATTCCTGTTTGAGAAAGCCTATGATCAGGTTAGTTAAAAAATGATGTGGTGTATGAGTCGCAGTTCAGTTTAGACTGCCCTAGGAGTTAGAATGCTGGGGGAAGTACAGTACACTGAGTTCCTTCTTTCTTCTCTTTCTCTCCCTCACACCTGTTTCTGTAATTTTTACAACCTATCTTTCATACCAAGTCTGTTCATGACTAGTCACCTGGTGTCCCCTTTTCCTGACAGTGTCTGCACGGGAGCCATGGACGACAGGATCTGCAGTTTCTCGCCTGTGCCGACCTGTGACCCCGGACCACTGCCCCTGCCTGTCTGGACAAGCCCCCCTTCCTGCATTTATACATGGATGTTCATCTATAGCCTGTCCGTCCATGGGAGTGGATCTCTCCTTCAATGTGGTTCTCCTCGAGATTTCTTCTTTTTCCCACTGGGTTTTGAAGTTTTTTCTTGCCAAGAAGGAGGGTCTAAGGACAGGGGATGCTTGGGACTTTTTCATGTATCTTTGTAGTTGATTGTGTTTTTGTAAAGCCCTTTGAGACGACTTTGTTGTGATTTAGGGCTTTATAAATAAAATTGAATTGAATTGAATTGCGCCCTGGTCCGTCGCCCAGCCTGCCCATAGCTAAAACCGGGTCTGATGAAAGATCTTGATCAAATAAAACTTCTAAATTTTTAACTCTTGCACTGGATGTTACACTTAAGTTGTCTAGAGTAACTATCTGGTCAGTTAGGGAGTCTCTCACATTTTTAGGACCAATTATAAAGACTTCAGTTTTTTCAGGGTTCAATAAAAGATAATTGGCACTCATCCAAATTTTTATGTCTTGGACACAAGTACTTAGTTTATCTATTTGTCTGGTCTGATCAGGTTTAATCGATAAATATAGCTGTGTGTCATCCGCATAACAATGAAAATTAATGCCATGATTTCTAATGATGTTACCTAAAGGCAGCAAATGTAGTGTAAACAAAATAGGCCCAAGGACTGACCCTTGGGGCACGCCATAATTAACTCTGGAGAACTGCGATGATTGTTGATTAACGTTAACAAATTGGTAGCGATTAGATAAGTGTGATTTAAACCAGCACAGGGCTGCTCCTCTAATACCTATATTACATTCTAATCTCTGCACTAAGATACTGTGGTCAATGGTGTCAAAGGCTTTGTCACACCGGGGTGAGGTTTGTCTTGTCTTGAGGGTTTTGTCTTGTCATTTCCTGTTTTATTTTGAAATTCTAATTCTCCTCTCGTTTCAGAGCACTTGCCCTTCCTCTGTTGTCTCCTGAACCCCAACCTTAATTACCTATTGTGTCCACCTGTTTCCCATTTACCCCATGTGTTTAAATTGTCTGCGTGTCCCTTGTCCTGTGTCTTCGTCTGTTGATCTGATCACCCGTGCCTTTCTTGCAACCTTGTTCCCTGAAATATCCTTGTAAATCAAGTAAGCCTTTGTTCCTCAGTCTTGAGTGATTTTTTTTGTTGTAATTTTCTGTTTTCTTTTAGCATTTTGCTTTTTCTTATTTTCCTTTTCGGAGTGATTTTGAGTTTGAATTTTGTCATAGTAATTCTAGTTTAGATAGATTAGTCTTAGATTCTTAGATTAGATTAGTAGTAGGTTTTCCTTGGTTTTGTAATTCCTATTAGAGTTTTTGTATTTCCTCAGTTTTCTAGATCGCCCTTTGTTCTATTTATTTCCTCCGTTGTGGAGTGATTTTTTTTTTGTTACTTAATATTTTCATAGCCTTGTCTCTTTTCCTTCTTCGGAAGCGAGTATTATGTTGTAAATTTTTTATAGCCATAGTTAGTTTTCTTTAGCATTCCTCATTTATGAGTGAATTTTAATTTAGTGTATTATTCTAGATTGTTGAGAAGTTTAGTGTTACATTTCTGTTTCATAGCCTTCTGATTTGTCTCTCAAGACAAGGACTCTGGTCTTGATTTTCAACTACATCCTGACAAATATAACTTTGATTAAATCTACTTCCTGCTCCTGAGTCCTCCCTTCGAGTACCCGGCCTGACAGGCTGCACTAAGGTCTAATAACACCAGGACCGATATTAATCTGACGTCAGCGGCTAATAATAAGTCATTAGTAACTTTAACTAACGCTGTTTCAGTGCTATGATGGGTATGAAAGCCAGACTGAAACTGTTAAAATAAACTATTATCCTGCAGGAATTGGCACAGCTGTTTAACTATTACTCGTTCTAAAACCTTTGACAGGAAGGGCAGATTGGATATAGGCCTATAATTGGCTAGAATGTCAGGATCTAGGGTAGGCTTTTTCAGAATTGGTTTAATAACAGCATATTTAAATGACTGTGGCACATATCCAGTAGTTAATGAAGTGTTAATTATATTTAGGACAGTGCTAATAATTAGGGGCAGAATCTCTTTAAAGAGTTTTGTTGGGATTGGATCTAAGAGGCAGGTGGCTGATTTGGAAGACATGATAATAGATATGAGATTAGTTTGGTCTACAGTGGTGAAATTATTTAGTGTTACAGAGGGATTTATAAAAAAGCCTAGGTTTGAAACCGCTGCTTTTTCTGATCTAATGTTTGGGAGAAATGTGTCTATTTTGTCTCTAATAGTTGATATTTTATTGTTAAAGAACTGCAGGAAATCATCAGAACGGAGCGTGGATGGAATAACTGGTTCCACGGAGGTGCGTCTGTTTGTCAGTTTGGCTACAGTACTGAACAGGAATCTAGGGTTATTCTTGTTTTCTTCTATTATGGATGAATAATATCTCATTTTGGCTGTACGCAAAGCTTGCTTATACTTTATTAAGCTATTTTTCCAGGCATTGAGAGAATCTTCTGAATTGGATCGCCGCCATTGCCTCTCTAATTTACGTGTTGCTTGTTTAATGGAGCGAGTGTCAGTGTTGTACCATGGGGAGGTTAATCTAATCTTAGTAGTTTTTAACTTAAGGGGGGCAACTATATCTAACGTAGTTTCTATTGTGTGCATGGTACTATCGAGTAACTCATCACTTATACTGGGACTAAATGTGTCCTTTACATAATCACATGACATAGACACAAATAGTGACTGAATTAACTCTTTGTACTTTGAGACAGCATGGTCACATAGTATCCTTTTCATTTGCGTTTTAATCACTGAGGTAGAAATATCCTCAAACAAAACCTGGAAGGTCATTAAAAAGTGACATGAGAGTATGGGATTATGGGTAAAAACGATGAGGTCACTAATTTCAACACCAAATGTTCAGATCAGATCGAGAGTGTGTCTGTGAATGCGGGTTGGTTTATTAACATTTTGGGTAAAGCCTAATCCGTCTAGTAGGTCACTAAATGCATTACTAAGAGAGTCAGCGTTGTTATCGACATGTATGTTAAAATCACCAACTATTCTAATCCTATCCCAGTTCAACACTACACTGGATAGAAAGTCAGAGACTTCTAATAAAAACTGTGAATAAGGGCCAGGAGGGCGGTAGACTATGACAAAAAGGACTGGTTTTTGGTTTCTGCAGTTGGGGGAAAGTAATGGATGAAACTAGACTTTCAAAGGAGTGGTAAGTGGGATTAGTTTTATGATTAATTTTAGGGCTAAGACCTAAACTGGAGTGGGATATTACTGCAACTCCTCCACCACAGCCACTGGTTCTGGCTGTGTGATAGTTCACATGTGTTGGTGGCGTGGATTCATTTAATGCGACATATTCATCCTGCTGAAGCCAGGTTTCAGTCAGAGCTAAAATATCAATTTTGTGATCACTAATTAGATTGTTTATTAATTTGGAAGAAATAGACCTAATATTGATCAGTCCACATTGGATAAAATTGTAAGGTGTTCTTTTAATCTGATTATTACTTAAAACTATTTTTATTGAATTATTTGATCTCACTTCTATAGGTGTTTTAATATTAAGTTTATTTTTAACTACACAGGGAATAGACACAGTATTTCTATTATTTGCTACATGGTGGGTTTGTGACAGCTCAGAGTGAAGTTGATGCACAGAGAAGTGTTTTACACTACGACTCTGCGCCTGGGCCCGCACTCTGAATTGTCATTTTGACAGGCTAAATTTGGTAGCCACATTTTGTGCTAAGAGAGATGCACCTTCCCAAGTGGGATGTATGCTATCTCTGCCAAACAACCCAGGCTTTCCCTGGAACGCACACCAATTATCTATGAAAACAACATCGCTTTCTGAGCACCACCTAGACAACCAGTGGTTAAATGATGAGAACCTAGAGTACAGCTCATCACTGGCTATTATAACCCTGATCCTTCGCTCATATTTTTACATTCTGCTATTTTATTTATAATGCTGTGTTAATATTCACTCAGTGTTAAATAAGTACGTTTAATATGGACTCATTTACAATACATTTTCTTCTCATTGAAGTTGAGTTTCCGTGTGGGATGGAAACCTCTCAGTCTCTTCATTTAAAATGTTTATTTTCATGTCATGGGGTCAAAAAGAGAGAACACATTGAAAGTATATTTCGACCTGACAACGTAGGGACCACATCTACAGAACATTATAATGTCAGCCTGGTTGTTTGTTTGACATGTTGGTGTCATTAAAGAGTTCATAAGAAACTTTTACTGATGAGAGAAATAGCTGATTCATTCATGTCAATGCTAACAGGGTGATGGCTAATTTGAAGGTCAGAAGGTGACAGCAGTCCTTCAACTTGTCTGAAAAAAGATACCCCCATTTTGTTATGATACTTTCTTAGCAGTGTTCAGATACGTTAGTGGGTCAGACATAAGTAGTTTTTACTCTGTATCCAGTCAAACAGGTTGGTGGTTTACATAGTGTTATCGTCGAATGTATTCATTACATAGACACGAGCTCGGACTTATCTTCTTTTCATATTAGAAAATTCTATAATATTAAGTCAACAATGACTAATAAAACAAGCCCAAACATACGTCCTTAATCATAGTTACATGTATGAGATAACACACGTGGAAATGTGGTTTCAGTTTTAGCAGAGTATTATTAATAAAATGCGCAGATGGAGTGTTTGTCCTGTCAAATAGATAACAGTGAATGGAACATAGCACCACTCTATGTATTATATACCATCAACAGCGCCACCTGCTGTTGTAGCATGTGAACTAGAGAACAGTTCTCGGAACGTACGCTGGCATTTGTGACTAAATCCTTAGTTCTGGGGATGCAAATCAGTAAGGAACAAAGTTACTCTAACAAAAGCCACATGATGGCGGGAAGACAATTGTTTCTCCTACTTGCAGGATTGCTTTATGTATTGGGGGGGGGTTGTACTTGTATTTTGCACTTGAGGAATATTTTAATACAAGTGCAGGTATATATTTTTTTCATTTGTGGAGTGTTTTTTGGGTGTACAAACTTAAGTGCATTAGTTGTGAATGACATTTTGCGTTTGCAAAACACAATGAGCTTTTTTGTTTCAGTGGTTGTGAATAAAAAATTTTTTGTGTTTATGAGGTTTTGGCGATCTATACAGGAACCGCTGCTTATCCCTCCACTTGGTCCCACCTGCTTTGGCACCCTTCAAAATGTGTTCAGTCATCTCAAAACTTAACAAGTCTTATGTGGGCGTAAAGGTTCGATACCAAAATCAAACGGGACTATGAAACAATCAGAATCACCAGAGGAACTTGATGAGAATGGAAAGGAAAAAGAATCAGAACCGGCAGGACGAACATGATACCAGACAGAACCAAAAAATAAAGTAACACATGGATTTGTGATCATCGATCCAATTTTTTTTGTTTTATTCATCATATGTTTAGTCAAAGGTTCTATTCAATAAAAACAAATTCAATCACAAAGTAGACGATCAGCTCAGACCAACAACATTTACATTTGTTAGTTTTGGTCCCATTATTTAGGTTTCTAATAAATGAGGTGGGTTTTTTTACTGTGTTAAAGTAAATGAGTGTGAGTTTGTGAAATGGAAACTGAAGACCACACTGGTCCTCTATGGTCCTGGTCTGATCTGGACCAGTAACTCCAGCCTGGGCCTTTATTTGTTTGGGGTAGGCCTGGATGGTTCTGGGTCGTTATTGGAAAGTGATCAGATGTTCGGGGTACGCCTGAATGTCATTGAAGATGACAAACATGGATGGGTTGCTCGGGTTATCAGTGACGCTGTCATACAGGTCTGCGGTGCTGCCGGTGTTTTTGGCCGGTGGTGTGATCAGCCCACTTCGTCCTTTTGTGAAGTCTCCCACCAGGACCCGGGCCAGGTACATCCTCTTATGGCCGTTTCCATCTCGTTTGGCATAGTTTTGGGCAGAATAGGCAGGGTCAATGGCAAAGTAGGAGCCATTCCCGATCATTGCGCCTGTGAAACGAAAACAGACAAGTGTTGGTTCTAGTTTGAATAAGCAGGTACATGAACTTTGACCTGGTTCTCACACTGCGTTCACTGACCGTGAGCACCAGCATAGCTGCGGTTGAAGCCGTGTTCATTGATCAGCTGGATGGAGTTGGCGCCAGTTCCGTGGAAAAGCAGCTTCTCATTGTTGGGGTGTTTGTTCTTGGACTCCAGCTGTTTCTTTTTCAGCTGGTAACTCTGCCAGAGGGTTGGGTTCTGGACACGCTCCACCTGAAAAACAGTGACCATGACAAGTTCAGTTTGTACTGAGGTGGTTCTGAAGGGGGTGTGTTCAAAGTCACGGTGAACGTACAGAGATAAGGTTGAGGTTCAGGCCATTTCTGCTCAGCTCCTTCTGGACATCCTGGTATTCTGTGGAAGTGGCTTGAAGCAGAACCAGTTTGACCTGGTCTCCCTTCATGTCCTCCCAATATGATGGCAGTGCGGCAGCGTCACCTGAAACAATTAACAATGGTTTTGTTAGTGTGTTAGTGTCTGTTATGACTCAAAGGTAAAACATTTTAAAGGGCACCAGAGATAAAGGCTATTGTTTAAAGACCACATTTTTATTATTGTAGAGTTCATCTGTTGATTCTTTGTTGTTCTTCAGTTTCTTAACAAGCAAGCAATGTTTATTTGTATAGCACAATTCATCCACAGGGCACAGCGCTTTATAAAAAATACAAAAAGAGAGAGGTTTAAAACAAACAATTACAGTTAACACGCATAAATAAAACATAGTAAAGTAAAGTAAAAGAAAACAGCACAGACAGAACCCTTTCAGTTCTATGCACAGTTGAACAGAGCCATTTTTAGACTGGATTTGAACACTGTCAGAGTCAAAGCCTGTCAGACATCATCAGTTCATCATCTGTTCTAGAGTTTAACTGGATGGAACTGAAACACAGCTTCAGCATGTTTAGTCCTGACTCTCTAGCGTTGAAGTTTGACCAATCAGAATCTGAGTTGGTGTTGCCATAGTAGGAAAAAAACCTTGTGTACAGGACAAACACGGTGGTACTTCCTGCATCTGTCTAACAGCTGGTCTAGACTCCAGTCATTATGCCATTACATTAGTCTAACCTGCTAGAAATAAATGAATGGATAAGCCTCTCTAAGTCTGGTTTATACAGTAACCCACTGATTCTGCCAGTGTTTTTGAGATGGTAAAAGGCTGATGATGGTTTTGACTTAATGTGGCTGTTAAACTTTAGGTCTGAGTCCATTATTATTACCCCTAGATTTCTCACCTGATTTTTACCTCAGCCAAGGAGGTTATGTTTTTGTTTCAGTCTGTCTGTCTCTTAGTTAGCAAGATAAGTCAAAAAAGTTACGGACGGATTTTGATGAAAATGTCATGACGTGTTGGGGGTGTCAATGAGAGATTGTGGATTCTGGATCACTTTGAAATTTTACATTGTGGTAAATGGAGAATAAATTTCAAAGACAGACAAACTCTGGAAAAACATAACCTCCTTGGCAGAGGTAAAAATAAGCAAAACATGTGGTGCCCGGAACAACTAACCCCACCCACTTAGCTCTTAATAGACATCATCCTTTCAAAACATGAGACTATGGGATTAAAAAGAAGCTATATGCAAAACTGAGTATACAGGAAGGAAAAGGACATTACTGATTTGCCCTATCACTGATCATTGGGGAAACACATTTTTGGTGACCTTGAACTTCATTTTTGACCTACATTCATCAAAGTTTAATGGAATCTATTCTGAACCACATTTCCTAAAAAGGTAATGGATAATGGTCCAGGTTTTGTGTAAAATTGTAAACAAAAAAAGACAACCAAAAACAATACCCCTCTCCCCTTTGTGGGGATAGGATAATAAATAAAGTCATAAAGAGACTAGAAAAACAACCACCTTTCAGATATTTCCTCAGTAGCTCCACCTTGTGGCCTCTGTTGGTGGCCGTCATGGTCTTCACATTCGCATCGAAGATCTGCTTTTTGATGTTGACCTTCACTATGGGGTCAGTGTTTCCCAGAGCTTCCTCCAGGCTCAGGTTGGTCAACATGTCAAAGGGTATCATGTTTGTACCGTCGGAGAACATCCATTCCACCAGGCCGCTGAGCAGGAAGGCGTTTCGCTGCTGGTTCTGCGTCCGCTCAACCTTCTTGATCATATCCCTTGAACAGTCAACAAGACTAGTGTTAATGCAGTCAAATGAGATGAAATATGTTTGTCAATGACCCTTTTTCCTGTGACCATTCAGACCAGGTGGTGGCCACTGAACAGTGGATCATAGTTGCAAACTGGCAGCCACACTTCTGTCAGTCTGCTCCAGGGCAACTGTGGCTACAGACAGGGGCGGACGAGCCATCGGGTGTACCGGGAGTTTTTGTGGTGCACTGCTAAGGTTAGTGGACCGGTGTTTGGCTGGTAAAAAAAAATAAATAAAAAAATGCTGTTACTGGTGCTTAGACGCCCCACAAGGTTGTGTCCAGTGTCCTGTGTAACTTCAGCTTGTTTACATCTTTCTGTGAGTTGATACCCAATGTTTAATTTGTAATATTTAGGAACCACCTACCATGAGAGCCACTGTGAAATGTAGTGGTGGGGAAAATTTCTGATTCTTAGATGAATCGTGATTTTGACATGGATGATTCTAAATCGATTAACAACCGTTTAAATTCCAAGCATTCCAATTATTTATTAGTACTACAGACAGTTCTACATATTGCGGAACTAAGAAGCACAGTATATGTAATGGCCAAGAATGGGGCTGCGAACATAGAGCAAACATGCAGACACGCACACAGAAACAAATGGAATTATGGATAAATATCTATTGATGGAGGAAACAAACTGCACAACAGTCACATTATATGTAAACTGTGTCAACAAACATGAGAAGCCGCTTAACTGAATGTCACTCGGTGGATGAGCCGGGTAGACAACAGGTTGTTGTTACCATGGCAACATGTGAATCTACTGACCAGAGAACAATCGAGGAAACACTTAGAAAGTTGCCGTTCACATCAGAAAAAGAGAAACCAATTACTAAAGCAATCACAGCATTTATTGCCAAAAATTCATGTTCAATAAAATATAGCGGAAAATAATTCAACAGTTTCTTACTATAAATGCATCATTTAAAAAAATGCAAAATGTGCTTAAAAATGCCAAAAAGAATACATGAAAAAGTGTATCCATATACATCAATTAAATGTGTTAATAATTTTCTAATTAAATCGTAGCCTCTGAATCATAATCAAATCGTTAGGTGCCAAAAGATTCCTACTCCTGTTGTTGAAGAGTGTAAAGGTTGTTGTTGGTGTTAGCCTAGCCACAGCTCATTGGTTAATATGGAACTTGTAAATACCTGCTCATTTGGACAAAGTTGCTGTTTCTATAAAATGTGACTTGTAAATGAAATGTTAGTCAAACATTAATGTCCATGTTCCTTAGCTTTGAGTCATGGCACTGACATTTTTCATTGTGTTTATACTATTCATGTTGTTGAGGTTCTTAATCTGTTTATTTGCAGCACAGTGGTACACAGAGTACTGTATGATTTTCATGGCCTTCACTACATACAAATAAATTCTCTAGAATGCTTCAGGCATTTTTGGGTGGAAGTTACTTGACATCTTCAGCATTTTGTCTAGACAAACCAGAACCATCAGGTCCACTGACAGTAAGCGAAATAAGGGTCATATTCCTGCAGTCACAGTAGACAATGTGGTACAGAATAAATACATTACAATTGGTGTCAAAGTGGAAAATTATGGCAAGTGAGTTTTAATTTCTTCAGAGGGCATTAGTCCATCATTTTCCAGCTGTGAGTCTAAATATAGTGCGATCGCCAGTGTTACATAATGTGGTCCGGTCATACTTATTGCAGATGTAATTGCAACTCGCTGGGTTAAACACTGGCACACAGCCTTGGGGTACATGCCTTGGTACGACATACCCTGAACAGCATGCAAAGCAGGTACAGTCCATGCATTTGCTGTTTCTCCATCGTGATCCTATTTCATGGATTGTCTGATCAATGTGGTCTAAACAGACATTCTGACCTGTTGTTGTTTCTGGAAAAGAATTTAAAGATTGCTGACGTTTTCTCACATTTTCTCACATGATGCAATTAATCGGTTGAATTTGCTGAGCAATATTGCACATTAATTATTTCAAATGTAATCTAATAATTTCATGTTAAACTGGTATATTAATCACTTTAGTATATTGATGTATTGTTACTGAATAAATGTATTATTGACTGAATGTTGACGAAGATTTTTAATACAGTTAATAATGTTTATGTAATTATGTTCACACTACATTCAGATTATTGGTGTGTTTAATTATTTGGTCCTGTCCTCTACACAGGCCAGATTTTCTAATATTTTGACTGATGGCGAGCTATCAAAGCCGACCTCCAGCCTTCAGACTACTGCACTGAGCATGTGCAGATCCACTCTACTGCTTCTGAGCTGGTAGAAGGATGTCTTACAGTCTACAAACCCACAACACAAACTCAATTTGCCTCCACCCATGTCCACCCCTCTGCCTTCAGCGTCGGGGTGTTGTTCAGCCCCGTCACGTGGGCATACATTAACCCGCTTATTCTACAGTTATTACAGCTTATTATTGCTGCTACTCTAACAGACTGGATAAAGTAGCCGTTACAATGTAGCAAATATTTATTTTATGTTCTCTTATCAACAATATCATAGCTGTTAATTCAAGTGGAATGAATTGGTGAAATCTTATGTGCATTACACATTAAAACATAACAATAACCACATTGGGTTTTATATAATTTTTAACAAAACAAAAACACTGGTTGTCATATTTTAGTTGACTAAATTGTATGACTTTTACTCAACTAAAAGTAGACTAAAACAAAAATAATTTAGATGACTAAATTGTGACTAAAACTAAACCTACATTACAATTTTCTGGCACATTAGCTTGGATGATGGACGAATCCACCTCTGAAACCCCAGCCTCTTCTTTTTCCATGGAAGACATGGCAGTGGGACAGAAGTATTCCTTCCACCACTTGACAACTTCCCCAGTCGAGGTCAGCCACTCCCCACTTCCACTCTAAACAGTGTTGGTAGCGAGCTGCTTTCCCCTCCTGAGAACCCTAACCACTTGCCAGAATTTCCTCTGGGCTAAACGATTGTCTTCCCCAGCCTCCCCATGGTCTCGGTGTCCCACGGACCAACAAGGCTCGATCAGACTTCTTCTTGACGACAACCCTTACTTTTGGCATCCACCACCAGGTTTGGGGTTGCCACCACAACTGTCACTGGAGACCCTACAACCACAGCTAGAAGCAGCTGCTTCAAAAATGGAGGTGGAGAACATGGTCTACATGGACTCATTGTCCCCAGCCTCCCCCATGATCTGGGAAAAGTTCTCCTGGACGTGACAGTTTAAGACCATGCTGACATTAGCCTCTGCCACACATTCCCAACATACCCTCATAACACGTGGAACATGCCCCAGCTGGACCTACAGTCTACAGGACCATCAGATCTTCTCTTTTCAGGTGGATTTACTTGTGGTTGGACAGTCGCTACTCACCTGACCAAAGACTCGGCTTTTAGAACATCTCTGGTCAGACCCTCCATGGTGATGCTGGGCTCCTGGTCCACCTGTCCCCGGTCCAGACGGATGCGGACTGTCAGACGCCTCTGCAGCTCCTTCAGCTGCTCCATGTCCTGCTGTGTCAGCTGATCAATGAAGGAGTCACTGATGGTGGTCTTAGCCTGTTCCTGCATTATCAGATCCTCAATCTTCTGCTTCATCAGATGGATGGCCTGTAAATGAAACAGGAACAACTGAGACCACCTAAACCACTGAGACCAACTGAACATACTGACCACCTGGACCACTGAGACCACCTGAAAACCTGGACCGCTTGAAGATCTGGACCACCAACATCTGGGTCTGGGCCTACAACCAATGGAACATCTGGACGTACAATCACCTGAACACCTGAACCTAAAACCATCTGAACATCTGGGCCCTCAACCAATCGTGTCTCTCAGGTGAATAAATGCATACTAACCTTGACATTTTCTGCACAAAGTTGGAACACGATGGGCTCAAACTCCTCCCCCTCCAGGACCAGTCCATCTGTGATAGGACGTTCCTTCTCAGGGCCAAAAAAAAAATCTGAAACAACAAAGAGAAGCAGACCTGATGACACTAGTGCTGGCGCTAATGCTAGTGCTAATGGTCATGCTACCACTGGCACCAATACTGGTGCTAATACTGTTGCTAATGTTGGCATTAATGCTAGTGTAATGGAATTATATTGTGTCTTAACATTGGATTATTTCTTTATTCTTTGTATTATTACTTTGTCTTTGTAAATCACATCTGAGAGTGTTAACTGTTGATTGTTCTTAACCCAGGACATGTTTAAACCAGTCAGCAATAGTAAGAGGGGGTCTGGTTGTCACCCCTAGAGGAATTCCTGTGTTACTTTTGATTGGCAGTTGTATCTGTATAAGAGGCTGTGCTTCTCCTTGGTCTGGCAGAGATCTCTCCACACACATGCTCCTGTGTTTGTGTGCTCTGTGTTGAACAGAACTCATTATAGTGATTATTCAAAAGATTATTCTGATTCCAGCTTCGTTCTTAATTAAAATGAAATAATTCTGTAACACTAGCACTACTGCTGGCGCTAATGTTGGAGCTAATACTAGAGCTAAAGCTGGCTCTAATGTTGGTTCTATGTTAGCACTAATGTTGGATCTTTTTTTTGTTCTCCAGACTTTGAAATGTGTGTTTACCTTTCACTTTGGACATGAATCCTTTCTCCTGAACCTCCTGCCCCTCCCTCTTCTTCATGCTGCGATGGAATTCTGACAACATGTTCTGCTGGAAGATCAGGACCTTCACGTTCTGGACCCACTTGGGCTGCTTCTTCCTGATGAACTGAACCACCGCCTCCACAATGGCATCCGCCACTTGAGAGGGGTTAGCCCCACCCTGACCTGACAGACATGAGGAGGAGGATGAATACAACTGAAAGTGAGTCCTTGTGATGGGATAAGATGATCCATGAACCATCTGATGGAACACATGATTGATCTACTACAAGACCTACAGTGGTTTTGGTTAAGCCCAAACCTTTATCAAACTCTTTGCAAATGATAGTCATTTCAAACACAGGGTTAGGGTCCGCTTCCTGTCTCGCTTTGTATGTATCAGATCCACAAATTGCAGCTGCTAAGAACTAAAGGTTGAACCCACCTGTTCCCAGAGCTGGGAGACCCACAGTCCGGAACTTGTTCTCCTCACATAGGTTCAGAACCAATGACACCAGCTCTTTAATTTTGGACGGATCGTTTTGTCCAACGACGTGGATGATGTTCCTGCTGGGTAGAGCTCCACCAGAGGTCAGGATCATGGGGGTAGAACCCTGAGAACTGACTAAACACACACACAAATACTCAACAACTCAAGTTTTCAACAAGTATTCAAGTATTCAACAGGTAGTCAAGTTCAACGAATACTTAATGAATACTTAAGGCAGGATAATGTTCACCACTAACATGAACCCATTTAAGAGACAACATTAAAGATAAAGGAAGGGTTAAGGGATCAAATAAGGGTTTGGGTTAAGTTTAAAGGGGACATATCGTGCAAAATACTCATTTTAATGTTTTTCCAACACATATATGTGTGTTGTCTGTGTGTGAGGAAACCCTTAAATTATATATAAAAACAAATCTACTCTCCTTTTCTTCTGATCCATTTCTTATTGGAAGGAGATGAAAATGTTCCGTTTTGGATTTGCTGAGCTTCACACATAACAGGTGCAGATTAATTTGAATACCCCACCCCACCAGCTCAGCTAACCCCACCTACTTGTCACAGACACCTCTGCTCGGACTCAGATATCCACCATTACTCTCTATCGGTAGTCCCAGTGTGTGTCCACGGGGTTAGGGTCTGACTCGGAACAACGTGCATATGTAGGGTACGAAATGTTGGCAGGAAGTTGTGATTGTGGTACTGGACTTTATTATTTGCAGTGTTTTAAGGGTAAGTCATTGGTTACTTCTATTAGGACCACTGGGTGCAATGCTTCCTCTGTCTTCAATGTTTTTATACTGAGGTCCTTTTGTTAAGGACTGTTGGCTATTTTAGCATTTTATTCTGTACAGTTCTGTGCTGTCTGTTGTGACAGAGAATTACATGCATTAACTTTTTGTTTACGTGCGTGTCCATGTATATAATGTAGCCTAAAGAAATGAATCATGTATTCAACTTAACATTTTGGTAACCCCTCCTCCCCAAAAGCATGTGACAGACAGATCACTGAGACACCACGGTAAGTAAGGAAGACCAATGGAGACTCCCACATTTCCCACAGTACATCTGTTGTCTAGTGTACAGTTGGATTCAGGTTGTGTTTATGTCTAATGGTGAAGTGGGTGGAGCCAGTCTTTGTTTCAGCAGGCGGAGCTTACCGATCTGTGAACACTCCTGCTCCACTGCTGTGCCGGCGGCCTCCAAAATGGCTTTGGACACACCTGAAAAAATAGGTGCACATGAGAGACCTGGACCAAGACTGTTCCAACCAACCAGGACCTAGCAGGACCCAGAAGATCCCAGAATAACCCAGCAAGACTCACCAGAACCCAGCAAGACCCACTAGGACCCAGCAGGACCCACATCGAACTATCACCAGGACACAGCAGAACTCACTGGGTCCCAGCAGGACCCACTGGCATCTACCAGGACTGAGCAGCACCCAACTGAACTCACCAGGACCCACATCAACCACCACCAGGACTCACCTGACCTCAGCGTGAAGTCTGCATTGGACGAGTTGATGACGACATCACACGTCTCCTTGGTGATGTCACCAGAGGAAACCTCAAGGGTCAGGTGACCCATCTGCATTTGGTAAACGCCAAGAGATGGAGATGAGACCAGACTGAAGGATGCTGAAAGACATCAAACACATGAACTTCACAAATGGACATCAGACACATGGGCATCAACCATAAGAGTCCTGAGTCCAAACAGGGTCCAGTAGAAAACAGCATTGTCTCTGACGGAGGACAATTTGTCATTCAAGACAGAGTGGGGGCGTGGTCACACCGGGGCCGTGGTCAGATGTTTGATGTTTGTGCAGGCGGGGGCTGTTACCTGAAGCTGATTGGCCACCTGCTCTGTGAGTAGGTGAGTGGGCGGGTCTTTTTGTTTCAGGTCGGATGTTCCTCTGACCTTTGAACTCTCTGGTGAAACACTGAACAACAGAAAGGGGAGGAGTTTAAGTGACAGTTAAGGCCAGTTGACATTTCCAGGACTGGACTGGACTCAGACTCACATCCATCGACTGTGTGTCCGACGGGTGGACGATGACATAGACCTCCTTCAGGTGCTGTGGTGTACATCTGCGGCTGAAGTCTTGGATCTGCTGGAGCAGGACTCTGGAAACCAGGTCTCTGGGAAAGTTCAGGTTTCCGGTCCCTAGTGCCGGGAATGACAGCGAGGCCATGTGGAGCTGCTCCGCCTCGTTCAGACAGAAACTGATGATGGTGGCCAAGACCTGAGAATAGAGAGGCACAGGGGCAGGGTTAGAGGGGGCAGGGTCATGGACTTAAACACTCTTCTGTATGATAGGTTTGGGTTTTGGCCTTGGCTCGGGTACCAGACACCATTTGTTGGGAGCGTTTCCATTACAGATACTATCGTACCCAGCGGTGAAAGTGAGCTGGAACGGGCTGGAACATAGTTTCGATAAAATATTCACGACCAGAACGGAGTTCCATTAAAAAAAGAGGAGAAGACAGCTGTCAAAATCATATATTAAAGCAAGAAAATGACGTCTGAAGGCGTTTCACACTGAACACGGCAGACGCCGTAGCCTGTGTCTTTGCCCGTTCAGTGTGACACATAGACTGTATGATCATTTGTCCCTTCCATGGGCGTAACCAGTCCATTTTTGGGGGGGTGCTTAATCAAAATAAACCAAAACAAAAATGTGAACAGTCAGAAATGCCTTAAAATGGTTCAATCCATTTGACTCCCTCCCTGCTCCCATTCCTCCTTCACTCCTGTCACTAGTCATATGTCAGCACTGTGAGAGTGTGTGAGTAATTATGCTATACAGTGGTCATGTTGATCAACTATTTTACCACCCAATACCATGGCTTTATTATCATCAACATCATTAGTCCTCATTTTAGCTGTATTGAATCAAATGGAACAGATTATAGTTTATCATCTTAACTGGTGCATGTGTTTAGACTACGTGTGCAGGCGCGCAGATAGTGAGTGTGTCAGGTGTGTCATGACACACCCAGTTTTGAATGCTCTTAGATCCATCCCACCCACTTTTATTTAAGAAAAAAGCATGTTACTACTTCTCTTTACTTTTTAAAAAATTTTTTTTTTAATTTTACTACTTACTTCTTACTGTCTTCTTACTGAGTCAAGCATCACAAGGAAACCAAAATATGAATTAACATACATAATAACGTGACTCGGTTATTGCGCTGTGCGGGCGGCATCGTCGTTGACTTTGGTTGCCACGGTTACAAACAAATAGTCTGACAGAAATCACTTGGACAGCCGCACGTTCAGGAGGACCCCAACACAGCATGGAATAATGAGGCGAGCTAAAAAGCAGAAAACGATCATGTGGTTTTTTCAAAGAGCAACAGCTGTAAGTAAACTGCTACTTTACGTTATCACATCACTTTGCAATTTCTGTTCAAAGCAATGTCGCCGTGAGAGTAAGAATCGTACAAAGCTGGCCAGAGCCAAACTTTCACCTTCTTCTGCCTCCACGTAGCCTGTACATGTAAATAGTCACAATATTACCATTTCTCTCAAACATTGTTCACAAATCTGTCTAAATGTGTGATAGTGAGCACTTGTGCTTTGCTGAGATAATCCATCCCACCTCACAGGTGTGCCACATCAAGATGCTGATCTGACATCATGATTAGTGCACAGGTGTGCCTTATACTGCCCACAATAAAAGGCCACTTTATATAATATATATATATATATAATATATATACTATATATAAATAACTCAGCGGATGTGATACCAAAAATCTAGTACCAGGTACTATTGTCCCAGGTCCTTTACTAGTGGCCGACACCAGTGGAAATACAACACCAGTCACGATTTTTGTCCCAGTTGTAGTTCCAGTCCTAGTTTTGGTTTGGGTCTTTTGATTATTTTGATTGGACCAGAAGGTCTCACCTGATCGGCTCTTACCTGCTGGGCCTGTCCATTGTCGTGGTCCCACGGAGGACAAACGGTGTGAAAGACTTTCTTGCAGTGTAGGTGGAAGGCGTCAGTGACAACGACGTCTCCATACGACAGCGTGGCAGCGTTGGCCTTGGATCGAACAGCTGATTGTAGACCAGGTCCAGCGGTTTGGAGCAGGGCTTGGGAAACTGCCCCCTGGTTCAGGTTCAGAGTCTCAGAGATGGTGTTAACTACAACGTCAGTCTGAGAACAAAGAACATTTACTGAGAACTAGAACCTAGAGTAATGACAGAGCAACAGTTACTTTGAAAAAGTAATTCATTACAATTACTAGTTACTTCCCTTCAAAATGTATTGTGTTATTAACTGCGTTATTCCACTAGCAAAGTAATTAGGTACCAGGAAACGTAACTTATTTTTTTGCTTAAAAATATCAAAGTAACAAAAAAACAGTTAAACAGGTGCTGACTTGCCTTTTTATTCAAAATGAACAGATTTCAATCTGCAATAGATTATAAATAGGAAATACATTTTAAATACTGAACATATAATATTTGTTGAAAGTTAGTTGAATTTGTTCAAAATGTTAATATTCTTTAACTTTCTATTTAAGTATACAGGACAACAGGTAGTGATGAAATAATGATGTCTGTAAATTATTATTCTATTATTATTATTGAAAAAAAATCAATACAATAATGTCTGTATAATCTTCTTCTATTATACATTTATCTACTGAATTCTCATCAACAACAACTTATTTGAAGTGTTTACACCCTTTATATTAAGGCACAGAAACTTATTTAGAAAAGAAATTAGCAAAGAGAAAAGGAAATATTAATAGTGCAATTGTTATTTTTAACAAACGGAGCTGAAATATGACCTTGTGACTTGGTGCTGCCATCATCTGTGTGTGTGTGTGTGTGTGTGTGTGTGTGTGTGTGAACAAAATAGTGTAGACCCCGCCTATTTAACTTCTTACCAAATCATGATAGATTTCTTTCTTTCTACACTGAGCTGAATATGAGCTTGGTTCAGACATGTTGCCAAAACTCATAGTTGTTGTCTGTACCCAGGGCACAGTTTCACCCCAATTCATCAAATTGTAATGCGTCACATTATTTCCTGAGTAACGGTAACGGCGATACAGTTATAGATAAAATAATTAAGTAATTACTCTGTTACTCGAAGTGTGGCTCCATTAGTAACGCTGTTATTCCCATCAGGGCTCTACACTAACTTTTTTTTCCAGGAGCACACGTGCCCCTAAGTTAAAAAAATTTAGGAGCACACAAAAAAAAAATAGGGGCACAAGCAGGTTTTAGTTTAAATGTTTATTTATTTACAGTGCAGTACTTGCGCACAGATACCAACAATCTTGAATGACTGCTGTCATTTGTGTTAATTTAGAGCAGACCATAACATAACTTTGTATTATGGGATGCTTTGTCCTTTGATACATTTTAGAACGTTGTATTGGCTGCCTTGTTATTAGATCCATTTTAGAATGATTAACCCTTTAACTCCTGAGACTGAGACACAGTAAAAAATAAAATAAGATAAAATAAGCAACACAGTGAACAAAAAACAGTCAAAGTGATCAGTAAAATGAACAAAAATGAATAATAAACCAACAAAATAATATGTAACATGAACAAAGTAAGACAATAACAGAACACAATTAAAGAAAAATAATAAAATTAAAAAAAACTGAAAAATAAACAAAATAAGCAACATCAACAGAAACTAATATATATTCACAAAATAAGAAATAACGTGGAAAAAAGGGCAAAAAACAAAAACCCACAAAACCCAAAATGAAGTAAAAAAAAAGAAAAAGGAATAAATAACTAGTGTTTGGTTCCAGTAGTTTTAGTTTGGGCTTTTTCTTTTTCTTAATCACTTGCTTTTCGACACCTGTACATCAGTTCCATGAACAAAATTCTCAGTAAAATAACAGTTAAAAAACACTTGAATTTGTCTGAATTTTTAAACTCAACCATCCACTCAGAACGTGTCAGCGCTGACGCATCAGGAGTTAAAGGGTTAATCTTTCAATATGTGCCGTGCTCGTCTCGACTATGCGGAGCTGTTCGCGCAGTTTTAAGTCATTTCTAGTAGGTTTTCATTAGCTCCTCAGGTCTGTGTGTGTGTCTGATTGTGTGCTGCAAGAAGCACTCGCACATGTGCGACTATTTTGTTTTCCTTGTTCGCATGATGAAATATTTGCTCGCAAATGCGAGTGAAATGGGTGCACTGTAGAGCTCTGATTCCCAGCACTGTAGACCAATACATTGGCTGGCTGATATTGAAGTTTTTCATATATCGGTGTCGGCTTATTGCATTGGCAGAAACAGGTTTTTTTTCTCTGCCGTGATTTACTGACAGGCGAAGTTCAGGGCAGCTCCCTGTTGGTGCTGCCCCTCCCCTCAGTATCACAGTATTACATTTTCAAGGTTTTATGGTTAAACTTTGCTGAAATGTTGTGCACTTTAAATTAGGAGAAACAACAGTCACATTAATGTAGACGTGTTATGTGAGTCAAAAAGAAAAACTATAATACCCAGTGCATAGATGCTGTTGGAGTCTGAGTTTATAGGTTATGTAGTTATTTGGAAAATTAACCACAAGAAATTAATCATTAATGCCATTGTTGTTAAACCTGTTCTGTTGTATTTTGTCTTTGAGTAACTCCCCCAACGTGTCTTTAAAATCCTGTTAAAAATGGAATCAAAACCATTAAACAAAAAGCAGCATAAATTCACACAAAACACCATTTTTATGGCGTAATTTAATGTTTTTCAGAGCAGTGTAGACAACTACTGATCTGCTTTACATCCATTTATTCTCTGCTCTAAGGAAAAGCCTGTGTCGCTCTGCGCACCTTTACACACACACATACACACACACACACACACACACACATACACACATGCACACACATACATATACACACACACATACACATATACACACACACACACACGCACATACACACATACACACACACACACACACACACACACACACACACACATACACACACTGAATCTGCTGTAAAACCATGTGGGCTCTGGATCTTAAGACTCACAGTCTGGTCCTGGATGCCCCCCATCAGAAGGATGATCTTCAGACCCTCATTGGTTGTCTGCTCAGTCCAACCTACCCTAAAGCCGATCACATGACAGGAAGTCAATCAATTGTCAATCAACAATAAACAACCTAATACATGGTGGTCTTAGTGGTCGTACTGGTCATACTGGTTCTAGTGGTTTTATTGGTCCAAATGGTTTTAGTGGTCCTACTGGTATTACTAGTCTTAATTATCCTACTGGTCCTCATGGTGCTACTGGTCTTAGTGGAACTAGTACCCTAATGTCCAGTGGTTCCCTTTTTAAAGGCTCTGGTTAAAGTAGACCTCAACCAACTTACCTGTGTCCTCCTCCAGGCCTGGACCCACCCCCTCTGGGACTATGGGCTCTGATTGGTCCCTGAACTTGTCCTCCTCTTCCTCCTCCTGCTTCACCAAACCAGGTCTGGGTCTGATGTGGACCTCGACTTCTACTTCGACCTCGACCTCGACCCTGACCCCGATGTGGTCCTCTGTCAGAACAGTAACCAGTGTTAGACCGGGTCCAACTGGATCCAGATCAGACCAGACTCAATGGGTCCAACATATGGTCAATCCAGTAAATGAAACAGATCATTTACCAACTAAAATACAAATTATAACACCTGCCCTTATATGGCATTTAGTGGGTGTGGTCACACATGCAAACTGCCCACACCCTTTCCTTTGACCCTTTAGGTGTGATTCAACTAAATTCTGAATCTGCTCTAGAACTTGTTCCTCTGCTTCTATTTCCTGAAACATTCCCATTCATTACTTGAGCATTTACTGGACTCACCCTGAAGATCTGCCCCTGGGACTGCCCCTCGGAGGTGGGACCATCATGGCAGGCTGGAGGTCGCTGAACTCTGTGCTGACGGCAGTGGCCAGGACCCTGACTGTGTGTTCGTTGTTGTCAACCAGTTGAATCTGGGTCAGTGGTCCAGCCCGTCTGTCACAGAACTCCCGGACAGCCTGAGCAATGGTCTTTGCACAGAGATCAACAGGAAACCCGAACACACCAGAGCTGATGGCGGGAAGGGCGATGCTACTGCAGCCCATACTCGCTGCCTTCTTCAGACTCTCGGTAACAGCCCGTTTCAGAAGATCCACAGACGTATTCTGGTCCAAGCTGTTGTATCGTGGTCCAACAGCGTGTACCACATGTTTAGAGGGAAGCTTGTATGCTGATGTCACTGCAGCGTCTCCAGGCCTGAGCTTACCATTTTGGCTGATGTATGCATTGGAGGCCATCTGCAGTTCTGGTCCTGCAGCATTCAACAATGCTAAGGCCACACCCCCAATGTGCTGCAGCTCCTCATTGGCTGCGTTCACCACGACATCAACAGCAAGCTGACAGATGTTGGCTTTGCTGACAGAAACCTGCACCCCATTGATCATCTGAACTCTGCAGTAGCACAAGTTGTCTTCATCCCCACAGCCCTCATCCTCTTCATCATTATCCTGAAGCTCTGGGCGAAGAACCACCACGCACTCCTGATCCATCATCACTGCCGAAAGGAGGACACTTCCTTGAGATGAGAAGTACTTCTTGGCACCTGGTTTGTGGATCATTAGTGTATCCGTGGATAGACCTTGGATCAGGTGCAGCACAGAGGACTTGGCTTTTTGGACATCAACACGAGCACCGACAATGACGATCCTCGGCCGTTCTAGATCCATCTGAATGCTCAGGTCATGGTTTTTGGTGATAATGGACCAATCATGTGATTTTTTCTTCACAATGAACTGAATGACGGCACAAGATTTGACTCTGACTATCTCCTGGATTTGAGAGAAGTTGTAGATGAATTCTCTCAGACTGCGACTGGCCTCTGTCACTGGACTAAGGAAACCTGCCACCATGACTTGGTTGGGTTTCTCTGGGACGGTCTGTATGAGTAGAGTCTTCTTCCTTACAGAGTTGTATGTGTCCAGGAGCTTCTGCTTCAGGTCTTTCCAGGTGTGGAGTTTCAGAACTCCTTGATCTTCAATGTTCACATTCTGCGAATGCAAAACTGACTTCATCTTCTGTTCTGCGTTATCAAGGTCTTTGTTGGAAAGCCCCAACAGGAACAGGTTGTTTTGGTCGAAGCTGTAGATGGCACTGATTCCTTGGAAGGTGAAGATATCCTGCGACATCTCCATCGAATCCACCAGCTTGAGGAACTCCAGGAGAGCTGGGGGGATGTTCAGAGGTTTCCTCTTCATGGACCCATTCTTCTCCAGGATCCAGGCCTTCATCTGGAACACCTCTGCAGGGAGTCCTGTGAGGGTTAGTTTGTGGTTTTGTTCATTGTAGGACAGGTTCATGTCTGGACAGATGTCCACCGCTGCATTCTGGATTCCATCCTGTTTCAGGATGTAGAACATCGCAGGAGCCAGGGACATGGTCTGAGATGCAGCGTTTATCTGCCGATCGATATGGTTCATGGCTTTGAGGACCAGGTTCTCCACTGTTGGTCTGATCTGTTTGATGGTGTCGACTGGACCTGCAACGGTCAGAACTCCTCTGGAAGCATCCAGAACCACCTCAGCTTCACCATTCACCACCAAACACACTTCTTTCTCTGCTAGTTTCCAGGCAGGTCCTGAGGCTGGACATTCAAAGGCACAGAACCGCCCCATCATCCGTCTGAAGGCTTCCAGGACTGTGTAGCTCCACCCCTCCACTGTCTCAACATTCAAGTCTTTCTGTCGCAAGAAACTCGGTAGCGGACTGAGCTTTACCTCTGGACTGGTCAGATCCACAACACAGAAGAAGGGGCGCATTTGCCGGTTGATGCTGTCGGACAGTTGTTTCTTTTGGAGGAACTTCCAGACCACCTTGTGGACATTCTCTGTGATAGACTGGGGCAGTTCAAAGGCAGAGTGTTGTTCACCGTAGAGAGCGCAGCTCAGAGATTCATAGTATGGGTAAACTTTGACAGTGATGGATCCCATCAGATGATCCTGTTTGACACAAATGCTGTCTACAACTGGAAAAAAATATCAAACTGTGAGAATAAACATCAACAAACACCAGGAGGTTCTGTCATTACAAGACAGAATAGAAAAGAGTGACACCTTCAGGGTCTGTGAAGGCAACAATGGCCGCCTGTTCTTCAGGGATCATCACGATGGAGGTTGGTGTAGTCCAGCTCTTCTCAAAGTACAACTCCAGCATGTCTGTGAAGACAACAGTCAGTACATTTACAATCACATCTAAAATGAACTATTATCAATACCCAAGCTAAGGATTTACCTGAAGTTTCCTAGAAATCCCAGAGTACGTGTGACAAAATAATCCAATTATTAAGTGAGTTAGAGGGGAAACAATTCTTCAAAGAATTTGAATAATTCAAGTACAAAAATGTTTGAAGCATTTTCATTGTCGTGAAAATTTGTTTAATTCATGTCACAGTTCATCTCATTTCATATCACTCTGGCACCTGTGCTATCATTGTTTAATACACAAAGTTTTAAAGGGCTCCTTCCACTGAAAACCACTTTGTGTAACTCTTTTTATAATGCAGTAGTTCACAACAAGTTCTATATGCATGCAGCACTCCAAGAAGTGAAATTAGACCCACATGGGTGCATTGATCAACCCACCATAGAGACACAGACATACGAGCGACTCAGAGCAGGTAAAATCTTCCGAACCAATCAAAGGTGCCTTATTAATGCATCAGGAATATTCATGAGGAACACCTGAAAAGCCAGTCATTCAACCATAGCCCCTGTTCTAGCTCACGGAAAACAGCTTGAAACAAGACAACTATGACCTAATTTTTCACAGAACTGACGCACAATGCATTCAACCATCGTGGTGACCACTGTAATATAAATGAAATAATGATAGAAGTTGACCTTTAACTAATGTACTATACTACAGTTCACTTAAAAATTTCAGGTGTTCAACAGAATGGTACGCTCACCTGTCAGTGAAAATTGTGGGAAACCGCAGCATGCATAAAAAGCAAAAAATGTTGGAAGTATGGGATGCATGAAGCAGACAACATTGTAAGGATGTCCCGACTCCCAATACACCTTTTTTCATTTCTGATACAATACCAATGTTGCAGCCTTGAATATTGGCCAACATTGATATCAATCCAATCTGATATTCACATGAATCACACATACTTTTATTACTTATTTTATTATGTGGAATGTTCAAAAATACTTGATCAAGTAATGTGCGTATATAGGTGTATATATGGGATGTATGCTATATAAGGTTTATACATGGCTTTTTAAAAACTTCCACATTAGCCAAACTAATGGAATTTCTCTAAGTGCATGTAAATGTACTGAGTAATGCTACAGCCACACCAAACTCGAATTTCCGCGTGTACGCTTGTAATGCACTGCCTAAACACCCGAGTTTCGACGCTAGATAACTCGCAGCCACTAAGAACACACATTGTACACTACAGGCGCACAACGCCTGAGTCTGGACGCTGGATAAACACAGATAAACAAAATCTGTGGCTCCACTTCAGTCTGTCCTCACCTATGGCTCAGATCACTTAGGTTACTGTTCTGTACCTGCTCTGGAGATCCCATACGTCTGAGGCCCAGACACAGTTGCTTTTGGGTTCACCTGCACAAGTGCCTGCTGCACTGGGAATTCCACCACCTTATACAGGAACTCTGTCTGGATGAAGTCTGCTTTCACCGGTATTTCAGGCTCAGTTTTTCTTTCTGCCTCCTTCTGGGTTGGTCCAAGCATCATAAATCCTTCCATCACGACATTGGCAGCATCTCAACGCTGATTGGCTTTCATAGCACGGTGCCATTGGAATTAACCTGAAAAGTTAAATATTATCAAATCCAGCGTTTACACGGATTTGAAAAACGTGTCGCTCCACTGCCCGGATGCTCCAAGGCACCGCAGAAAGTCCTCCATCGAGCCCCAGGAATGCTTCCAATGCACTGGCCTGGGTGAATCTGCGTGAAAATGCGTCTCTCCATTGACTTTGTATGTAATCTTGACACGCAGATGTGAAAATTTGAGTTTGGTGTGGCTGTACCATAACAGAGACCATCAGGCAGATCTGTCCTTGTAGGTCAGTTCAGGTCTGTAGGGTCAAAGGTCAGTTCAGGTCTGTAAGGTCAAAGGTTAGTTCAGGTCTATAGGGTCAAAAGTCAGTTGAGGTCTGTATGTTTAAAGGTCAGTTCAGGTCTTTAGGGTCAAAGGTCAGCTCTTACCTTTAACCACAGTTGCAGGAATCATCTCCATTCGGACGCTCGTCGCTGCCTCCAGTGGTTGAACACTCAAGCCACGTTTCTGCAGTTTGTTGCTGCTTTGACTCATAGACATGAACTTCTGAACATCTGAAAAACACCACAACCACGATCCAGATCAGAACCCTGGTCCGATTTAAGTGGTCTGTGTCCAGGTGTTCTGGGTTTTGGTGGTTTTACCTTCTGGACCTCTGAAGACCACCACGGCCCTGCTGGTCTCCCAGATCCTCTCCAGACTGAATCTGGTCCCATCCAGACCTGAAATGTTTTCCACCAGCATACGCAGGAAGTCAAAGGTCATGTCACGAGACACGTTCTCCAGAACCAGACGGGACAGTGGGAGGGGTGGGGCCGAGGGAGGCTCTGAGGAAATGGACAGAGAACAATTCCTTGTTACTTCTAGTGCAAATTTGTACAAACATCTGAGTTTGTAACAAGTCTGTTTCTACCTTCGCCTTCGTTTTGTGCAGGTGTGACCTTTGACCCCTGAGTCTGAAGATCTTTGACCTCTGACCCCTGAATCTGAAGATCTTTGACCTTTGACCCCTGAGTCTGGGGTTTGACCTCTGATCCCTGAATCTGAAGCTCTTTGACCTTTGACCCCTGAGTCTGAAGATCTGAGGAACAAACAGATGAATGCTTTAATGAGAAGCTTCGAACACTGATGGAGTAAAAAGAGGAGTAGCTTTAACACTGAATGAACAGAAACAGGTCTTACCTGAAGCATCGTCAGCGTGTGTTTGGATCTGAAGGAACAAAAGAGGAACAGTTTTAGGGGTTTTACAGGATGACAATTATTTTGTATTACTTTCTATTTACATTTTCTTCAGTATTCCTTCTTTTACATTTTTTCCTCTATTTATTTATGTATCATATTTATTTCTGTCACAGATGTATTTATGTCATGTATTTATTTCTCTCACTTATTTCCTTCTGTCATGTACTTATTTGTGCATAACTTTTTTTTTTTAAATTTCTTTATCTTTTTTTCTTATTTATTTCTATATTTTATTTTATCTGGCATCTTATTAATTTATTGGTAGTGATTTTTACGTCATACTTGTGTTAATTTCTTCACTATTTCTCCTCTTTGTTTTTATTCCTGTATTTATTTATACATGTGTTTCCAGACACTCCTTTTTATTCCTGCATGTATTTCTACTTTGGTTTGAAGGTTTGAAGGATGAAAAGAATTCAGTGTGGAGTGAGAAAATGCAAAGAATAAATAAAAAGTTTTGGAGAAATAAATACCTGAACAAAAAACAAAAGGATGAATGTTCACCTCCTCCATAATAATCCCTTTGCTTTTTATTCATCTATTTATTTTTCCAAACCTTTTTATTTATGCTTTTCCTTTTCTCACTTCACACTGAATTCTTTTTATGCTATTATTTCTACTTCGGTAAACCAAGGAGGGGGCGGGCTTTAAAGGCGGGTTCCTAGGCTCAGCTCTTCTCCTATTGGCTCATTCTGTATTCAGAGGAGTTGTGCTGCAGAGGTGGACAGTGTGAAAACACCGGGACATGCCCGGTTCTGTTCTGCTCCAATGTCAGAATTTGTGCTCTGTTAAATGTTCTTCACTTCTATAGTTCTGTTCCACCTTCATGGTTCAAAGCTCTTTACATTAGCCTCACATTCACCCATTCACACACACTGATACACCAGTAGGTTTCTAAGGTTCTGTCAGTCCTACTGGGAGACTAAACTGTTTCCACTATTGGAACTTCTAGGCCATTTTACAGGAACTTCATGGTATGCGAGTGTTTCCACTGACCAATAAGTGGCCCTACCAGAACTTTTACAGGAACTAACGGAGTACCTACGCAAGGCTAGGTACTCAAGAGCATGCCAATAGAGCCGCTGGGCGGAAGTCGCACAGATGAGTTGTCCAAAATTACATCATCCGATCCCAACAAACACCTCAAGAGTAGTTGCTGAAGGCAGTTTACCACACGATGAAGCAGAATTTGTCACTATTCCAGTTCTGTTTGATTCATTTCTGTAAAATTCTTCTGCCAGAGCAACTTTTTTCTTTCAGTCTCTGATACCATTACTGTATAAAGCAACAGCACAAATGCAAACATCCCAACAACTTTGTCCATGTCCACGTTAGGGATGTTAACCGATGACCATTTGACAGATGGTTGACCACATCAACGTTATCCGGTCATAATTGTCTGCCGTCGATTAAAAAACATTGTAGTGTAGGTTATGAAGAGGAAGTTTTGTGATCTCTCCATAGCATATCTTTAAAAATGATGAATTTGAGCATTAACAGTATAAGACGGAATTTATTAATAGCAAACGCAGACCGCGTGCAGAGCTCAATTGATCCTTGTGGTACGTCTCACGCCACTTTAAAACATTTAATCAAAACATAAACAAAACACAAAGATAGAATTTCTATAGCAGGTAGACTTGAACAGTAAGTTGTTACCATGAAACCCTAAAACGCAGTGGATGAGTTATAGTGTCCATCTGACAAACCTACTTAAAGTGACAGGTTTATACTGCAGGCTAGTGGACATCGGTGAGTTTTTTTTACACCATATTTAGCAGCAGAATTTACAGGAAGATCGAATGTTTTCTTTATGTGTGATGGTTTAAAATGAACTATTAACATAACATCACTCGAACTCGCTGTGTGACTCATGTTTAAAAAGTGACTGAAGTGGTGCAGTGTGTGTGTGTGTGTGTGTGTGTGTGTGTGTGTGTGTGTGTGAGTCGAGAAAGCAAGTGTTTTCTTTTGTCAGAGACCGGTTGATGAGGCTCAGTGATCGGTCAAGATTTTATAATAAATTTCGCCATCCCCAGTCCACATCTTTTCTATCTAATCGAAAGGTTCCTATAGGGCCATTTCTGTATGGAGACACACACCTGAGAGGACCAGGCTGAACTCATGGCCTGGTCAAAAGTAGTTCTCCCACAAAAGTCCTGGAAGTTCCAATCGTGGAAAAACGGTTGTTGCTTAACACACACTCACACTTGGGCAAAACACTGAACCCTGACTTAGGACTGACAGAACCTTAGAAACCTACTGGTGTACAAGTGTGTGTTTGGTGTATACATAACCCCCCCCCCGATGTTTGGTTCGGTTCTGACCACTGAGCCCACCTCCTGCTCCGCTAGCATGTGTGACCCAGCCAGGGATCTGCATTAGATGAGTGATACAACCCAAACAAAGACCAACCGGACTCGACAGGTTGTGCCGGGTTCGGATAGAAACTTAGAGCTGGTTGGAGGCACCGGTACCAGCTTCAGACCATCTGGAACTGTGACGCCTGAAGCAGCAGCACCTCTGTTTCTGGCCGAGTGTGATTTTCACACATAAACACTTTTACCATGTTTTCAGTGGCTGTGTGATTTTAACAGCAGTAATTCTGTTAGTTTTGTCTCAGTTCTGAAGCCACAAGCAGGTTCCAAGTAGTCTGGTCCATTCGGCACAGATAGAACCAATTGAAAATTAACCAATAGGCTCAAGGACCTGCTTTTAAAACCCGCCCCCCTCATTAGCATAAGGTTTGAAGCATAAAAAAAAAAGATTATTATTGAAGAGGTGAAAGTTCATCCTTTTGCATTTTTGTTTGTTTGTCTGTCTGTAAGCAGGATTACATGAAAAGTTCTGAACGGATTTTGATAAAATTGATTCATGATTAAATTTTGAGGGATCCTGGATTCTAGATCACTTTGAAATGTGTTTTCCAAAAAATCCAGGATCTCTTCTGGATCATCACCAAAATGTAATCAATTGTTCCTTGTGACACTTCCAACACATCCTGATCCATTCAGAACTTTTTTGCTGACAGACAGACAGACAAACAAATGAACTCAAATTTAATACCTCCTTGGCAGAGGTAAAATATATTGTTTATATATACAAATCCAAACAAATATATTGCTTGAGCATTGACACTGTGATTTACATGTTCACAATAGTCACATGACAGGTCTTGCAATAAAGGAGACACATGAGCTCAACATTTTCTCATCTAATTTCAAGGGAACCAGACACACACTGACCACATCACATTTTCTACATTTGTGCCTAAATGTTGTGTTCTGGGATGGTGTGTTCAATGTCCTCACATTTCTGGGATGGTGTGTTCAAGTCATCGCTGTTCTGGGGTGATGTGTTCAATTCAATTCAATTCAATTTTATTTATAAAGCTCTAAATCACGACAAAGTCGTCTCAAAGGGCTTTACAAAAACACAATCAACTACAGAGATACATGAAAGAAGTCCCAAGCATCCCCTGTCCTTAGACCCTCCTTCTCGGCAAGAAAAAACTTCAAAACCCAGTGGGAAAAAGAAGAAATGTCCTCACTGTTCTGGGATGGTGTGTTCAATGTCCTCACATTTCTGGGATGGTGTGTTCAATATCCGCACTGTTCTGGGATGGTGTGTTCAATGTCCTCACTGTTCTGGGATGGTGTGTTCAATGTCCTCACTGTTCTGGGATGGTATGTTCAATGTCCTAACTATTCTGGGATAGTTTGTTCAATACCATCACTGTTCTGGGATGGTGTGTTCAATGTCCTAATTATTCTGGGATGGTGTGTCCAATGCCATTACTGTTCTGGGATGGTGTGTTCAATTTCCTCACTGTTCTGGGATGGTGTGTTCAATGTCTTCACTATTCTGGGGTGGTGTGTTCAATGTCCTCACTATTCTGGGATGGTGTGTTCAATGCCATCACTGTTCTGGGATGGTGCGTTCAATGCCATCACTGTTCTGGGATGGTGTGTTCAATGTCTTCCCTGTTGTGGGAAGGTGTGTTCAATGTCCTCCCTGTTCTGGGATGGTGTGTTCAATGTCCTCCCTGTTCTGGGATGGTGTGTTCAACCTCCTCACTATTCTGGGATGGTGTGTTCAATGTCTTCACTATTCTGGGGTGGTGTGTTCAATGTCCTCACTATTCTGGGATGGTGTGTTCAATGCCATCACTGTTCTGGGATGGTGCGTTCAATGCCATCACTGTTCTGGGATGGTGTGTTCATTATCCTCCCTGTTCTGGGATGGTGTGTTCAATGTCCTCACTATTCTGGGATGGTGTGTTCAATGTCCTCACTATTCTGGGGTGATGTGTTCAATGTCCTCACTGTTCCAGGATGGTGTGCTCAATGCCACCACTGTTCAGGGATGGTGTGTTCAATGTCCTCACTATTCTGGGATGGTGTGTTCAATGCCATCACTGTTCTGGGATGGTGCGTTCAATGCCATCACTGTTCTGGGATGGTGTGTTCATTATCCTCCCTGTTCTGGGATGGTGTGTTCAATGTCCTCACTATTCTGGGATGGTGTGTTCAATGTCCTCACTATTCTGGGGTGATGTGTTCAATGTCCTCACTGTTCCAGGATGGTGTGCTCAATGCCACCACTGTTCAGGGATGGTGTGTTCAATGTCCTCACTATTCTGGGATGGTGTGTTCAATGTCCTCACATTTCTGGGATGGTGTGTTCAATGTCCGCACTGTTCTGGGATGGTGTGTTCAATGTCCTCACTGTTCTGGGATGGTGTGTTCAATGTCCTCACTGTTCCGGGATGGTGTGTTCAATGCCATCACTGTTCTGGGATGGTGTGTTCAATGTCATTACTGTTCTGGGATGGTATGTTCAATGTCCTAACTATTCTGGGATGGTGTGTTTAATGCCATCACTGTTCTGGGATGGTGTGTTCAATGTCATTACTGTTCTGGGATGGTATGTTCAATGTCCTCACTGTTCTGGGATGGTGTGTTCAATGTCCTCACTGTTCCGGGATGGTGTGTTCAATGCCATCACTGTTCTGGGATGGTGTGTTCAATGTCATTACTGTTCTGGGATGGTGTGTTCAATGTCCTCACTGTTCTGGGATGGTGTGTTCAATGTCCACAGCAAAAGACAGACAAACAGAAAAATAAACAAATAGAAAACAAATAAAGCAAACTGTGAAAATAACAAAACAAACAAATAAATAGATGGAAAAATAAACAGAAAAAAAGAAAAACACAAAAAATAAACAATCAAAAACAAATGAACAATGATAAACAAACAGACAAGACCAATAGACAGAAGAATAAACAAACAGGAAATGAATGAAGACGAAAAATTAAACAAATTGTGAAAGTAGGTGAGCAAAAACAAATAAACAAACAGAAAAAGTAACAAACATTTTTAAAAAATCAAGAGAAAAAGACAAACATAAGAATAAATAAACAGAAAAATAGACAAACAAAAAGCTAAAAAACTAAAATAAACAGGAAAATAACATGAATAAAGAAACAAAAATAATCAAATAAACAAACCAACAAGCAGCAAAACAAAGAGATAAATAAAAAAAAAACTAGATGCTGATACCTTATCAATAAAAGTAGAAGCAGCGTTTGTGATAAAATGAGACACATGTAACCAGTTCTGTGGCCAGTGAACGTTCTGAAAGGACTTTAACTGAGCACACAGCTGGAGGGAGGGGCAGAAACAAAGCCCACCCACCGGCAGCATAAAGCCCACCCACCTGCGGCAAAAAGCCCACCCACCTACGGCATAAAGCCCACCCACCGGCGGCATAAAGCCCACCCACCTACGGCATAAAGCCCACCCACCGGCGGCATAAAGCCCACCCACCTGCGGCAAAAAGCCCACCCACCTACGGCATAAAGCCCACCCACCAGTGGCATAAAGCCCACCCACCAGTGGCATAAAGCCCACCCACCAGCGGCATAAATCCCACCCACCTGTGGCATAAAGCCCATCCACCAGTGGCATAAACCCACCCACCTGCGGCATAAAGCCCACCCACCTGCAGCATAAAGCCCACCCACCTGCGATATTAAGCCCACCTAATAGCAGCATAAAGCCCACCCACCAGCGGCAGAAATCCCACTCACCTGCGGCATAAAGCCCACCCACCAGTGGCATAAATCCCACCCACCTGCAGCATAAAGCCCACCCACCAGTGGCATAAATCCCACCCACCGGTGGCATAAATCCCACCCACCGGAGGCATAAAGCCCACCCACCTGCGACATAAAGCCCACCCACCGGAGGCATAAAGCCCACCCACCTGCGACATAAAGCCCACCCACCGGCAGCAAAAAGCCCACTCACCTGCGACATAAAGCCCACCCACCGGTGGCATAAATCCCACCCACCGGAGGCATAAAGCCCACCCACCTGCGACATAAAGCCCACCCACCGGCAGCAAAAAGCCCACCCATCTGCGGCATAAAGCCCACCCACTGGCAGCATAAAGCCCACCCACCAGCGGCAAAAAGCCCACCCACCGGCGGCATAAAGCCCACCCATCTACGGCATAAAGCCCACCCACCAGCAGCATAAATTCCACCCACCTGCGGCATAAAGTCCACCCACCTACAGCATAATGCCCACCCACTAGCAGCATAAATTCCCCCCACCTGCGGCATAAAGCCCACCCACCTGCGGCATAAAGCCCACCTAATAGCAGCATAAAGCCCACCCACCGGTAGTATAAAGCCCACCCACCAGCGGCAAAAAGCCCACCCACCGGCGGCATAAAGCCCACCCACCTACGGCATAAAGCCCACCCACCAGCAGCATAAATTCCACCCACCTGCGGCATAAAGTCCACCCACCTGCGGCATAAAGCCCACCTACTGGCGGTATAAAGCCCACCCACTGGCGGTATAAAGCCCACCCACCGGCGGTATAAAGCCCACCCACCAGCACCACCACCTTTAGACCCACTCAAACCATGACAACAATATGACACTCACCAGTTCAAGGGTCAACATCAGTGTCTGTTGGTCCACGATGATCTCATGGTGACCTTTGGCCAGAACCCGATCCAGGGCTGAGGAGGAAAGGTCCCATATGTGTCACTTATCTTGACAACAAGAATAATAAACTCTGCCTCTCCCAAACATTGACCTATATTCATCAATATTTAATGGGACGTATCCTGGACCACGTGACATCTTTCCTGAAAATGTCATGGATATTGATCCAATAGGTTTTGTATAAAGTTGCTGCGAAACAGACAGAGGAACAAAAATTCTAACCAAAGACAATACCCCTAACCCCTTTTGAGGGGCGTAATAATAATAATAATAATAATAATAATAATAATAATAATAATAATAATAATAATACATTGTAGTTAGTTGTGAACTTCCGTAAGTGACGTCAATAATTCAAATGGGTCACTTTTCTGTGACTTGAACAGTTTCATGTTCGGTTCATCCGTATTTTACTCAATAATACTTTTATCAGTAGTTTGTGTAGTCAGCTGAGAGCCGCAGTGCATCCTGGGACTTGAAGTCATGAGTCTTTATGAAAATGTTTGTCAAAATATCAAATAAATAATGAGTAAATTGTAAAGACAATCCAAACTTTCAAACTGTTCAAGACCATTAATCTACTGAAACCATGATGCGTTCACGGATCGGGTCTGAGCTGGACCCGGTCCCGGTGAGAACCCGGATCAGACTTACCGTCCTGGGACGTGAAGTGGACCGTGGCGGTCCCGGACCCGTCCTCCAGATCCACGCGGCAGTCCCCGCCCGCGGACCGTTTCCGGCTCTGGAAGTAAATGTGTAGTTTGTTCCGAACCGTGCGAGTCTGGTCTGGACCCCATGGGCCGCGGACCAGCAAACACCGGTGCTCCGCCATGGCTCTGAGTTTGATCCGGTCTGAGTCTGATCCGGTTTGAGTCTAGTTGAGGGCCAGGATGACGGTGGATGGTTTCACTTTCATTTCTTCAACACATGACGAAAAACTGAAACTCAATTATACAACACACAGTCTGACCCGGGTCATGGTCCAGGTCCAGGTCCGACCGGTCTGAGTCCATTAGATCCAGATCTTTATTTCTTCCATGTTTATATTTTTCATCCACTAAAGTGTTTATTTCTATGTTAAACTATGCTTTTTAATAGTGATCATTAACAAGACACTTTGGACAGAGAAACAACAAGACCTAAAAAATAAGACCCAAAACAAATTCTGACAAAAAAACAAACAAACCAGAAAAAACAACGACAGAATAATGACAACCAATAATAATAACAACATGTTACAATGAAAAGTAAATGTAAAGAACAAGAACAATTCAACAATATGGAATGATTAGTGATGAAAGGAAAAAGGGGAACAAGAGACAAAGATGGGGGGGGGCAATAAATGCAGTCATAGTGTAATAATAATAATAATAATAATAATAATAATAATAATAATAATAATAATAATAATAATAATTATTATTATTATTATTATTATTATTATTATTATTATTATAGTCTAATGTTCTGGTTGTTATTGTATCAGTGGTGACAGATATAATATAATGTCATATTTTTAATAATGTATTTTTATCAGATTCAGTTTATAGGAAATTATTTGAATGAATAAAGCTTAAATTTACCCCTACCCCAACCCTTACTTTACCCTTAATATAAGTGTTTTTAATCAGGTTCTACCTTCATTGTTACATCAATAACGAATACAATGGAACAGATTCAGTCAAACGTCACAAATGTGCTTTGATTCAATGTTTATTTCCTCTTTTCTGGAGTAAATTTGACAAACGATGAAGCAGAAGAATGACTTGGCCCGTGTTCCAAAGTCACATGATGTCACCGAAGGTCAAAGGTCGGAGAAATTCACTCAGGCGTCACCGGTGGATTTGTTTTCACCTGCAGAAAAACAACAAGAGCCACCTCAGAGTCCAGCCCAATTCTGAACTTGGTCAGATCCAGAGGTTGAACCTGGACATGTGAACCAGATTGGACCCGGTTTGACATCAGAGACTGATCCTGGTCTAAAGCCATGTTTTTAGTATGCAGAACGGTACGGTATGGGTCAGGTCTGGCCCGGGTACACTGTAAACACGAATAAGTTAGCAGGACTAAAAAAAATGTATTATTTAAGTTGATGAAAAAAAATACAAGTTTCCAGAACTTAAAAGTCTGATGCTTATTGAAGTATACTTAAATTAAAACATTTCTCTCTCTCTGTCTCTCATCATCTGAACCCACTTTATCCTCACTAGGGTCACAGGGGTCACTGGGGGCCTAATCCAGCTACAGTGGGTAGAGCTGGGCAAAAAAAATCGATTTAGATTTAAAATCGAGTTTTATGGCAAAATTGATTCATATTTTAGGAAAATCGTGCAATCCGACCCCCCCCCCAACACACACATTTTTTGCACTTTTTTTCCTCGCAAAAATAAAACCATAAACAAGGCTATTTTCCGTAGTGTTTCACCCCAGGCCCCACCTACGATCCCCTTCTTCTACAGCACGAGGAAGGAATATGGCAGCGTCCAATGAGGAAGACACGCTGACTCCTAAAAAGGTTCTAAAGGTTCAGTTGTGTGGAATTGGTTTGGGTTTTTAGGGTCTGACAAAGCCCAGCTACTGCCTGGTTGTCAGCTGTGTCTTCAGACTGTTGTTGTTGACGGTAGCGGTACGACCAATCTGTTCACATCTGAAGCGAAAGCATCCAGTGGAGAAAAGCAGAACTCTTAAAAAAGGCAGAGACTAGCGCTGCAAGTACTTCTTCAAAATGTTCAACAAACACTGACTTAAAGCTTTTCTCACAGCACACCTTATAATAAACATGGAGCATGATGGGGAGCGATAACAGACGCAATAACATCATATATCCAAAATATTGGTAACTTTTAACTGGTTTATTGAAGTAGTTTGATTGATAATTAGGTTTTGTTTTATTTTGTCCTTACAAAGTAAAAATGTTACTAGTTTTCTTTTTATCTTACTTTTGTACTACTACGGTTTTTTTTGCAATGTTTTTCATGAAATATGAGTATTAATGTATATTGTTTTAGTTGTTAAAATATTTTAAGTTTTCTTTTTTCCAATAAAATGTATCTTTTACACTATTTTTTTGCACTGTTTTTCCTGTAACAGTGATGGATATGTCTGGACTTACTACAGTTCATGTAGGCAAAGTCTCAGGTTGCAGTTGCACCTTTTTATTTACAGTTATTTGTAGAAGTATTTTTGTTTTACATGTTATTTAATAATAAAAAAAAACCACGTTTCTAGTGTTTTCATTTTCATTTAGCCCACGTGGGAAAAAAAATCGTATCGTGAATCGTGAATCAAGTTTTTTGGGAAAAAATCTGAGATTTTTTTAAAAGAGAAAATCGCCCAGCCCTAACAGTGGGTGAAGGCGGGGTCAGAGGTCACCCTGTATGAGTCTCCAGTTCATCTCAGGGCTGAACATATATAGACAAACAATCACTGTCACATTCACACCTATGGACAATTTAGATTAACCAGTTAACTGGTTACCTAGTTAATCTATCAGTGCATGTGTTTGGATGGTGGATCAGACAGGTTTAGGAGGAGGTGGAATAGGAAACAGTTTACATATAGTCATATTTACAAGGAGCAGGAGGAGGAGGTAGTAATTTATGCACAGTCATGTTTTAGAAGGAGGTGGAGGAGGTGGTTTACGTACAGTCAGGTTTAGGAGGAGGAGTTGGAGGAAGAGTAGGAGGAGGTGGAGGAGGAGGTGGCTTGGCGCAGGTGTAGGACACCTCCAGGTATCGTGTTTGTTCTTTACAGGGATATTCACCAAACACCAGCTCTGTGACTGGAACCAAACAAGAGCGACGACTGGCACAGCTGTAAACAAACAACAGAAAACAAACACAGTAAACAAGCAGCAACAGTAAATAGAGAATTAAACCATGAACAGAGTAAACAATAAATAAACACAGCAACACTAAACAAACACAAAATGAACACATACACAAACATCCATAGTAAACACTGAACTGTGTGTGTGTGTGTGTGTGTGTGCGCGCATGTGTGTGTGTGTGTGTGCGTGTGTGTGTATTCATATCTTTATCTTTACACAGTCACACCATGGGGACCTCTGACACTGGGGACCAAAATGTAAATTAGAAATGATGTGGCTCTATAAATACATTTTAAAAAATCCAGAAGTCCTCATAAAGCACGAGTGAAACATGTTCAAAATTAAAAATGTATTTTTCAAAGATTTGAAGATGTCTTTAATAAAAAAGTATTTATTATTATGTATTGTGTATATATATAATTATTTTATTCATTAATTCATTAAATGTGTAAATGTATGTGTTATTATTATTATTTTTAATTTTTATCATTATTATTTCTATTTTACCTCTGTACCCAATGTCTACTTGTTTACAAAGTTGGTCCTCATGAGACATAGAAACAAGAGTGTGTGTGTGTGTGTGTGTGTGTGTGTGTCTGCATGTGTGTGTGTTTCTTACAGATCCTCCACCACCATCTCAGCCCAGGGGAAAGAACAGTCGTCGTCAGGGAAACGTTTTCCTTCACCACATCTGGTTCCAACTCCGACTTTATACAGAACAAAGTCCAGGTTTATTTTGGTACCAACATCTGGAAGAAGAGGAAGAGGAGGAAGAGGAGGAGAGTTTAGGTCACCTTAGTTTATCTAAGTCTGGGGGGTGGGGTCCTGGTCCTCCAGGGCTGGTATCCTGCATGTTTTAGATCTTTCCCTCTTCCATCAATTTAATGTAGTTTTATCCATTTTATTTTATTTTATTTTATTTTATTTTATTTTATTTTATTTTATTTTATTTTATTTTAGTTTAGTTTAGTTTAGTTTAGTTTAGTTTAGTTTAGTTTAGTTTAGTCCAGTTTAGTTTGGATGTTCAGCTGTAATAATGGTGTGTGTGTTTCCTCACCACAGGACATTTCAGCTGTTTGGTTCAGGCAGGCGTAAACCACCTCTGCATCTGGAATCATAAGTCACAGGTCACAGGTCAGAGGTCAACTGAGGCACATCAGAAAATAAAACACCGGTTAGTATGAGAATAAAGTTGTAAAGTATCCAGATAAAACACAAAATATGATCAGAATAAAGTTGTCATTTAAAAACTGGTGTAAAAATAACATTTACAGAATAAAGTCATTCCCATTGGTCCCATAATGGAGAATGTGGAACATTCTGTGAGGTTTTACTTTAATTTGGGGTCAAATACTGAGCCCATAAGCCCCCTCCACCATACTTAGCCTATAAGCCCCACCCACAATCCACACATTAGCATTAGTCACATGACTTTGAAGACAGTTCACATACGTTTGGGTTTGTTTGATTACACAATCTAAACATATTCAGTGCAGGAGGAACAAACTGAAGGGTTAGAACTGGAACCAGAACCTGTCACCAACCAATCAGGCTCAGAGGGGAGGGGCTAGGGTGTTGTTTTATTTGTTTGTTTTTTTGTTAGCAACATTTCACAAAAACTACTGGACCAATTAAAATTTTCCGGGAAGGTGTGAGGTGGTCCAGAATAGATCACATAAAATTTTGGAATGAGGTCAAAGGTCATGGTCACCGAAAATGTGTTTTCACACTGATCAGACACAGGGCAACGCACAGATTTCCTTTACAACCATGTATACTCAGTTTAGCATATAGCTTCTTTTTTTTCTTGGTGTGTATTGACATCAGAACCTTGAAGAATTAATTTGAAGGCTCTAGGTCAAAGGTCAGAGTAAAGGTCCAAATTGTTGACCCAAGAGGTCAGAGGTCACTGGGTCAATACCTAAAAAACTCAAATGGACTGTAACAGAAAAACCAGGAAACATGGCATGGGCTTCAAATTAATACCATGACCTTTGACCTTGACCAACCTTAAAAGGTCAAACCCATTGTCCCATGTTTTCAGATGGAGATGTCAATTAAGAGCCAAAATGTTTGAGGGGCGGGGCTTGCGCCACTTCATTATGTCTACCGTCACTCTGGCAGGGGACATAGTAGAAGTGCTGTTCGTCTGTGTGTCCGTCTTTTCCAGGAACACTGTACTGTCAGTAACTTTTGACAGCTTTGTTGGAGGATCAAGGACCCCCCAAGCACCACCAAAATCTAATCATTTCCAGATCTCCCCATTACCAACATACCCTGAAAATAACATCAACGTCCGTCCATAAGTTTTTGAGTTATCTTGCTAAAAGACAGACAGACAGACAAACTGGCAAAAACATAACGTCCTTGGTTATGTTTGATAACAATAAAGATTTGCAAAGACTAAACATTTATAAACAATAAACATTTGTAAACAGTAAATATTTATAAACAGTAAATGTTTGTAAACAGTAAATGTTTATAAACAGTAAATGTTTATGAACAGTAAATGTTTATAAACAGTAAATGTTTGTAAACAGACTGACCTCCAGAGCAGCTGAAAATGCAGATGACAGCTACGACTGAAAAACAAACATCAGAAGCCAGTTAAAGCCAGGCCACATGGACCAGATCTGAACCAGATCACATGGACCAGATCTGAACCAGACCACATACACGGGATCTGAATTAGACTACATGGACTGGACCTTAACCAGACCGCATGGACCAGATCTAAAGGTAACATTAATAGTTCTTCTATCAGTTCAGTGGTTTTTCTATCAGGTCAATGCTCCTGGTTTTTCTATCAGGTCAGTGCTCCTGGTCTCAGTTAGATGAATAAAGGTGTGGATGACAGAGCAGCAGATGCAGACCCTGTCATGGGTTAGGGTCAGGGTTAGGGTCAGATCCTGTCATGGGTTAGGGTCAGGGTTAGGGTCAGACCCTGTCATGGACACAAACCATCCAATATTACTGAGCTTTTTGAATGTGTTTCCAGGATCTGTTTAAAGTCCAACAGTAATGGACACAAGACATGTGAAAAGTGTCACTGAAAATCTGGATTATTCCACCAAATATTGATTAATCAACTGTTACATTAATATTGTGTTGCTTATAAATCAATGTAAGTTGGTTTCCTTTACATGATTTTCCTTTATATTATTTGATTCTGAAAACACGGCATATTTTGTTATTTTGACCGTATGTCGTGTTCTGCAAATATATGCTCTAAATAATACGGTTTTTATTTAGAGCATTTTTTTTTTTAATTCTCCCAACATTTGGGAGAAATGTTGGTGATAGTTTAGAGCAGGGGTGTCAAACTCATTTAAGCTAAATTTGATCTGCAGAGACCAGTGAAATAACAACATAATAAATAATAATAATAATAATAAACTTTCCTCTATGTTTTAGAGAGAAAAGAGTACAGTTGCGTAATGAAAATGTTTACATCCTTTAATGTGAATAATATGAATAAACTGACATTTCTTAAGAAAACAATAATTTAATAATAGTATGCCTCAGTTTATAATTTACAATTACAATTTACAGATCAACAAAACATATATAAAACATTTAATAACAGGCAGAATATGTGTACATTTCCCTTCAGACTTTTAAAATTGTTCATATGTCTTCAGGTTACTTGTATGTTTTTGTGAAATAATCATTTTAGTGTAAATACAATCAAATCACATGAACATTTTTACATTTATAAAGAGAAACATTTGAAGTTGTGACTATTTATATGTTATTATGATAGTATTTGACTGATCTGACCCACTTGAAATTAAATTGGTCTATCTGTGAAACTAAAATGAATTGAACTAAAATAATTGTCCTCATTGTCATTTTTGCATTTCATCAACTCATCCCAGGAGCCAGACTGGACCCTGTGGAGGGCCGGATTTGGCCCCCGGGCTGCATGTTTGACACCTCTGGTTCAGAGAATAAAGCAAAAATTTTAATTTTATTCCAACAGATACACATAAGTAGTAGAATTAGAGGAAGTGATGGTTTTGCAGTTGTCTCTTATTTTTTCCCCAAACCTGTATGTTTGTGTTTGTTTATATTTATTTGTTTGTTTGTGTTAGTGTGTTGCATATACTCACAGCTCAGGCCCATCAGCCTCAGTAGAACCATAGTGACAGTGGTATTTCCTCCTGTTTCTTCTGTAGACAGTGAAGGCAGCATCTGAACCTGGATCCGGACCTGCAGGTACTTATAGGCCGGTCCCACATCCAGACACACGGACGCCTGTCCTACTGCCACACAGGCCCCTCCCCCTCGTCCTGCCCCTCCGCCTCCAGATGTGACTGGTTTAAGAGGCTGTAAATCCACAGGATGCAAGAGGTTTTAAGACTCATTAAGGAAGACCAGGACCAGGTTCAAACCCAGGAGGTTGAAGGTCTCATTAAGGAAGACAGGGACCAGGACCAGACAAGGATCCAGGACCAGGAGTAGGAAAAGGACCAGGTGCTTCTAGGACTCATTAAGGGCCATCTGGATCTGGAACCACAGGCTGAAGACCAATAGTAATAATGGATTTCTATAGTGCTTTTCTCTGCACCCATTATGTATCCATTATTCATTCACTCTCACATTCATACTCTGGTGGTGGTAAACTACATCTGTATCCACAGCTGCCCTGGGGCTGACTGACAGGACCATGCCTGCAAATTCGCACCTATGGCCTCTCCCACCACACCTACGGCCCCTCCCACCACCACCACCAAACATTTATACACCAGTGTGAGTGACACTGGAGGGTGAAGTGTCTGCCCAAGGACACAAGAGACAGGGAGGGATTTGAACCATCAACCTTTCAATTATCATACAATCCACTCTACCAATCGAACCAAGGCTGCCTAGGACCAGGATCATACAAGAACCATGACCAAGACTAGCAGGACCAGGACAATATCAAGACCTGACCAGGACCATGACCAGGGCCAGACCAGGACCAAGACCATAACAGGACCAGACCAGGACCAAGAATAGACCAGGATAGAACAAGGAGGTTCTAGGACTCATTACGGACAATCCGGAACTAGAGCCACACAGGCCAGGACCAGGATATGAACCATGGTGGAACCATGTCTACAGGTAGATCCAGATCCACCACGAAAGAGTCTTTAGTGCCCCCATAGGACCAGGACTCAAAGGGTCTACAGTGACCTCCGTGGACCCGGATCTGACAGGATCCTCATAATTTTTTACCTCCAGTTATGTTTTTGCCAGTTTGTTTGTCTGTTAGTTTATCTGTTAGTTTATCTGTTAGTTTATCTGTTAGTTTATCTGTTAGTTTATCTGTTAGTTTATCTGTTAGTTTTTCTGTTAGTTTATCTGTTAGTTTATCTGTTAGTTTATCTGTTAGTTTATCTGTTAGTTTGTCTGTTAGTTTATCTGTTAGTTTATCTGTTAGTTTATCTGTTAGTTTATCTGTTAGTTTATCTGTTAGTTTGTCTGTTAGTTTATCTGTTAGTTTGTCTGTTAGTTTATCTGTTAGTTTATCTGTTAGTTTTTCTGTTAGTTTATCTGTTAGTTTATCTGTTAGTTTATCTGTTAGTTTATCTGTTAGTTTATCTGTTAGTTTATCTGTTAGTTTATCTGTTAGTTTATCTGTTAGTTTATCTGTTAGTTTGTCTGTTAGTTTATCTGTTAGTTTGCAAGATCACTCAAAAACTTATGGACAGATTTTGATGAAAAATTCAGGGTAGGTTGGTAATGTGGAGGTCTAGAAATGATGAGATTTTTGTGGTGATCGGGAAGGGGAGGGGGGTCTACCTTGGTGGAGGTCTGCACTCTCTGACTATATTAATTATGAAAAGTGGTGTTGATTACTTCCATCCATATCGGTCCAGCAGAGTCTACAGTAGAGTCCAGATGAGTTCAACAGAGTCCAGTAGATGGTTTTACTTGCTGTACTTGAGTAAAGTTTACTGTTTATAAGTGGATTAAAGTCATAACCAAGTCAATTATTAAAATGTGATGGTTTATTAAAAGTCCATGTGGACCAGAGGTGAAGCATTTTCCAGCTGAACCTGAACCGTGCTCTTGAGTCCAGTCTTTCTTTAAGGGTCCTCTGTTCAGTCATGTCCCATCATGCATCAGCAGCCTGTTGAGTGGGTCCAGGTGGATCCTGATGCTCGTAAATACCAGGAGTCTGAACTAAGCCATAACTCAGCAAGACACGAAAGCCAGCCTCCAACTCAAGTCCACGTGGACACCAGGACCTGGACTCTGGAACCACGTCCGCCTCTGCGGGACTCCTGGACCTGGGTCCAGACTTATTTCTTGACAGCTCCTCTCCTCCTGGACCTATGAGGTTTTAGTGGTCTTCTGTTCAGACCAGGATGGAATGTTCCAGGATCCAGATCCATCAGGACCCAGTTCTGGATTTGATCCACATTTATGGTCATCATGAGTCAACAGTGACATAACTAGATACAAAAGTAATGTTTTATATGTATGAGGTCCATGATTTAAACAAACCCCCAGAAAATCAATTGGTTTTCACTCAAAAAGAGACGGAGTCATGACAGAAGGACAGAGTGCTGATTGGCTGATTTGGTTCAGAGGCGGAGTTATAGCCAGTTTACAGATGAATACCAGAGCCATAGACAGAGGGTTCCAACACACTTTGATGCAGTTGCTATGACCACATGGTTCATGACAGAATGAATAGTACTAAACAAGGTACTGATTGGAGGGTGGAGGTGCTCATTGTGTGCGTGTGTGTGTGTGTGGGGGGGGGGGGGCAGATTATAAATGACATCAGTGACATTGGGATCAAAATGTCCACAACGGAGGGGGTCCTGTTTGAGGACCCCTGCTTTTTATTATGTCTTCAAATGACTTGATGTGGAACGGATGTGGACCCATAGACCTGATGTGAATCCATAGACCAGATGTGGACCCATACACCTGATGTGGACCCATGGACTTGATGTAGACCCATGGCCTTGACGTGGACCCATAGACCTGATGTAGATCTCTGGACCAGATATGCACCTGCATACCTGATGTGGACCTGTGGACTTGATGTGGATCCATCGACCTAATATGGATCTATGGACCTGATATGGAACCATATACCTGATGTGGACCCATATACCTGATGTGGACCCATATACCTGATGTGGACCTATGGATGAAATGTGGACCCATAAACCTAATGTGAACTTGTGGACCTGATGTGGAACCATGGACCTTTTGTGGACCTGGTGAGGTGTTGACACCTGCAGGTCCACACTTGTTGGTGCAGACCTAATCCCACGCCTCCTTATATGGCGTTTGTCTTTGAGGCCGACACCCCCTTTGACAACAGGTCTGAACCTGACCCGGGAATGTGAATCATGTGTTTTTGCTGCAGAGTGGGTCCCAGATCAAAAGTAGACCGGAACCAGAACCACATGTCCACATTTGTGTGTGTGTACATGAATGTGTGTATACATTTGTGTGTATCTTGTGTGTGTGTGTGTGTGTGTGTTCTCTGCTCTTCTTCATCCATACATGGAAACAGTGGAACAGGTTGGATTGGACACCCAGGGGGCATGGCCACACCTGCAGTGACCTGCCCCCTCCAAGTTCTGGGATGTGATTGGTTGTTCACTATATGTATATCGGTTAAAAAAAAAAAAAAGGCCAAATAACTCAGTGAAGGTTTAAGAGACAGAAAGAGGAAAAGAGATGCAACAGCAACATGTATGAATGAAGACGTGTCTGAACAGGTCCATGGTCACCATGACAACAGGACACAATGGCAACCCGAAGTACTGTTGTTGCCCATCAGTTGTGGATCCAAACCCAGACATTTGAGCCTTTGAATGTTTCCATTTATGAACAATGTTCTTCCCTTTGCTCTGATGCTAGCCCAGCAGGTGCCACCTCTTCCTATTGTTAGCTTTACCTCTGATGCAAGTTCTGAGGAGTAGTTCTTAGGAGTCCACCTCTTCACTTTACTAGCTTTAGTTCTGATGCTAGCTCTGCAGGTTCCACTTCTTCACTTTATTACCTTGAGCTCTGCAGTTTTTGCCTCTTCCTTTTCTTAACTTTAGCTCTGATGCAAGTTCTCAGGAGTCCACCTCTTCACTTTGCTAGCTTTAGTTCTGATGTTAGCTCTGCAGGTTCCACCTCTTCCCTTTGTTAGCAATAGCTCTGATTTTTGCTCTGCAAGTTTCACCACTTCCCTTTGTTATCTCTAGCTCTCAGGGGGCATGTTCCTGACTGAAAACTCTGCAGTCATGTGGTGGGTCCAGAAGTCAGAGGTCAGAAGGGGGGTGGTGTCCCTGACTGTAAAGTCATGTGGGTCAGAGGTGGGGGGCGTGTCCCTGATCTGTAGGACTCCAAGAGCCCAGAACCTGAAGAACCGGACCAACCTGTGGAGCTCTCTCACCAGCCCACACACACACACACACACGTAAATAGCTGATGGAACAGTATAAAAAGCTAATGTTCAATGACTGAAAGAGGAAGTCCAAGCCGATGCTGTCAAACTAACAGCACAGAAACAAGAAGTGTGAGTGACAGCAGCACCAACAGCAGGAAGAGGCCACCACTTCCTGTTGCATCTGACGCACACTTTATTCTGTCACAAGTGGAGGAAGGACTGCAGTGTCTGATTGAATGAGGCCGACATCCAAGGCACACTCCTGACCCGAGCCAACAGATGGTTCAGTTCCAACAAAACCCAGATTAACCCGAGGCCACAGAACATTCAGGTCCAACAAAACCTGGACCATCAGCGGGCCAGGTTACATCCCATGAGCTGGTGGGACTGGTAACTATGTAAATGCCTGGTAGGACCATTGAGTTTGATCTTTAAACATGGACCTCCATGGTCCTGCATCATGTTCAGGCCCACTTTGTAATCGACCAATCAAATCAGTCACATCACCTTTATGTTCATAAATGGAAAGTGATCCGAACATGTGAAAAGCATCATCATCATCATCATGACAAATGGTCTGATGAAAACACCTTCAACAGTCTGTTAAAAATACTGTCAACAGTCTGTTAAAAAATACCTTAACAGTTTCTGTTTCTCTTTTTTGATATTTATTTGTTTTTTCTTTTTTATGTTTTTCTTGTTTCTTCTTATTTATTGATGTTTATTTTAATCCTGTTTCTTTTTTCTTGTTACTTTTGTTTCTTGTTCTTTTCTTATTTGCTTTTTTTTTTCTTGTTTCTGTTTTTTTCATGTTTCCTGTCACATTTTGACCACATCCCCAATGGCCCCTCCCTCGGCCCCTCCTATTTGAATGATGAGCGCTCGAGCCAATCACAGCCCTGCCTGGCGGATGCTGCGCACCTGGACCAATCAGAGCCGCCTCTCCGTGAACCTGTCCTTTTATGGACAACGCCAACAGCCCCCGCGCGCGTACATAAAACCGGCTCAGACCAAGATCAGATCCGCATTCAGACCTACACCCGGACTCATCACCGACCACCGGAGACTCACCCTCACAGGTAGGACCGGGGGCGGGGTTCTGTTCGGGATCGACATCAGTCCTGTGTCTGACCCGGATTCGGGTCATATCTTCTTTGTAATAAGTGTTTTAGAGAGGCTTGTCCTGTTTTGGTGCCGGTGCCGTTCAGGTGCGTCAGACAAATGTGGTCACCAGGCCCACCTCGCATAACAGGTCCTGTTTGGATCAGATTTAAGGAGCAGGGCCAACTCGCAGATCCGGTCCTGTTTGGATTGGGGTTAAGGGTCAGGGCCAACTCGGAGAACCGGTCTTGTTTGGATCGGGTTTAAGGACAAAGTCCACAAAGACTTGGATTTGACATTGTTCCGGGTTAGATTTGGGGCACGTTTGGAGCGGGTCCAGGTCAGGGACTGGCTTCAGTATTATGGATTCGGGTTAATGCAGTGAAGGGCGTAGTCTCCATCAGACCTGAACCCGGAACAGTCTCTGCACCAAGAAGAGGAAGTGAGAATACACCCGGACTAAACCGACTCAGAGTTTGGGCCCGGTATAAGGTCCGTTTGCAGTCTGACCCGGTCCCTGTCCGTCATTATTACAGTGAGTTTTTACGCTCCGCTAGTTATTAAAAATAAAAATGATGGTGTGAGGTTGCCTTCAGGGACCGTCGTTCATGTTTGTGTTTTGAATAATGTGATGAAGCTGCTGGAACTGAACCAAGGCACTGATGAAATCCTCAACCATTCAGATGTAGAACCTCCTGGTGTTTTAACCTGACTAAACTAAAATAAACGGCTCTTTAAATTTATGTTTAAGAAACGGGAACGACTGAGTTCTGAACTACAATGAAGTAAAACAGTTTAGGAAGAAAGCCTTAGTTCAAACAGATGATCAGTAATTCTGACATCTGCAGACAGGAACATTACACAGGAAGCTTTTGCAGTTAAAAGCTTTATATTATGTTATGACTCATTTAAAAGCTGTAATCCTCTGGTTTTCAGGTCCTTTTTTTTAAACTGTGTTGAACTTCATATTTTTCATAATTGAAATAAGGTCAGAATTCTACATTTGACTTTTGAATGACATACAATTCTGTACACAAACTACACATTGTACACAATCTGCACATTACAATAAATTTTCAATAAAATGTATGTATGTCACGGCTAACATTGATTTTACAAAATTAAATCAAATTGCGACAGAAAAATGAAGGGTTATTTAGTAGTTTTATTGCTGCATTTTATGTGCACCTGAAGACAGATGCTAGTGTTTCTGATCATTTAACCCAGAATCAAAAATGCAGCTTAACAAATGTAAGTGTGAACCATTGATGTATGCAAGCCTGCAAAATCAAATCACATGGAGTTGTAATTTTATGTACTGTATTAAAAATGCATAAAATAGTATGTTTACATTCCAAACATGGAATTTAGAAGTTAAATTAATCTAAACTATGGGAAACATTTAACATCACACTAGTCTGCTTTTTTTTCTTTTTTTTTTTTTTTGGGCAGACTGGGCGTGTGTGGTATTGAGGTACGTGTCTGAATTGCGTTATTGTGGGTCTGCCCTGTCAGCTGACTGATTTAGGAAATGACACAGCCGCTCCTTTGAACATGGCATGGCTTTTCCTGAAATGAAACTTTGAGGCAGTGGAACTGATATGAAGATTTAGTCTCCCAACCATCACTAGTTCTGACTCTGAGGTCCAGGTCATTAATGGGTTCAAGTCCAGGAGGTTTCTACAGATTCTGACCCGTGTTGATCTTTTATTTCAGACATGGATGACGAAGTCGCTGCCCTCGTTGTTGATAATGGCTCTGGTATGTGTAAGGCGGGGTTTGCCGGAGATGACGCCCCCCGTGCCGTCTTCCCCTCCATCGTGGGTCGGCCCAGGCACCAGGTAAAAAATGGGCATTCACATGACCCAGGGGTCTTTACTAGACTGTGAGCATTGGCTAAATGAGATATACCTGTTTCAGGGTGTGATGGTGGGGATGGGCCAGAAGGACAGCTACGTCGGAGATGAGGCACAGAGCAAGAGGGGTATCCTGACCCTCAAGTACCCCATCGAACACGGCATTGTCACTAACTGGGACGACATGGAGAAGGTGAGCATGGGAGATGTGGGGGGTGCACCGGTGGAGTGTGGGTCATTGCAGTCTTACCTCCAACTCTTCTCCTCATGCAGATCTGGCATCACACCTTCTACAACGAGCTACGAGTGGCCCCTGAGGAGCATCCAGTCCTTCTGACCGAAGCTCCACTCAACCCCAAAGCCAACAGGGAGAAGATGACCCAGGTCTGGACTCCGACACATGTGTTTAGGGTGTGGGGGGGTGATCTAGTTTAGGTGACTAAACCTGTGTCTCTGCTGCAGATCATGTTTGAGACCTTCAACACCCCTGCCATGTACGTGGCCATCCAGGCCGTCCTGTCGCTGTACGCCTCCGGTCGAACCACAGGTCAGACACGGCCCAGTGTAGTCTAGATCCTCATGCAGGTCTGGGTCTCAATCTGGTTTAGTTGAGCTCAATTGTAGCATGTGCACAAACTATTGAGACTTGGGAGGTAGTGACCCAAATGACAAGAACAGGCAGTGGAGTGGTTGTGCTTAAAGGCTTTATGATTATCCTAATCATGACATAACTGTAAATGCATCACAGCCGGTGACTGTTTAGGTATTTGCAGAGGACCTACAGTTATTCAGTCAGAAATATTCTGACAAACATGCAGGTTCAAACTTCCTGATATCACCGAAGACTCTTGTGGTGCTTTTGTAGGATGTGTGACTGTCGATGTCTCTTTCAGGTATTGTCATGGACTCTGGTGATGGTGTGAGTCACACTGTTCCCATCTACGAGGGCTACGCTCTGCCTCATGCCATCCTGCGTCTGGACCTGGCAGGCAGAGACCTGACAGACTACCTGATGAAGATCCTGACAGAGCGAGGCTACAGCTTCACCACCACTGGTACGTGCCACCCACCCACAACCCTCACCATACTCTCAACCATGGGTTCAAACCTGATGTCTGTCTTTGTTTCCAGCTGAGCGTGAGATCGTGCGTGACATCAAGGAGAAGCTGTGCTATGTGGCTCTGGACTTTGAGCAGGAGATGCAGACGGCATCCTCCTCTTCTTCTCTGGAGAAGAGCTACGAGCTTCCTGATGGGCAGGTCATCACCATTGGCAACGAGAGGTTCCGCTGCCCTGAGGCACTGTTCCAGCCCTCATTCCTGGGTCAGTATGATTTGTTTTTGGGGTAAGAGTGACATGTCCTATAGCTTTAGGATTGAATATCTTCACCCAAACATTGGAACAATGATTTCACCCTGGACATGGACCCTTGTCCTGATGGTAAAATGGTGTCTTATTGGAGTGAAGACTGGTCCTAAGGTCAGACTTGAACCAAAACCTTTTGTTCTGCAGGAATGGAGTCCGCTGGCATCCATGAGACCACCTACAACAGCATCATGAAGTGTGATGTGGACATCCGCAAAGACCTGTATGCCAACACCGTCCTGTCGGGAGGAACGACAATGTACCCAGGGATTGCAGACCGTATGCAGAAGGAGATTACTGCCTTGGCTCCACCCACCATGAAGATCAAGGTACAATGGGTTCCATTTTGGTGTTCCCTGGGTTGTCTTCAAAAGCCCAGTATGTTTCAATCTAGTTTTTGAGTCTCATGTTTGTCTCAATCCTCCTCAGATTATTGCCCCCCCAGAGAGGAAGTACTCCGTGTGGATCGGTGGCTCCATCCTGGCCTCCCTGTCCACCTTCCAACAAATGTGGATCAGCAAGCAGGAGTATGATGAGTCTGGCCCCTCCATTGTCCACCGTAAGTGCTTCTAAAGCCACGGTGCCTCCCATCCAACCCAAATGCCAATCTACAAAGACCGACCAGTGACTGTTACAGCTTTATGTTGGAGACTCTCAGCAACTAAACCTGAACCATAAATATCCCAGAAATCAAGTACCGATGGTCAAATCAGAACCCAGTATTGTCACTGAGCCCCGTCTTTTTTTTGTACTTGTCCATATTTGGACTCTGTGTCAAAGTTTCAATAAAAGCCAAATTGTCACTTCTGAGTTTCTTTGTTTTTTAATTATTTGAAGGTACCTAAGCCATTTAATGTACATGAGAATGGGGAACTGTTCAGGTTCTAAACAAGGGAACCTTCTAGACCAGGGGTCTGCAACCCTGGTCCTAGAGAGCCGCTATCCTGCATGTTTTAGATGTTTCCCTCTTCCAGCACACCTGACAAACCTTATCAGTCTTCCACACAGCTTGATGATAAGCTGATCATCTGAATCAGGTGTGTTGGAAGAGGGAAACATCTAAAACATGCAGGATAGCGGCTCTCTAGGACCAGGGTTGCAGACTCCTGTTCTAGACCCTCATGAAGCACTTCCAGTCAAGGACTCAAACCCTTAGTCCTGGGCCAAGGTCCTTCAATCCAGTTCACCAGACATAACTGTTATCTGTTGAAATTTCAGACTGAATTTGGAGTGGGTTTTGTCAGTTTTACTGCTTTATTGCCAATAAATATTGAAATCCTTCAGTTGTATGTAATGAATCTAAAATGTTAAACTGAGTTTATTCTACAAACGGAACAGTGACATGCAGATGGCAGTGTTCAAAGTTAACTTTTGTGGCTGCTAGCCTGATCCTACTCATGGCAAGAACTAGTGCCTGCTTGCTGGTGTCAGTCTTAAGCTAACTTGAGTAACTGCTAGTCCGTCAATCATACTAAGCTAACTTTAGTGGCTGACGCTCACACCAGGGGAGGCATAGCATTTGGGGAAGGCCTAAAAAAGCATTTGTTTTTATTGTGATTTTTCCTCAGTCCTCAGACATCACAACAAAACAAAGAATGACACCTTGTATACCACAGCTCTATTAAACACAAGTGCACAAAATGGAGGTGTTGGATTGTGTTGCAACACATAAACATTTCAGTTACATGGGAATCCTTTTAAGAGAATAGAAAGTTAAGGCCTGGAGCACCTGGCGGAAGACCATCCAGACATGAAGAGAGAAACATGCAAACTCCGCACGGTCTGGGAATCGATCCTGGGTAACTGGTAACAGCCACTGGGCCACCAGTGGTTGAAGAAGTGTCTGTGGTGAGGATATATATCTAAGTACAATTTTTAATTTTTTTTTTTTGAGAATAGATTGAAATCTTTTTTTTGCATTAGACCAGATGGTGACCATCAACTACATTAACCTAGCCCCAGGACAAGCACCTCCTGAGGGTGCCCCATACACTGACCCACCCACACCAGGTTGCCATCATACTACTGTACATCCTACATGCCTTCATACCAACAAAAATTATCTAAGCATTTAACTTTCATTAAGCACACTCAGTCAATTAGACAACACCGATTACATAGAATAAATAAGATTAAAAAAGAAAACCATACCAGTGTTTCCACATAGATTATTTCACAGCACTGACACCTGGATTGGACAATTGTACAATAATACAATTCTGAGTTATTTCAATCTGCATATACATTTGTACATTAGATTCCACAACAGAGCATCAATTCCTACACATTTTTGTTGCTGTAGAATTAGCTTTTTTATTATTTGCAGATTAATCCTAGTGGTAGTGGGCTAGATGACTAACCACTTTTTCCACAAATGAACTATTTCCATATTTACAAAAATCTTTGCTGTAGAACTACCTTTTTTACTATCCACATTATTTCAACTAAAAATGTTTGTATAGTAAAACTTTTTATTGTCTTATGTATAGAGATTGCCAATGTGTCATTGTCATGACTTATTCCCACAAAAAGCATTATGGGAATCTGCGGCATAGAACACAAGGGAAGAACACAGTGCTACTGTCTAACAGTAAATACCTCAGAACATTTATGAAGGGTGGTTTTTGGTTCATTTCCACTTACACAGTGATGTAGAAGATTTTTTTTAGGTAGATGAGGTTAGAAGCCAAAAACAGGATTAAACAAATGCACTTATTAGAAAAATTGCCAGAGTATTGAAAACTATTCTGTTAAAGTAATGATATTCTATGGTCAGTCACGTGACAAACGGATCACACCATAAAATGTCCAATGTAAGGAGTGTTGTATTAATATATTTATACATAACACCAATGGGAAATAACCTGCATCTGAGAAACTGTCTATCCTCAATCCCCTAAAGGCTGCTGAGATGTTGCACTATGTAGATTTTATTGGATTATTTTAGTTTCACTCATTACACTGCTCTACAGGTTTTTAGAAAGTATTTGCTTCAGACATTAAATCTGCTAAATTCTGTGCTAAACAAATGACAAAAGTGCTGATTGGCTCATTTTTTACTACATATAATGGGGTTTTATTACACATATATGGTGGTTTATGTTCATTTATACAATGGATTTCTAAATATTCTGAGGAAGAATATATAATGTCACATGTAATGATCTTTAGCCATCACAATAAATCAAATATACAAAGACTATAAATTCTGCATCACTTATCTTTATTAAGGAAGAATTGTGCAAAATATTTAAAAGAACCTGTCCTTGCTGCAGAAACCTAAAGTTGCTGTACACTTCAGTAGTGTATGCACTGACATTTAAAAGCACATAATTATAAATATATGAGTGCTGGAAGTTCATCAGCAGGTTGTTGTCAGCGGACCAGTCCTTATGTTCATAGGGATCCAGCCCTTTGATTCCCTTTATTTTTTCCTTGTACCGTGTCTTTGCAGTTGGATTCAGTTTTAGGCGGTTTGGTTCACTATTGTTTTCATTAGCCCGCTACATTGTATATATGTTAGTTTTGGTTTTTAATGAATTCATGTGATTACACGGTTGTTGATTAGCACGCTACTCCAGTCTATGTACATCGAGGGAATTTTTTAAAATATGTTTTTGGTTTTTTTTTCTCTCTCTCGTCATCTGAACCCACTTTATCCTCACTAAGGTTGCGGAGGTCACTGGCGGCCTAATCCAGCCACAATGGGTGAATGCGGGGTACACCCTGTATGAGTCTCCAGTTCATCTCAGGGCTGAACATATATAGACAAACAATCACTCTCACATTCACACCTATGGACAATTTAGATTAACCAGTTAACTAGTTAACCAGTTAACCTATCAGTGCTTGTGTTTGGATGGTGGGAGGAAACTGGAGTACCTGGAGAAAACCCACGCAGACACGAGGAGAACATGCAAACTCCACACAGAAAGGTCTGGTGTGGGAATAGAACCAGGGACCTACTTGCTGTCAGGCACGAGTGCTAACCACTGCACCATCATACTGCCCCTTGATTTATTTTTACCTCCGCCAAGGAGGCTATGTTTTTGCCAGAGTTTGTTTGTTTGTCTGTCTGTTAGTTAGCAAGATAACTCCAAAACTTATGGATGGGTTTTGATGAAACTTTCAGGGTAGGTTGGTAATGAAGAGATCTAGAAATGATTAGATTTTGGTGGTGATTCGGGGGGGGTGTATTTATTCATTCATTCATTTATTTATTTTGTTTTTTTTTCATAATCATTGCTAATGTAATTTATTTATCAGCACAAAGTATTGAAAAAAAAATCAGCTCCTCCTCCTGCTCTGACAGGCCAATCACAGCTGCCTGCACGCACACGCACATGCACACACACACACACACACACACACACAAAACCCCAGACTGGTCCAACCAGTCAGTGGCTCTTAGCTCAGACGATTTGAGGGATGTGTCTCACCTGGACCAATCAGAGCCTGGACTCAGACCGTCTTACCTTTTAGGGACAAACGGCAGTGATTGTTCAGCAATGACATAAAAACAGCTGCATTTGGACCAATGGTGCATTCACAGATGGAGGGACAGGCCCCAAAACATGCACCTGGACACATCTGAACACACCTGCACAGGTATGACACTGGGCACACTGAGTCCATGAATGAGACCCTCTGACAGAACATGGTCTCAGGGGTTCAGGGTTCTGGGGTCATGTGTTTCCCGGGAACTGGGTTGTAGTTCTTATAAAGATGTTTGGGTATCACCTTACATATCAGACCCAACCAGAATCTGCTGATCAAGTATCTAATCCAGGTCTAGGTGGGGTCATACATTCTAGGTGGGGTCACAGGTTCTAGATGGGGTCACAGCTTCTAGGTTCAAAGTCGGGTCACAGGTTTTAGGTGAGGGTAAGTTCTAGGTGGGGTCACAAGTGTTAGGTAGAGTCATGGGTTCTAGGTCAGGGCACAGGTTCTAGGTAGGCTCATGGGTTTTAAGTAGGGTCATAGGTTCTAGGTCAGGGGTCTGCAACCCTGGTCCTAGAGAGCCGCTATCCTGCATGTTTTAGATGTTTCCCTCTTCCAACACACCTGATTCAGATGATCAGCCTATCATCAAGCTGTGTGGAAGACTGATAATGTCTGTCAGGTGTGCTGGAAGAGGGAAACATCTAAAACATGCAGGATAGCGGCTCTCTAGGACCAGGGTTGCAGACCCCTGTTCTAGGTCATATGACAAGTTTGATGGTCCGACCGGCACGTGGGTGGTTGGAGTTGACCTCATGTCTGTGACCTTTGAACCCTTTGTAGGCCCATGTGGTTTTGTTCATTGTCTCATAATTGAAGAAATAAGTCCAGGTTCCACATACATTCTGGATTATTCCTTTGGAAGGAATGCTCTCTGAATAGCAGCAGTTTCAGTTCTGTCTCAACTTGTTGCATGTCCTAAGGCAAGATTCAGAGGCCCTACCCACTCCCTGCTGTCAGTCCAGTACTCTTAAAGATAAAGGACAAAGAAACAACTATGAAGATAAAGAGGAGATGACGATCAAAGCATTTGTGGTTTTGAGATCTGAGGTTCTGAAGTTCTGGGGTTCTGAGGCCCCACAACTAGAACCTAAACCTATTAAACATCCTCAAATTAGTTCGACCTTTATGGAGCAGAAAAGCATCAGTTTGTTTTAAACACAATAGATTGAAGTATAGTGAAAATGTGTGAACTTGTCCAGGTGGTATCTCTGGCTTCTGACCCTAGTTCATGGGGTCCAGATGTCATGTGGGATGAGGTGGAGAGAGGACTCAGATGTTCAGTGTTGAAGGGAAAAATAATTTAATAACAGACAGAAGTAAATTCAGACAGAGACAGAAAATAAACAGGAAAAAAACCTGGGGGTATATCAGCCAGAGTGGTGATGAAAAAAATGTCTAGGTTATGGTGAAAAGGGAAACGGCAGAGTGTCCGGGTTATGGAGATGACAAACTCAATGGTCCCGCACCGGCAACTGCAAGCTGCATTGCTTAAATCCTGCAGATTGGCAATGACTTGCAGCTGCACGGTGAATCTGGAGTGGATCTGGGGGAAAGGTTGTGGCAGGTTGTGACACCAGAGTGGTCTCTGTGAATTCTGGTTCCTGGGAACCAGGTGGTCTCTATAGATTCTGACCCGTGTTGATCTTTTATTTCAGACATGGATGACGAAGTCGCTGCCCTCATTGTTGATAATGGCTCTGGTATGTGTAAGGCGGGGTTTGCAGGAGATGATGCCCCCCGTGCTGTCTTCCCCTCCATTGTGGGTCGGCCCAGGCATCAGGTAAAAAGTGGACTTTCATGTGACCCAGGGAGTGGTACTGGACTGTGAGCATTGGCTAAATGAGCTGTACCTGTTTCAGGGTGTGATGGTGGGGATGGGCCAGAAGGACAGCTACGTAGGAGATGAGGCACAGAGCAAGAGGGGGATCCTGACCCTCAAGTACCCCATCAAACACGACATCGTCACCAACTGGGACGACATGGAGAAGGTGAGCATGGGAGATGTGGGGATGCAGGGGTGGGGTGTGGGTGAGTGCAGTCTTACCTCCAACTCTTCTCCTGCAGATCTGGCATCACACCTTCTACAACGAACTACGAGTGGCCCCTGAGGAGCATCCAGTCCTTCTGACTGAAGCGCCACTCAACCCCAAAGCCAACAAGGAGAAGATGACCCAGGTCTGGACTCACCTACACATGTGTTGGGGTGTGGAGTCAAATGGGGAACGGGTCTTGTGTGGATGAATAAACCTGCGTCTCTGGTACAGATAATGTTTGAGACCTTAAACACTCCTGCCATGTATGTGGCCATCCAGGCCGTCCTGTCGCTGTATGCCTCCGGTTGAACCACAGGTCAGACCCATGTGATCATTAACCTTCAGACGCTGTGATTCTGTTGGACCATCTCAAATTGAACTGACCCACATGGTGCTGATGTTTCAGGTATTGTTATGGACTCTGGTGACGGTGTGAGTCACATCGTTCCCATCTATGTGGGCTACGCTCTGCCTCATGCCATTCTGCATTTGGACCTGGCAGGAAGAGACCTGACCGACTACCTAATGAAGATTCTGACGGAGCGAGGCTACAGCTTCACCACCATCGGTACCACGTCGTCCACCCGCCCACACACCAACCCCAACCCGACCCTAACCCTAACCCTTACCCTGGTTAGGGTTATAGTTTATGAATAGGATTTATTGTCATTTGGCACATGACAAGGACACATCAAATAATTAGGCCTGCAACTATGCAATATTTTTAATTGAGGATTCTGTTAATTTTTTTAATGAATTATTCAAGTAATGGGATAAATTTCATTTTTGGTACTTTTTTTTAACTAGATGAATCAATAAATGGATGAGGGATTTTCAGGTGTGTGTGCATTTGCTCAGAAGGACTGTAGCCTAATAATTATACTACCTGAGTGAGATCTTAATACATTTGCTAAGAATAATTATAACACATAAGGCTACATTCTAAAAAGTGCTAGCATTAACCAGTTAGCAATATTTTAGCAATATCTCTCTCTCTCAGTCGTCCTCAGACGAGCTTCCATCGGAGTCTCCAATCCTCCCGATTCTCCATACACCCGGCCAGCTCAGAAGAGCTTTCAGCTCCCACATCTTTCTTCAGGATGTCCACGTACGTTAGCGCGAGACGTCCTCGTGATCGATGCCCATGTGTTGGTTCCCATAGGACCAACCTGCTGGCCGGGAGCTCCCGATGTCTGTGGCAGTGGCCGGCCAGCCTCATCCTCCTAGCTGCTACCTTCTTGCTGAGCCTTGGCAGTTGCCCATACAGGTCCTCGTTGGTGATGTGGGTGTTCTGGTCCACATTCAGAACAGCTCGTAACATTCTGGTGTAGCACCCATCCAGGGACTTCTGCAGGGTGTGTGTCAGGGTCCAGCTTTCACAGCCATACAGGAGGACAGACTCCACAGTGGCGTGGAATAGGCTCAGCTTTATGTGTCGAGGGAGATTCGAACGCCACACTCTTGACATGCCGTTCAGGGCCCTCCACGCTAGCGCCTTCCTGACCTTAAGGTCCTGTTCTGTGGAGTTCATCCAGGAACCCAAGTATTTGAAGTCATTGACCTCTCGCAGAGCGTTGCCGTCTGATGTTGTAATTGGCGGGTGGTCCATGTGGATGTTATAGGTGATTACCTCAGTCTTCTTTGCATTCAGTCTGAGGCCAACCTTAGCACATTCTGCCTCCACTCTGTTCAGGAGTTCCTGTGCCTGCTCCACGCGGTCAGACACCAGGCAGATGTCGTCTGCGTAGTCTAGGTCTGCCAGGGCTACAGCAGGGTTTCTTCTAGACTTCCTTGGTGTTATTGTGAAGCCAAGCTCCTGCTCTCGCCCGTTGATGGCTTTCCTGAGCGCGTAGTCCAGAGCTATGATAAAGAGGAAGGGGGCAAGAGTGTCTCCCTGCTGCACCCCTGCTAGGATTTCAAACTCCTCGCTGATGCCATCTGGGGTTACCACCTTGGCTCTTGTACCCTCGTACATGGTCTCTATGGCCCGGAGTAGATTCGGGGGGACCCCGTAGGCTTTGAGGATTTTCAGCATTATGCTTCTGTCTATTGAATCAAACGCCTTTTTGAAGTCGATGAAGCACAGCACCGCTGTCAAGTTGTTCTTTTTCACCTCCTCGATGATTCTCCTCAGGGCCAGAATCTGGCCTACGGTGGTCCTTCCGGTTCTGAATCCATTCTGGTTGTCCCTCAGGTGTGGGTCTATGGCGTCCCTTATCCGGTTTAGTATCATGCGGTTGTATCGAGAAGTTTGAAGTCCACTTGAGGAAGTGCAGGTGTTTCAGAATTGATGAAGTACTACAGTAGGAGGGTGAAGTGAATGCTGCAGTGGTAGGCTAATGCTAATGCTGCAGTGGTAGGCTAATGCTAATGCTGCAGTGGGAGGCTAATGCTATTTTTCAGTGTACACACGTCATTGTGTTGTCTGCCTTACACAGCATAAAATGGTCCCACACCTCTGACATTTTTTGTTTTTTATGCATGCTGCTACTTTCTACCATTTCCACTGACAGTTGAACATACGCTGCTGTATGTTGTTGACATATACTAAGGTACAGTACATTAGTTTAAACAACGTGTGAAACAATTATAGCAGAGGTTCCAGAGTGATATGATAGTAACGAGATGAACTTTGACATGAATGAAACAAAATCTTTGAGGCAATGAATCTGCCTCCAACATTTTTTTTACTAGAATTATTTTATTCCTCAAAGAATTGTTTTATCTCTAAATGCAATGTCTGATTGTGTTTGTTTCCAGCTGAGCGTGAGATTGTGCATGACATCAAGGAGAAGCTGTGGCTCTGCACTTTGAGCAGGAGATGCAGACGGCGTCATCCTTGTCTTCTCTGGAGAAGAGCTATGAGCTTCCTGATGGACAGGTCATCACCATTGGCAATGAGAGGTTCCGCTGCCCTGAGGCACTATTCCAGCCCTCATTCCTGGGTCAGTATGGACCTGATGTTCTGGGTGTTGGGTTTGGGGGGTTTGGGGTCAGGGTAGGGGTTGTCAATATAAAACATGAAGGTTTTGTGTCCGTAAAACTGAAGACCGTGTGTTTGATTTAGTGGTGGTGATGATGCAGCTGTAGAAAAACACATGCAGCCATCCACAGAAGGAAATGTGGAGGTCCAGGTGAAAACACAATATCAACACCCCCAGAATGGAGATCCAGAACCAGACCAAAAACTGACAGAAATACAAAACCAGAGTTAACCAGAGAGAACCAGACTGAAGCTAATGTCTAAAGTCAGTAGAACATCAACAGACAACTGACGCCTTCAGGAACAAGTGACGATTGGACTTCAAATGTTCAACATAGATGTGGATCCATCATGCTTTGTACATGGGGAGGGGGTTGGAGTGGTGGCTTTGGACCAGATCAACCAAGAAGATTAAACATCTGGAGATGTTTGACAGAAGGGAGGTGGAACAAACCTTAGAACATCACACAGTCTGGTTTTTATTTTGTCAAATATTTGTCAAATAAACATGAAACAACCTTTTTAATGTAAACATTGACATAAGAACAAACATATAATGACCTTAAAGTCTTCAGAAACCAGAAGGAACCTAAAGCCTCCAGAACCTGAACTGTTTATTTGACCATTTTCCATAACTGTTTGGACCTTATGTTTGTGTCAGGAATGGAGTCCACCGGCATCCATGAGACCACCTACAACAGCATCATGAAGTGTGAAGTGGAAATCCGCAAAGACCTGTACGCCAACACCATCCTTTCTGGAGGGACTACCATGTACCCAGGGATTGCAGACCGCATGCAGAAAGAGATCACTGCCCTGGCCCCAGCCACCATGAAGATCAAGGTATAACGGCTTCCATGTTGGCGTCACCTGGGTTGATTTCAATTTTGGTCCAGTTTGGTCTGGTTTGGTGCAATTTTGATCCAGTTTTTGTCAAATTTTTGTCCAGTTTTGGTATAGTTTGGTCTGATTGGATCTAATTTGGTTCGGTATTGATGCAGTTTCTGTCAAGTTTGGTCCAGTTTTGGTCCAGTTTGGTCCAGTTTTGTTCATTTTTGGTCCGATTCAATTCAGGTTGGTGCACTTTGGGTCCAGTTTACTCCAGTTTTCATCCAGTTTGATCCAATTTTGTCCAGTTTGATCCAATTTGGTCTAGTTTAGCCCAGTTTTCGTCCAGTTTTTGTGGGTCTCATGTTTGCCTACATCCTCCTCAGATCATTGCCCCCCCAGAGAGGAAGTACTCCGTGTGGATCGGCGGCTCCATCTTGGCCTCCTTGTCCACCTTCCAGCAGATGTGGATCAGTAAGCAGGAGTATGATGAGTCTGGACCTGCCATCGTCCACTGCAAGTGTTTCTAAGGCTGTGGTGCTGCTGCTCCGATGGTTCATCCAACCCAAACATCCAGTCCACTGACCACTAATCTTGGAGACACTCAATAACTAAACCTGAACAACAAACTGCCTGTTGCTCCCGTACTAATGGTCCAATAAGAACCCAGTATGATCCAGTACTGACGGTCCCGTCAGAACCCAGTTTTCACACTGAACCACACCTCCCCCTGTAAACACCAGCAGGTTTCACTCATCGTCAGTGAACTTGAGGTTTATCAGAACAACTCATCAAACCCTTCAATAAAACACCCTGTTTCCATGGTTACATGTCCTCTGATGTGCTTGTTTGTCAGTTCATGATGTGTAAAATTAGACCCAAACCAGTCATGCACAGGTCGATGTATGAACAGTTGCTTTTTAACTAGCCTGCCTGCAACTCAGACCGAAAGAAATATATTTTAAAGAGGATGCACCCATCCTGCTTCTCAACCCGCATTTTTAAAAAGTAGTCAGTGGTATTTATGAACATCAAATGACCTTACTCGCATACCTGTATTTATTTCTATGTTCAAATTCGATAGCATTGCTCGTAAGTTATTATGTTGAGACAATATTTTTGTCCTGCTTCATCATTCAAAAACCAGGGGTTGACAACCTGTAACACCCAAAGAGACATTTGAACCCGGTTTTCAGAGAAAAGAAAACACTGACAACAAAAACACTAACCCAAACACTAACCCTCATCATCTTTAAAAATCTCAGTGAATGTGTCCCAAACCTTACTTTTTAATGTCATCCAACATTGGTTGGGAGAGATTATTGTAATCAGTGTGTGTGTGTGTGTGTGTGTGTGTGTGTGTGTGTGTGTCTACAGAGACATATCAAGCTATAACTAAATGAAAACTTAAGATATCACTATATTACAATGAAATTACATGGGCATATACATATAGCTAATGTGCATCAGATTCAATGATCAATTTGAGTAAAGGTCAAAGGTCAAGGTCACAATAAACTAAAAGGTCAAAATCACATTATTGGTTATAACTCAGAACTTTCAGATTGGTACCAAACGATGTGAGATGAAGATTTCTACAATTATAACTGGTGTTATCCCCTATGACCAATAGTTTTTTAGATCTCTGGAGGTCAGAGGTGACATGTCACTAAATTAACTTATGTAACACTGTGTGTGTCAAGCACAGACATATCACACTATAACTTAATCAATACTGAATATATTATAATATTACACGTACTGATGCATATATACATATAATAAAATTATCACTATTGCAAAAGGTCAAAGGTCAAGGTCACATTTAGCAGAAAGTTCAAAATCACATTATTGGCTTTAATTCAAGAACGGGTTATCATAGAAACTTGCAAACTGCCAAAGAAATGTAAACTTCTACAAAATAGGGGCAAGATTATGCATTCTCTGAATACTTGTTTTGTTTGTATATTTCTGGAGCTTCCACTCTCCCACCTTTATTTTCTCTCTTGCCCCCTCCCAGTGATGAGTGGGTTGATGTATCAACAAACTGCAATCAATCGCTTTTTTAACTAGCCTGCCCACAACTCGGGCCGCAAGAAATATATTTGAAAAGGATGGACCCAACCCGCTTCTCAACCCGCATTTTTAAAAAGTAGTTAATGGTCTTTATGATTATCAAATGATCTTACTCACATACAGTACCTGCATTTATTAATCTCACCCAACATTGGCTGGGAGAGATTATTGTAATCACTGTGTGGTTGTTTGTGTCCACAGAGACATATATATATATATATATATATATATATATATATATATATATATATATATATATATATATATATATATATATATATATATATATATATATATATATATATATATATATATATATATATATATATATATATATATATATATATATATATATATATATATATATATATATATATATATATATATATATATATATATATATATAAAACATCTATGGGCAATTTTAGATTAACCAATTAACCTATTAGTGCATGTGTAGTGGGAGGAAGCTGGAGTAACCAGAGAGAACCCATGCAGATACTGGGAGAACATGTGCAAACTCCACAGCTCCACCTTCTCGGTGTGAGGCACAAGTGCTAACTACTACACCACCATGTCACCCCTACAAACACACACACACACTCACACACACACACACAGAGCTGGGTTCACACAGAAACCCCCCACCCCAGATCTGGGACATGTTGTCCCTGAAGGAAAAGGTTGTTGATTTGATTCCTAATTTAAGGTGTCATTGAACATGTAGACATTTCTATAGAAATGTACAGCCAACCCTTATAGAATAGAAAAGATTAAAATGGAAAAGAATAGACTAGACTAGACTAGACTAGACTAGACTAGAATAGAATAGAATAGAATAGAATAGAATAGAATAGAATAGAATTGTATTCCAATTGGAGCTGCTGATTCAATGTCATATTTTACTGTATTTTATGTGTTTGTTCCTGCAATGTTTCATCTTCTCATAAAACATCATGACCCTTCAAAGTAAATTATACTTGATTCTAAAACATATTAAACAGGTGGGGTACAAACACGGTGATAATCACAATATAATGCATGTAGAACTGAACAATTCAAACCATAGCTGTTTTTGTAAAGAACAGAATTTTTTCAGTTACGTACATTCAGACCGCCATATTGTACTGGACACAGGGAACCATAGACATATATATATATATATATATATATATATATATATATATATATATATATATATATATATATATATATATATATATATATATATATATATATATATATATATATATATATATATATATATATATATATATATATGTCTATGCAGGGAACTATCTCGGACTTTTTCTCGTCTTTGACGCTTGCTCATTGGCTGCGCCAAATACTGGACACGCCCGGAACGGCCGTATTCGGAAACGTCATTGTGACGTCAGTCGGTCAACGTATCCTCCGATTCGACGAAAAAACGGCGGGGAGGAAGTGCCGGTTCAAAAGTATAACAGCGAACATATGCATTTACAGGAACTAAACATTTGGGTTAAAACGCATTAAAGACGTTTGAAATTGTTTGTCAAAGAAGAGGCGACTGTTTTTGTCCCCTCGTCTGAACGTCAAGTGAACTTCAGCAGGATGGAAGATGAAGTTAAGGAGATGTCCGACAGATTGAACAAGTACGTGCTGTAACTGTTAGCTGGATATTAGCTCATGTGCTAACATGAGCCTGTAATGCATTTTAGAGAGACATGCTAAAGTTAACGTTAGTATAAGTGTAAAGAGTTAACAACAAAACACAGTAACATCCTATCAAAGAGCAAAATTTAATTGATTGCCATTCTGATATTTATTTTAAAGAAAGTAGTTCCGTGTTTTGGATAATTCCCTATGGTCCAACTGAAGCAAAAATTAATTTAAAATAAACATGTGGGTAATTTAGCAACAATAATCTGTAAAAATATCGTGCCAGAGACTAGTGTGATTTGAACCTAAAATAAAATATCCATAAACAAGTCAACTCCAAACAACTGAACTGTTAATAAATAAATCAACACTAGACAAATGTTTACAGCAAACTGTAAACACTTGAATGTGGTGAAAACAGATTTTAAATTGAGCTTTTCGAACTTTTTATTTTTGTTGCCACCGAGGGTTTTTTATGTTAAAACTGTTGGTAACTAACAAGTAGAAATATGTAATATTTGACAGAAATACGCATCACATGAATTCAAGTATTGAGACAATTAATAAGCAGTTAAACTAAACATTACAAAAAAAATAAATACAGTAAACAAAATTTGTGTTAAGATTCAGAATTAATTATATTTATCGTTCCAGTGTTCACGGGAATAAAATGTGTTACTCGGGTTCCGGGTTCTTAGTGTTATGTTCTCTAGTGTTGGTTAAATGGTTGCTCCAAAACGGATTTAGGATTCAGTTTTTCTGTTTATTCGGGTCACGTGGAAAATACAAAAGTGAACTCTGGTCTCTGTGGAGCAGAATTCCACAGATCTCACACCCCCCAAAACCCCCAAATTCCGGGTCTTAATTCTTCTTGGACCGACTCCACCCCAAACAAATGGGCTGTACTTCGCAGCGTCATCTGACTCGGTGTTCTAATTGGACCTCACCTATTGACGTGATTTGCCAACTTCAGTCCACGCATCACTTACTGGATGTAGTTGTTATTACCCAATGTGTTTGTGTGTTGGTCAAGACGTTCTCACAGAACATCAGAACATCTTCCTCCTTATCGCCACTGGCTCTCAGAGCTACATACCACAGAACAGAACAACAGTACAGAGCTAATCATTTAAATTAACGGTCATGTTACAAAAATGAAAAATTATGGAAAATTCCTAACCAGTATTGGTGGTAATACAACATTCCACTAACACTGATAAAATATAAAAAATGCTAAAAAAAAAAAAAAAAAAAAAAGCAATATCCCCCACTTAAAAAGCTACCATGAATAGTTAATATTTAAAAAATGCACAGCAAATATAGTGCCAATTAAAAAATACATTGCATCCACATAGTTAATTTGTCTGACAGCCTGTGGGTAAAAGCTAAAATCTTAACTAAAAATAATTAATCAAACAGTTTGAGTGTACATTCACATGTACACTTTTTCACTGAGGCTAATGTTTTATAGTGCTGTCAAGAAATATATATATTTTTAGATGAATTTATTATGAGCTGTAATAAATTGATTTAATTAATCTCTTTTTTTATCTTACCTAAAAATTGCAGAGAAAAGTCTATAACTTGAGGTATTTTCATTTAAATTCATTACATTATTGTGAGAAATCAAAAGACTGATGTATAACAAAACCAGAAAAGCACTCAGAGTGCGCAGACTCCCTCAAATGAGCATGAGGCTTCACGTTCACTTCCGCAAGTGCTGGTCTTTCCCAACCTCCAGAACACATGTTTACATTCTGCTGTATTTCAAACTAGTTACAAGTGCTGCCTGTAACCCTTAGCTTCCACCACCAGGGAAATATTCACTTGTTCTTTTGTCAATCTTCAAATAATTAGAAAATAATATATAAAGTGCTGTAAATGAACATATCCAAAAACAATAAGAACACTTTTCTGATCAATTAAAGAATTGAACATTGAAGTTCTTGCTTTTTCTGCTTCAGACAATGTCAAATAAATACAATCGACTCATCAATCAGTGTGTTGTAGTGAGGACATAAAAAAGGCAACTCGTGTACAAAACAGTAAAGTTAAAGATTGTGTTTAAAAAAAAAACAAAACACACAACCACACAAAATATGACTATTGTTAATTATTTAATCTGCTGAACCTGCTTTATCTTCACTAGCATCACTGGCAGCCTATTTCAGCTACAACAGGTGAAGGCGTATGAATCGCCAGTTCATTGCGGGGCTGACTTATAGAGACAAACAATCACTCTCACATTCACATCTATGAGACATTTAGGTTCTCGGTGCATGTCTTTGGATGGTGGGAGGAAACGGGAGTATGCAGGGAGTAACACACTACATGCAAACTCCACACAGAAAGGTCTGGTGTTGGAATCGAACCAGGGTCCTTCTATGACTGTGGTTAATTAATCTTAATGAATGCGTTAATTTGACACCCCTAATGTTTCATAATACATTTGCAATTCTTTGACTCAGATGTTGATGTTATGGAGGATCTGGAGAAATGAACCTTAAGAATCTAATGGTTATTATCAGTTTGATTAGATTAATGAAGTAAGTTAGAGGTTTTGTTATATTACCGTATATGAGCCTCTCTAACATATCAACTTTACTGACGTTCTAATGTCACAACATCTGACACTACTTGACATTGGCTGAAGGGTGTCGTCTAAATAATCTGACTCACTTATGCTTAATTTATATTCTTTCAGGTGACTAAAGTCCTTCTTTTCCACAGATGCAGTGCTAACAATTAAAGACACTGAAGGGATGTTCTCATTTGTTGTCTTTGTCACTAATTGAATAACTGTCTTGTCTTTTTTTGAATAGACAGTATATTAGTCATATACATTTGGGCTTAGACAATGGAAAGCCACAACCTTGATTCAATAATTTATGTAATTTTATATGTTATTTTGGTTCACCTTTCTATTTTGTTCCTGCTTCGCTTGGATATAAAGTTGATCTTTGTCATGAATTCTAAGTCTGTCCTCATCTTCACAGGTCTCTGTCAATGGACACAGAAGAGGACATGGACCTGTACAAAAGGTATGATGATGTCCCATGATGGACACTAAATTAGTGATAGACTCATATATCAGCTGGCCAATATTTTCATTTTTTTCTTATGTCAGTATTGATCTGTTACATTGGCTGACATCTTTTTCCCCTGCCACGATTTACTGACAAGTGAATGAAAAAGAAGAGGAAAAAACGGACAGAAGGAAAGAAAACTAAAGTGAAAAAAAGCAACAGAAAAGGGGGGAAAATAAAAAGGAAAAAAGGGGAAAGCGCAACACAGAGAGAGGAAGGCTCTACAAAGAATCTTACATACTGCAGAAACAATCATAGGCCAATGTTTCCCACACAAACTAATTTGTGGCGCAGCACCACAAAATTAAAAGGGAACGCCACAAATAGATTGTGCTTTTTCCAATACAATTCTGTCATTCTCGCTCATGCACAGAAAGTGAGTGAGAGAGAGATCAATATTTCGGTACCACACACGTATACAGCTGTTGTTTAATTAAGCCAGCGCTCCACTGTTAAATGCTCACACGCGGAGCGGTGACAAAAAGGTGGACCGTGCGGTTACAGTTCACAGGAAGTTCCCAATTCTTCCATTTGCTACAGGTGTTAAAGACATTTACATGTAAAGGCTGGAATACGACTAATTTAATGAAACACCTGGTGCCCGTGTTTACTAAAGCCTAGAGCTAAGTAAGCCTCGCACTGTGCTAGGAGCACTAGCCTAGCACTGTGCTAGTAGCACTAGCAAAGCACTGTGCTAATAGAGTGAGTACATTTAATAACAATTACAGATAAGTAACTGGTGTATGTGGATTCCTCAACTGGTGACATGAGATGTGGTGGTAGCTTAATAATAATAGGATGATCATAATAATAATAATTATAATCTCTTAATGGGGGGGCTAGTCTTTAAGGCTCTGTGTCAGTGTTCCTTGGTCTATTCTTTCAGCCTCTGTGTCGGTGTTTGTCAACCTATTCTTTCAGCCTGTGTTTGTTTTTTTTTTTGTTTCAGTCTGGTTCACAAGGCTAAAGCCGCTGCTCAAGCAGGTGACTTGAGGAAATCCCTGAAACTCTTCAAAGAGGCTTTTCAACTTCATCCCAGTGAAAAACTCCGAGGCAGGATCCAGCGAATCGAAGCGTTCTTGGCCGAGGACGAGCCTGAGGACGACAATGATGAAGAGTTTGTAGACGTGAACCACAGCGGTTTAATGCTGTTTAAAGACCTGCATGATAAACTGTACGAATACCAAAGGGAAGGGGTGGTGTTTCTGTACAGCCTGTACCGAGACGGACGCAAAGGTGATTTCCACGACACACCATCACTTCTGTGCTGACAAACCTCCACATCCACCATCACACCAACCCTTAAAGTAGGGCTGCAACTATCAAATATTTTTGTCAAGTTTATTTCATTCATTAGTCGAGTAATTGGATAAATACATTTTTTATTTTTTATTTTTTTAACTAGATCAATCAATAAATAGGGATTGGAGAAGGGTGCGGGATTTTCAGATGTGTGCTTGTCTGTGTCCATGAATGGATGAAAAAGGATGAGCCTAAGAATTCCACTACCTGAGTTAGATCTTGGTACATTTGCTGAAAGTAATTACAAAACGTAAGGCTACATTCTAACAGGTGCTAGTATACAGTTAGCAATACATCAATACATAGAAGCTACAAGTCTGCTTGAGGAGGTGCTGTTGATGTGTGGATGCTTTCTATTCTGGTGTTGACCCTATGCTTTACAGCAGTGGGAGCCTAATGCTAATGCTGTAGAGGTAGGGCAATGCTAATGATCCTGTTATGTATTCCTAATAATATATATGTTCTATATCATTTACTTTTATTTATTTGTATATTGTTCATCAGTTCACAAAATCCAATGGTCTCAAGGCTAATCTTCACTGACGAGCTCCACCAGATGGCCCCTCAGCCGTTCCAACTAAAAAAACAAAACATGTTTGACAGCCAGTGTGTTTACACCAATATCTTTAGCCTCAGTAAGTCAATGTCACAGAAACAAATGATACACTGGTGTCGGTTAGTGATCAGAACTGGTATCTTTTAACGGATGCAGTTCCTCCTTAGATCCACCTTAACAATTGGATGTTTACATCTGGGTTAGGACCATTTACAGCTTCTAATTGCATCATGTGAGAGACGCTCCTCTTCCCTTTGTTTGCTTTAGCTCTGATGCTCAGAGCTCATAGATCAACAGTGGCAAAACTGCTCCCATTCTGTACATAAGTAGAACTACAGCTACTTGTGTGAAAAAGTACTCTGGAGAAGAGGAAGTATTGATTCAACTCCTTGAGGTAAAAGTTAAAAAGTACAACTTGTCAATGGTAACAAAGTAAAAAGTAAAACTGCATTTTTAAAAGTGACTTACTCTGTAGACCAGGAGTGCTCAATCCTGGTCCTGGAGGGCTACTATCCTGCATGTTTTAGATGTATCCCCCTTCTAACAAACCAGATTCAAATGATAAACCTGTCATCAAGCTCTGAAGAAGCCTGATAATGACCAACAGGTGTGTTGGAAGTGGGATATATCTAAAACACACAGGATAGTAGCTCTCCAGGACCAGGATTGAGCACCCCTGCTGAAGACGATGTGTTGATCAGGTCACAGTAGTGTGGACCCATATACAGGGTTTCCCCCAGAAACCTTGCTAAGCCTGGTGGTAGGCCCACTAGTGAAGCCCATCAATGGCCCACCGTGTTTTTGTAAAAAAAATTATGATAAAAATAATTAAAAGTTGACAAGAAATATTAAATTATATCTATTATATGTTAACATTTATTAACAATGCTTATGCCAACTGCTAACAAAAATGCACACTCTGAAATACACGTTATTCACCTTTAATAATGAAAAAATAAATGTCAATGACAGAATCTGCAACGTGGGGGAATAAAGGTTTGTCATATTGTGGCTTGATTATGATTTATTTAATAGAAAACATATCATGGAAGTGTAAAGGGTACATTTACAATTAATTATACAGATATTTAAACCTATATCCAGACTCTGAAATTCCATCATTAACATTTAAGTTAACATTATGGATAGTATCACTTGATGTAACGTGTAGAAATTTCTTTAAAGTCGCCTGGTGGGTGTGCAAGGAGAGTCTGGTGGTCCACAAGGTCTATAATGCACTGGAGGAAACCCTGTATATAGGACTCTGGTACTGACGCAGTTCTCAATTGTGGTACTGACCCATGGAGGACTCTGATTCTGGCTCAGTTCTGGACTCTGGTACTGATCCTGTGCTACTTCTCACCTTCACTGAAGTGACTTATTTTCCATACTGTCACTGTTTAATTTGGAAAAAGTACCGATCCTATTCTGAGAATGTACAGAGTACAAAGTACAAATATTTGCAAAAATGTAGAAAGTAAAAGTAAAAAGTTGCTAGAAAAAGAAATACTCAAGTAAAGAACAGGTACTTAAAAAATCTGCTCAAGTACAGAAATGTAATGCTTGTACTTGTGTATTTTCCACCTCTGTTGCAGACTGAAATTTAAGCAGTTCTTGTGTTTGATTGGCCCCTGCAGGTGGAATTCTGGCCGATGACATGGGTCTGGGTAAAACCATCCAAGTCATTGCCTTCCTGTCGGGCATGTATGACAGTGAGCTCTTCAGACGAGCGTTGCTCATCGTACCAACGTCGCTCATCACGAACTGGACCAAGGAGTTCTCCAAGTGGACGCCTGGCATGAGAGTGAAGGAGTTTCATGGAAGCAACACCCGAGACCGAACCCGGAACCTGGAGAAGGTCCAGAGACGAGGCGGAGTTCTTATCACCACCTACAGCATGCTTCTCCACAACTGGCAGGACCTGGCTTCTCACCAGGGCCAAGAATTCACCTGGGATTACATGATTCTGGATGAGGCCCACAAGATCAAATCTACCACCACGAAGACCGCAAAGTGCACTTCTTCCATCCCCTCCAAAAACAGGGTCCTCCTGACAGGCACTCCTCTCCAGAACAATCTCCAAGAATTGTGGGCTCTCTTTGACTTCGCCTGCCAAGGTGCGCTCCTCGGCACCGCCAAAACCTTCAAAACTGAGTATGACAACCCAATCACCCGGGCCAGGATGAAGGATGCCACACCGGGGGAAAAGGCCCTGGGATTTCGGATGTCGGAGAACCTTCAGTCCATCATAGCACCCTACTTTCTCCGTAGAACCAAAGCAGATGTACAGAAAAAGAAAACACAAGACTCACACAACACTCACACACCTCAAAAGGAAAACAACTACCAGGAACCACCTTCAGGAACCTTCCGAGCCTCCATGCCAACTCTCACCAGAAAGAACGACCTGATCGTGTGGACATACCTGAGTGAAGTCCAAGAGAGCATCTACAGGCAGTTCATCTCCTTGGACCACATCCAGGAGCTGCTGATGACCAGCCGGTCACCATTAGCGCAGCTCACCATCCTGAAGAAGTTGTGTGACCATCCCAGACTGCTTTCTGCCGGAGCCATGGCAAAGTTAGGCTTTGACGAGAGAGAACATGATGAGTCCGATGTTCACAGCATCGACAACATCCCAGACCAAACTTTAATATCCGAGTCTGGGAAGCTTGTGTTTTTAGTTGAACTTCTGGAGAGACTCCGCGAGGAAGGCCATCGGACGCTGGTATTTGCTCATTACCGGAAAATTCTGGACATGATTGAACGCATCCTGAAGAACCGAGGCTTTAGAGTTGTAAGGATGGACGGTTCAATCCTTCAGAAGGAAGAGAGAGAGCGACGGATCACTCTGTTCCAGACAGACCGGCGGTATTCAGTGTTTCTCCTCACTACTCAGGTGGGAGGAGTCGGCATCACTCTGACAGCTGCTAACCGAGTCGTCATCTACGATCCCAGCTGGAATCCTGCGACGGACGCTCAAGCGGTGGACCGAGCCTATCGCATCGGACAAACTGAGAATGTTATCATCTACAGGTACGTTTGAGCCAACATACAAGAACCACAGTCAGTTAGACATGTTGAAATGAGATGAACATGTTCAGGGTTTGGTCAGTGTTAGAATTTGGCAGAAGGTAAATGCTGTACAGATGCCTTTCATCAAATGTAGACTTGTTTATTGTCTACTTAGATTTTCAAACCTGGGGTCTGTTGTACAAAACTAGGATAAGGGATTAATGCCGGGATATGTTCTTATCCTGGATCAACTTATCTATGATCTGGTTGCACAAAACCAGGAAAGGGGGAAAGGGGATATGTTTTGGTATAAGTTACCATGGTGATATAGCCTGTCGAGCTAGCCTGGTCCAGATTCGGCTAAATTCTGGAATTTATTTTGGGCAAATTCCATTTCCTCCCTTAACCCTCAATCCCATAATGTGTCCTCTCGCGAAATGTAAGTGCTGTCCCAATTCAAAGAACATTTAAGTTGAGGGGCAAGTTTGAGGGCTGTATATCGATCAATCTTGAGATTCCACGACACCACCCTTGGGAGCAAGGGTTACCCAGAATGCACAATTTTATTTGTTAATGTAGATATAAAAATAACAAAAAATCATTGTATTATCTTAGTTTAGTTTAGTTTAGGTCCATTTTATGGATTATGTACCTCATTGTTGCAAAACATGTATTTCTTTTATTTTATGATCTTTTGTCAATACCGGCTGGTGCGGACAAGCTAGCTAATATTTAAGTTAGCTAACATTAAAAAAACTGTCATTTTTCGCGGTGGTAATGTAGTTGTTTTATTAAGATAACAGCCTATATAACATGCTTGTGCCGATAATGGTATAAAATGACCAAGCTAATGTCATCTCCTGTAGCCGCAGACTTATCTAATGATAGTTATAGCTGGTGTTTGCAGTGACAGCTGAATGTGGTTGTGTTATTTATATAGATTATTTGTTTGAAAGCTCTAACTGAAAGAATAATTTACAGATAGTCAACAACAATTTCAAAAACATGGACCTAATGGACCAGTGGATGATAGCTGTTTGTGGCTTATGATTAAACAGGCAGAGTTAACAGTGGAAATATATATAAAAAAAAAAAAAAAAGTTGTGTTTCATTTCAAGGACTACAGAGACAACACGGGCCCTGATTAATTTCAGGGCCAACATTTAAGGGGTGTCCCATATCTAACTCACAAATAGCCCTTAACACTTAGTTTTAGGGTTGAGTTTAAGGGTTAAGGGAGGAATTGGAATTGGCCCGTAATCTCATCCCTCATCTCAGTCAGTCATCACTACAAATGAAAACTAATAGTTATTCCACAGCTCACAACATAATGGAATCACATTAACTAGACCCACTGTCACCATTTAAACATGTTTGATGACCCATTTAAATGGAATTAATTCATTTTAATTAAATGTAAGTAATTTAAATAATTCCATATACATTACAATTGTCATGTGGTTGGTTGATGGTGGGGGGGGGTGCCTTTCGGTTGGTGGGCATGGGGGGGGGGGTCTCGGTGTCCCTTCTGAAGCTACGCTAAGTGTCATTTGAGGGGGTGCACTGTAGGTCTATGAACTAAGGGTTTAACTTGTTTCAAACATTTCCTCTAACACACAGACTAAACGTCTTCATATTTGTTCAACAGAAGGTTTTTGAACACATGACTTCCTCTGAAATTAAAAACACATTTTAAAGGAGCTCTGAATATGAACAGGCAATGGTTTATTTATGATTCTTAATATGAGTTGTGTTATTTTAAGGTGGAAACTGAAAAGCTGATGTGTGTTCCCTATAGGACACTTTATTGATCAGTGGTATTGGCCTTTTCTGAATAATGGTGATTATTAGTTGTGTTAGTATTAAACACACCTATGCAGTACGTCATATGGAAACAAATTCTGTAAATGGTTATTCCAAGGAATTTGATTTAACTTATCCTTTCAATCTGTATTATTTGTACTTGGATAACTCTTATCTGTTTTTCCTGGGGGGCGTGTGAACACTGTCAGGCGAAAAGACTGGCTGGCAGACCCCCTGTCCCCCACAAACACTGCAGACAGTTTACCTGTCAACACAAAACCTCATAAATACAGTGATATTCTAGACACAGATGTGATGGAAACAGTTGATTTTAACAGAAGTTGTGTCTCATCTCATGGCCGGAGCTGATCCAGAGTGTGATGGACTCATGAGTCCTGGACTGAACCAGACCACTGTGGTCTGATGGACTGAAGTAGACCACTAAGACTCAGCACTGAGGAGACAGTCAGCACTGACCATCTGAAATGAGAAAATGAAGATGAACAGTGTTCATGCAGTTCACAAATAAATCAACTCTATATTTAACCTTTCTTAAGATATTCATCATCATTTATTATAATCTTATTTCTGTACTTCATATGTTATCAGTATGAATCTGATATTTTCCTATACGTAATTGACTGACCATGTTGAGTTGATGTTCATAAAAGCTGAAGGGCGTAAAGTTTATTTATCCCGAAGGTAAACTTACAACTGTTTACACAGATATGAATGTAACTCTTTGGTTATAATTGTTTCAGTCAGTGTATTTGTCTTCTTACTCATTCAGATGGTCTACAGTCCTTTTCCATGGTTCGATTTTTACATGTAATTTATAGCATGCGCCTAGTGATTTAAAATAAATAAATAAATAAAATGGTCTTAAAACATCAGAAAAGGTATGGTAAGGATATGGTACCAAATATATGTATTTTATAAAACTCCTTCAATTTTTAATTGCACCTTGAACATTCACATTTTTGGAGGTTTGGTTCATAGTGCACGACACAGTGATATCTGTATACTGTGACCATGTGGTATGATTTATTACACTGCTAAACACAAAACATTACAGAAAGAATCAAAAATTGTGATAATGAAATGACTAATATAAAGTCAAAATTTACATTTAATCATGATTAATCGAAATTAGTCCAAAACAACCCTGTGATTAATCTACATATTTTAATCATTTGACAGCACAAAATCTCAAAATAATATATAAAATCAAAATATCAAGATATCACCCAGTCCTAATGTTCACTCTTTAACAAATACAGAGAACATGAGTTTGAAGAAACATCTCATACTGTACATCGTCACATAACACAAACCCAAGACTGAACATGCTCTGTGTCCTCTAGGTTAATCACCTGCGGAACGGTAGAGGAGAAGATCTACCGACGCCAGGTGTTCAAAGACTCTCTGATCCGACAGAACACCGGCGACAAGAAGAACCCATTCCGTTACTTCAGTAAGCAGGAGCTGAAGGAACTGTTCACCCTGGAGGATGTGCGCTCATCCTGTACTCAACTGCAGCTTCAGAAGCTTCACTCCAGACACAGACGCACTGACGTGCACCTTGAGCAACACATCGCTGACCTTCACACCATGCACATGTTCGGCATCTCTGACCACGACCTGATGTTCAACGTAAACCACGATGATGAGGCTTTGGAGAACCAGGAGGAGCATCAATACATCGAAGGCCGGGTCCAAAAGGCCCGGGAGCTGATGAAGGCGGAGTCTGAGATGCAGGTGCAGTTTGGTGGGAGCATAGCCTCCAACACAGAAGCTGCCTGGCTCAAACAACCCAAAACCAAGAAGCTAAAGTCCACTCCTCCTTTTCCACGAAATGTAAATGGATCTGCAAATATGGAAGAGCTAGACTGGTCTAGATCTGGAGCCAGGGATGTTGAAGAGGGTCTGAGTGACGAGGTGATTAACCTGGCCCAAGACCTGAGTCCAATAAAATTATCAGACCTGGACTCTCCAAACCCACTGAAGAAGGACCCAGACCTGGACTCTTCAAACCCATGGAAGAAGGACCCAGACCTGGACTCTCCAAACCCATTGAATAAAGAGGGAAGTTCTGTGGAAGGAGATTCCTCAGCAAGTCTAAAGTTGTTTGAGGAAAGTTGTGTTCAATCTGGAGACACTGAAGTGGCCTGGCAGCCAGCTGAGCAGAATCCACCCAAGATTCCAAAGTGCAGTCCTGCCCACCAACAACATGACAAAAAGCTAAATGGATCTATATCAGGATACGTGGAAGAGCTGAACGAGTCCGTGTCAAACCACCAGATCCTGAGAGAAGATGTGATTGAATTATCTGATGATGATCTACCAGAGTCAGGCTTGGATGGTTCAGTGGAGTCCCTGGTAGTCCCAGAGGACCTGAACCCAGGTCGGTCCTTGGTTGTTGACACTGAAGCAGATGAAGATGCTGTGGAAGACAGTAATGGAAGTCGAGTTTATCTTACAGCAAACGACGTCGGGCAGCATCTCAGCAGAACTCCACCAAACCATGGTTCCATCAAAGATTCTGCTGATGTGTCTCTTCTCCAGAACGGAAGTCTGTCTGCTTCACAAATGGCCTGTTCCAGCTTCAAAGCCAACATGTCATCTACAGAAAACCCTGTTCTAGAGTCGTTTGAAGGCTTTAATCTACAACTGGAGGACAGCGATGGGGATGAGGTCCAGGACGAGGACCAAACTGAAGAAGAACAGAGGAAGCTGTTGTTTCAGCTCCAGACTGATGGGAGCTTCGATGTTAATAAGTCGCTGTCTGAGAGACACCACAACGGAAGGCAAGACATTTCTGAAATGGACACTATGGCAAACGATTCAGCTGTAGCCTTTAAGAAGAAGAGAAGAGTCGTCATTTCTGACAGTGACGATGACGAGGAACAAACGTCCCTTCAGCTGCTTGGAGCATCCACTCCAAATACCACTCCAGTCCGATCCAGGAAGAGCGTCGGAGGGAACACCTCTGTGGCCTCTCGCCGCTCCCTCATCCTGTCAATTATCGATGACATGGAGAACCAGGATGAGCTGACAAGTTCCCCCAAAGCCGAAGAAGATGAGCTGATGAGTTCCACCGAAGGCAAAGAAGACGACCTAATGGGTTCCTCCAAAGCCGAAGAAGATTGTGTCTTAGATCAAACATGCGAGGAGTCAGACGAGCCCTCCGGAGAGACACTAAACACTGAAGATGGTGAAGACAACACTGACCTGGAGGAGTCGACCACAGAACCAGAGCTGGAGTCCACAGAGATGATGGACCAGTGCACAGCCAAGGTCTCATCAGACCTGATCCAAGACTCTGAGGACTACGAGGGCTTGGTGGGTAGAGGACGAGCCCTTCACAGCCAGGGGGACCTGGACCAGGCGCTTAATTGCTTCTTGAAGGCAGTCAACATAAAACCTGGAGACTCTGAGCTTCAGCTGACCGTCATCCACCTGTTTCAACAACTGAGACACTAGTGAACCTGGATCCCGGTTCACCTGGATCCCGGTTCACCTGACATGGACTCTTTGATTGGACTAAAGGATGACTACAGCAGATGGAAACCAGCATAATCAGACCGATGCAGTTCAGTCTCAGTCTCTGGTTTCCACTGAATCCTAAATGTGACAAATATGTTTGAAATAAAAAATTACTCCATAACTAAAACTGTAACTTTATTATGAGTCCGACAAATAAAATACAAAAAGAACAAAAACAAATATGTCACCTTTAAAGATATACAATGAGCTGCTGAGAAGTTGAAGGTACCGGAAATACCTGGGTTTGTTCGGAACCACCTGGATTTATTTGTTCAGACTCGTTGAAGACTACGGACTCGCATCGCGATTAAATCCGAACACTATGTTTAAACAATGTCAACAATGGATGACAAAGGAACCAGTCCTTCATCTGAACCTACATATCTGGTACACAACAGGGGGGGGGGTCCCTGAGTGACCTGAACACTTCCTGTTCTTCAGTCAATCAGTGACAAGGCTGTAAATTATTTGGCTGATGTCTCCTTTCACATTTTCTCTAAACTGAATTTCTTTCTTTATTTTAATGCTGAAGATCTTGTGTTTTGCCAACAGATGGCGTTAACCATCAGCTGTTGCGCATGTGCCATGTCCTGTTAAGCAGCCTTTCATAAATGCAGTTACACTTCCTGTTGGATGGAGTGGGTTTCCAAATAAAAGACAACCAACACTTATTATTGTGAATAAAGTTTTACACAAAAAGTCTCAACTGCTTCAAGATTGGCTTCAATTATATATATATATATATATATATATATATATATATATATATATATATATATATATATATATATATATATATATATATATATATATATATATATATATATATATATATATATGCATCCTCAAAATTATTCATAACCCTTCCATTTTTTTTACTTTTTGTTTTTGTGATAAAAAGAATTAATTTCATCCAGTTTCTTTCTGACCTGTATGTGAAACACAACTGAAGGAAAAACAACAAATGGAGATTTTTTTTTTTTAATTTCAGGAGTATTTTATTAGTGGATTTCCAAAAAACACCATCTTCAGAATTATTCATATCCTAGGTTTACTCAGTAACCATAGATACCTCTTTAGTGCAGTAATGTGTAGATGGTTGTGTGTGATACCTTCATGTCTTTGTTCTAGTGGAGGAAACAATGTGATGTTAGAACCTATAATCCTAGGAAACTTCTCTGCTAGTGGATCCACAAACCTTATGAAGTTACAACACGTCACACATTTAAAATAATTTTATCAACATCTTGAATGACAACATGAAAGTGCAGAGAAACTCAACATTGGTTCTGATTGGACATCCCAGAAGGACACTAACCCCAAGTAGAACCACCAAGGTACTGCAGTAGGGGTTCATCCCTCCCTCTGGTTTTGACTGTGGTACAGTTTTATATTGGATATTCAAAATCAAAATGTGATAGATCTGAAAAATAAGTCCTGTGGTATATGAGGGACTTCTGTTTCTGTTACAACATTGTCTTGGTGACTCAAGGTCAAAAGGTCAAGGAGCCTAATTCATTCACAGCACCAGATTGATGCATCTGAAAAACAAGTCTTGTCGTAAATGAGGGACATTTGTCTCTGTGGCCAAATTGGTTTGGCGCCTGAAGGTCAAAAGGTCAAGGAGCCTAATTCATTTCTAACAACATTTTTATTTATTTATTTTTTTTCCAAAATTGACTGAATGACAAATGAAGCAAATAAGTCTTGTGGTACATGAGGGACATGTGTGTCTGTGTTACAAAATTGCTTTGGTGACTTGAGGTGAAAAGGTCAAGGAGCCAAAAAAAAAAGTATTTCTATACAGTATATACTGTTTCTCCATAATGTAGAATATGCTAACTTTAGTAATTATGATTTTGCTAAAAAGTCCAGGAGATATCCAGTGGCACTTAGCTAACAATTTTGAAACAGAGAGACAGAAATCTCATGTGCCACAATACTTAATTTTTTAATTTATCATTTGGCAATTTAAAAAAAAAAAAAAAAAAAACTGTTATAAATGAATTTGGCTCCTTGCAGTTTTGACCTTGAATCACCAAAACAACACAGAGACAGAAGTCGTCCCTCATGTACCACAAGACTTACTTTTCAGATCTATTACATTTTGATTTTGAATGTCAAATGAATGTCCAATATAAAACAAACTTTACTGCAGTATGGTTTTGGACATCACCATTATTGTCCACTGATTTTGCTGCTCGTGTGCACCTGGGGCTGGAATCCCACCTCAGCCTGTCATCAGTTTGATTGTGCCGTGGGCTTTCTGGGAGACCTTCTGAATTACTTGTGCATTAGACGCCTGTGTTTCAAGATGGGTGGCCGACATCGCAGCTGATCCCTGGCACCTGTTGTACGTGGGCCGGTCTCCGCCCTGGCGACACAACAATGTTGGCACACAGGAACAAAATGGGTCCTGACTCCCGTCCCTGCTGAGGCTTTGCGTTTGGAGGAGGTACAGCGAGTCTATGACTCTGGAAGTGGTGGAGGCTGCTGTAAAGCCCCCTGAGCCTTCATGGCCTACCTGCTTGCAGCACACCACCCTGGAGGAAATACCCCAGAGCCAAGCGAGACCCGGGGGGAGGTCCTACGAGGGGACACCCCCAACACCGAGCTGCATGGACCCCACCTGTTTACCTCTCAACGGTTTCACGTACTGTTGAACTCTCTTCAAAGAGAGAGTTTCAACTTTCCCTTCAGGTACTTGTTGACTATCAGTCTGGTGTCAGTATTTAGCCTTAGATGGAGTTCACCACCCACTTTAGGCTGCATTCATAAACAACCTGATTCTGACAAACGGTCTGGGCAAACGGTCTTCCATATGCCACATTTCTCACGCCCGCATGTGGGACAGGGATTCTGTGCTGGGCTCTTCACTCTGGGCTACTGAGGGAATTGTGGTTTGTTTCTTTTCCTCTGCTTAGTTATATGATTACAATCGGGAATGACAGTCATAATATCCAATATAAGCTTTTTTCTGTGGGAAACCCCCAGTGTTTTTTTGTATAAATTGCACTATATATATATATATATATATATATATATATATATATATATATATATATATATATATATATATATATATATATATATATATATATATATAGTGGGTAAATGTGTCTTCACTGACTGAACATTCAAATTAACCAGACATGTGGGTCATTTTCATACCATTGTGTTTGTTTTAATTGTTACTTTCACCTTCAGCAGTGTTTGTTGATGGGTGTTTGGTGGGGTGTAGATCCAGGGACGTTTGCTTTTGACAGCTTTTTGTGGTGGCAATGGTTCCTCTTGGACATCTTTTTTTGGGGTGTCTTTTTTCCTCAGATTTATGGGGTTTCGCTGGCATGTCTTTTGTTCATTCTGGTGGAGTGATGACTGCCTCCTTTTTTTGTCTTCTCCTGTTTCACTTCTGTTGGTGGCATGCTTGGGGGGTGGGGGGACTCATGGGGCAGCGGTGGCTCTGTGTATGGTTATTTCATTTTTTACTCTACATTCCAGGTAATACTCATTGATTTGATATATTATTTATTCAATTTAGTGGACCTTACCAAATGAAATAAATAATATATCAATCAATTATTAATACCTGGAATGCAGAGTAAAAAATGCCATTTTGTGGAAAAAAAAGAAAAATTTAGTTATCTGTATTTGCTAATGAACTCTTTATATATATATATATATATATATATATATATATATATATATATATATATATATATATATATATATATATATACACACGTTGCTATAAAATTAATGCAACATGCCTTTAACGGCCTAATTTTTTTGTGTGATTAATGCAGTGGCATTTGAAGCTCGGGCATTTCCGTAGCTCAGAAAACCAAAAGCAATGCACTGAGGTCGATGCTGCCAACAGACTAGGACAGTGGTGCTGACTGGAGACTACTGGACCTCAGTGAGTCATGGTGCATTATTTTCATCAAGAGAGGGGACTTCAGTTGCGGGTTCTAACTGTTATGAAAACAGAGGAGCCACTTCACCAGCACGTGCGCTGAGCATTTCATGCATGTATTCTGAGAGTGGAATATGACAGAGAAAGTCAGCACGCTGAACACTATGGCAAGACAAAGTGTTCACATAGGCATGCGTTCCGTTTATTATATCACGCGTTATGGCATGCACAATGGTGCACGTTATGGAATGCGTGCTACAATGCGTGCCAGAATGCGTCCTGTAACGCTTGATAGCGTGCTAGAACGCCTTCTGTAACGCCAGCGAGCTATCAGCTATAAATTGATCCATTAAAAAAGAGAAGAAATGGAGGCTGGGGTGTTCAGCCTCTGCTGAATATAACAAACAGCTGTTTATAGGGTATAGGCTGACTGCACTATCATTTGAGTCATGTTGTAGAACACTCATGCACACTTTATCAGTTATTTTGTGCATCAACCTGTTTGTTTTGAATTTGATGCAACTTGCTATGCAGTGCATTGAGGTGCATTCTTTGCATATGTTAGTTACTTGAACTGAGAGTATTTCTCATTGTAGCAATAAGTAAACATGTTTTTGCACAAAGCAAGCATTTGTCTATTCTCATGTTGAAAAAACTTGGGACTTTTGTTTTGAAGGTCTCCACCGGATGTGGATCAGGATTCCTAAACACGGATGTGGTCTGATCCAGGTTTGGATCAGGGATCAATTGGACTCAGGACTCGGAGGACACACTTTAGACCCAGATTAACTGTTTAGACCGGACTGTAGTGGACCATCAGAAAGACTAGGATCAGAACCGGGACCAAACGCAGTATCAGGATCGGGATCATGGCTCGACCGAAGAAGAAAAGCGGCGGCGAGGTTTGTGTATGAGGCCGAAGAGAGAGGAAGAAGACCCAGGGCAGACCCGGGACAGGCCGGACCCACAGGAACCAGGAGTTGGTGTGATCCGGATGAGATGGGAGGTCTGGTTCTTGTTCTGGTTCTGCTGTTGATCAGCGGAAACTCTGACTGCAGAGGTGAGAACCTGAACGCATCACGTACACCCTGATGGGTGGGGGGTACCGGGAGTTACTGGGAGTTATCAGGGGTCACGGTGAGACCCAAAAGGCAGGTTCAGTGTGAGACCCGGTGTTCAGATGATTGACAGGTTTAATAACAGTTGGGATGACTTCACTGTGTTGCGTTCATGGTCTGATAGAGGCAACGGGTCTGAAATAATAATTCACACATGATTATTATATATATATATATATATATATATATATATATATATATATATATATATATATATATATATATATATATATATATATATATATATATATATCACAAGAATAAACCGGTAAATACACATATGTAAAGTATATATACATATAGTTAAAATATATCCAGATACACTGTCTACTTATACTGGTCTGAGAGGAAGCAGCCTTGTGGACAGCCTGACCCAGGTATCTGAGACTGTTGTGGACCAGGTTCATTCTGACCCACCTCTGAGTTTGATGTGACAGTCATGGAGGTGAACTGCTGTCATTGGTGAAGAAGAAGGGGGCGTGTCCAGTGGAGGTCTTGGATTCTGATTGGTCTGATCATTTTCGCACCTGGTTGGATCTTCAGGAGGATTCAGTCTGTAGACCTGGTGGAGGAGCAGGTGGAGTCTGGACAAGGTCCTTGTGTATGACCAGGGATCTGGTTTTCCTGGTCCACGTGGAAGCAGTGAAAGTCCTTGTAATGAAGGAGCTCAGACTAATCCGATCAGGACCAGGATCAGCAGGATCAGAGGCCACATCCACAAACACCTGCAGCCAACTGGACTCGGGGTTCGGACCTGGACCAGCAGCTCACGGACCAGGACCAGGTCTAGAGCGGTCCGGACCATGTTGTGTTGTGTTCACTGACCTGTTTGGTTTGTTGAGTTGTGTTCACAACCTCTGTGTCCTATTTCCATCCTGTGTTGCCTTCACTGACTCTGTGACCTATGTTTATCTGGTGATACCTTCACTTACTCTCTGTTTCCTCCTCAGACTCCCAGCAGACTGAACACCTGTCCTCCTACCAGCTGATTGTCCCCCGTCCAATAGGAGGCCGGCTGAGACGGGACGCAGACGGAGCTCCACCCACTCAGGTTAGAGTCCAGTCAGTTTGGACTGGACCGCTTTAGACTGGACTGGGACTTTATCAGACCTGGGTCAGATGAGTCCAGGCTCTGGTTCAACTGGGGAACATTTAGGCACTGGTTTATGTGTGGAAGAACTAGAACCGGGTCAGAACAGTTCAACAGGAAATGCATCTGTAGTGTTCAACAGGAAACGGTCAGAACTATTAAAAAGGGCCGATACCGTTAGTTTGCGTCATTAGTTTGGTTCTGATCCGGTCCAGTGATGGGATCATCCTTTAAATCTCAAGAAACCTGGGTATGAATTAAATATGAATCAGAAAAAGGCAAATATTTATATTGATTTAAATAGAATTAATTACATGTTTCTCTTCTGGAAACATTTAATGTTTTTTAGTTTAGTTTAGTAGAAAAATCATTCAAAAGTTGCAGAACCCCCCCCCCCCCCTGTTTTTAGTGTTAAAAATGCAGACTGAGCAGTGGGAGGGCCTGAGTCAGCAGCTCCACTTCCTGTTTCTGTGACCTCTGTGACCCTGTAGAGAGGGAGGGGTCAGTGAATGCATCACCACTGTACTGAGGTTGGACAGTGTCTTAAATGTCCTAAAGACGTCTGTTCTCCAGTAGGACCATCATATTTAACCCAATGGGTCTGTCTGTCTGTGTCCTCTCTGATGCCTCCGTTCTTCTTCTCTTTAGGTTTCTTATTTAATCCCTCTGGATGGAATCGATCATGTGGTTCACTTGGAGAGAAACCAGTAAGTCCTGGTCTTGAACCATCCTGGGTCATGTGCAGGTTCTGTTTGTGTGGAAACACATACACCAAAATAATCTGAGTTGTTTAACTTTGACAAAAACAAAAACCCAACCTGTTGTTACTGATGAAACTGATGACACTGGGTTAGAACTGGTTCAGACCCTGGGTTAGAACTGGTTCAGACCCTGTTTAGACGTGGGTCAGACCTAGGTCAGACGTGGGTTAGACCTAGTTTAGACCTGGGTTAGACCTGGGACGTGGTCCTCAGCTCCAGTCCAACAGGTTTCACAACCTTCATCCAGAACATGACACCTGACACCGAAATGAAGAGTGAACCAAGAATCTGGAACTAGTTAGAGGGTTCATCAGGTCTGGACCATGATGGTTTGGTTCTGTTAGTTATTGTTGTTGTTGTCACAGTTGTTGTTGTTATGACAGTTGTTGTTGTCACAGTTGTTGTTATTGTTTACAGTTGTTGTTGTTTACAGTTGTTGTCATTGTTGTTGTTGTTATGACAGTTGTTGTCACTGTTGTTGTTAGCACTGTTGTTGTCGGTTTTATCACAGTTGTTGTTGTTATGACAGTTGTTGTTGTTGTCACAGTTGTTGTTTACAGTTGTTGTTTTTTCCAGGCTGCTTCTTCCTGCAGACTTCACAGTCTTCACCTACAGCCCACATGGCTCTCTGATCCAGTCCAGACCACCGGTCCAGGTAAACCATGCTACTCTGAGATCATTGAAAAAAAAAACAACAAAAACCCACAAATGTTCGACCTTTGACCCCAGCACATGTTTAACGCTGACCAGGAACCAGGGGTCTGTTTCACAAAACTAGGATAAGGCATTAAGCCGGGGTACGTTAGTTGTGGCAGGGGACACACTGAAGGATTTTCCAAATGAGTGATTTTTTTAATCTGTTCCAGACTCTACACATGAAGAAAAAAAACAAACATTGAACAGTTTTCACCTTAAAGTGTATGAGCGCTCCAATGACCTCAGTACAACACATCACACACACAGGGATAGGGCTTGAGGACGGGCAGCTGCCTGGAGCCCCACCCACTAGGGGCGCCTGATGGCTGTGTGTGTGTAGTTGTGTCAAATTTTTTGCAGCATGTCTGTGTGTGTATTTGGGTGTGTCTGTGTATATAGTACTGTTGTGTAGTACTGTTGTATGTAATTGTGTCTGTGTAGTTGTGTCAAATTGTTTGCAGTGTGTGTTTGTGTGAGTGTGTGTTTAGGGGGTGGGGTGGGAGAGCAGAGATTTCTTGCTCGGAACCTCAACAGATCCTAGCAACGCCCCTGCACACACATAACCGTTCTGTCCCAACACTTATGCAGGTTTACTTCCACCTGACATAATGAATCTGTCTCTGTTCATCCTGGTTTAGTTTTTGTGAAACTGATTAACCCTGGAGGTTCTGGTTCTGAATTTGTTGAAATACTTATTTATCCTATAGTTTAATTCAGCAGAAAAAATTTATTTGTTTGTTTGTTTATCCAACTGGACTTGGCTTTGTTTATTGTTATTCCCTCCTTTCTCCCCTCCTTCCTCTCTCTCTCTCTCTCTCTCTCTCTCTCCCTCCCTCTTCCTCCCCTCCCCTTTTACTCCCTTCCTCCTCTTCCTGTCCCGCCTCTCTCCTCCTTCCTTCCTTCTACCTCCTCCCTCCTCCCTCTCCCCCCCCTACCCACTCCTCCTTTGTTGCCTCTCTCCTTCTTCCTTCCTTCCTTCTACCTCCTCCCTCTCCCCCCCCCTCCCCCTCCTCCTCCCCCCTCCAGGACCATTGTCAATATCGTGGTGTTGTTGAAGGTGTTGAAGGTTCTTCGGTGGCTTTGAGCGTCTGTAACGGACTCAGGTACAAACATGGACTCAAACACATTCATAGAAACCTGTGGGTCCTTGTCGTGGTTCTGGTCCATGTCTTGGTCCTGGTGCAGGTCTTACTCCTGATTGTGGTCCAGTTCTGGGTCCAGGTCCTGGTCCAGTAGCCACTCATTATCTCTGGCCTCATTTGTTCTTAAACAAACACACGTTGGAGGCTGTAGAAGCTCTGCCCACTGAGTTATAGAGAAAACAAACAAATAACAGAATCATGGTTGAGTTGGGTTCATCATCTCATGTTTTCTTTGGCTCATCAGAGGAGTTTTACATCTGACCAATGACAGCTACGGCATCGAACCCTTAGAATCCGCCCCCAAACAGCATTTGCTGTACCGCCTACAGGATGTGACATCACAGCCCAGAGGGTGCGGTACAGAGCATGTTCAGTACAGACCAGAGGAGATCCTGCACCAGCCTCACAGCAGAGTGAGTACACGTTTCATTTGGAGGGGCGGGGCTTAAACAGGAGCCGATGTTCCATCTGGGGGGACGGGGCTGTCAAAGTTCAAAAGGGTCTGAAACAGCAGAGACCAGATGATTCAGTAGCGGTGAAGCAGGTCAAGAGTGAAACCACGCTAACATGTAAACTTCGCTACGGTGTAAACCATGTTAACATGTGAAACCACACTAACGTGTCAAACCATGCTAAGACGCCTTGGTCTAAGCTCTGCCTCCAGACTCGGCTCTTCCTTCAGTAGCCAATCAGAGGTGTTCCAGTGGTGCTGTTTAATGGAATTCTCATGTTAAGTGTTTGAATGTGTGGTGGATGTGGCCTCCTGGACCCAGGTGTGTTTTCTATGCAGGTGCGGAGGGCGGTTCTCCATCAGACTCACTACGTGGAGCTACTGCTGGTCGTCGACAACGACAGGGTGAGACTCCTCCCACAGTTCAGCTAAGAGGGTCTGAATGTATCTGTGTAAACGTTGTTGTGTTTGTTCAGTTTAATTTCATGAACCGGAACCAGACGGCAGTTCGAGAGGAGATGGTCCAACTGGCCAACATGGTGGACAGTGTGAGTATAACAGGTTCTGGAAGATTCTGGTCTAGTACCAACAGGTTCTGAAAGGTTCTAGTTCAGGAAGAACCTGCAGAACTGACTGTAATATATGATTCTGGTTCCAGATCTACATGCAACTGAATGTGCGTGTGGTCCTGGTGGGTCTGGAGATTTGGACCCAACAGAACCGGATCAGTACTGAAGGATCTGCTGGGGAGGTTCTGAGCCGGTTCACGCAGTGGAGAGAGAAGGAGCTGGTACCAAGGCGGCGCCATGACTCGGCACAACTCATCCTGTACGGGCACCTGAACGCACCACAGAAATGAATGCACTACACACCCAATGTACTGCACACTCCAACATACCACACACCTGAACGCACCACACTCGATTGCACCACACACTCAAATGCACCATGCACTTGAATGCACCACATACCTGAATATACCACACACCGGACACTCCGATGCACCATGCACATGAACACAACACAGTCTCAAATGCACTGCACACCTGACCACACTGCTCACTCCAACATACCGCACACCTAAACGCACCACAATCGAATGCATCACACACCTGAACACACCACACACTTGAACGCACCACGCACCTGTATACACCATGCACTCCAGTGCACCACACACCTCCTTCATGTGTCCTTCCTTTTGTGTCTTGGTAGGAAGAAAGCATTTGGAGGAACAGCTGGGATGGCCTTCGTCTCCACCGTCTGCTCCAGGAGCCATGGGGGTGGGATTAATGCTGTATGCTCTCTTTTTATTGGACGGCTCCCTGCTCTGTCTGTTTGAGGTTTGACATCTGATGTGGCCTCTGACCTTTGACTCAACTTCTCTATGTTTGTCCAGTTCACCAATAACAATGTTCCGTCGTTCGCCTCAATCGTGGCTCATGAACTCGGCCACAACCTGGGGATGAACCATGATGATGGGCGGGATTGCACATGCCCCACCCCCGCCTGCATCATGCACTCTGGAGCCACGTAAGGACATGACCACGGCAAATAGATAACACCAGCAATGTGACACAGTAGGACAGACAGACGGGTATAATTGTCCACTTGTCTCCTCCTCAGTGGTTCCAGAAACTTCAGCACCTGCAGTGCAGATGACTTTGAGAAAATGATCCTTTTAACTGGAGGTTCATGTTTGCTGAACGTCCCCAGACCTGATGAGGCCTACAGCGCCCCCTACTGCGGGAACCGTCTGGTGGATGTGGGCGAGGACTGTGACTGTGGGACCCAGGAGGTGAGTGGGTTTTGTGGGCTAGGACTGTGGGTTCTGTGGGTTCTGTGGGTTCTGTGGGTCCTGGACCAGGAGGACGTGGCCTATGCAGGATAGATGTTCTTCATCTTTTTCTTGTTCTTCGTATTCTTTCTTTTCCTCATATTCTTGTTCTTCATGTTCTTCCTTTTTTTCGTGTTCGTCTTTTTCGCTGTTCTTCATCTTTTTCCGGTGTGTGTCTACAGGAGTGTGAGGACGACCCCTGCTGTGAATATCAGACGTGTAAACTGAAGTCTGGAGCTCAGTGTGCATTTGGAGAGTGCTGTCACAACTGTCAGGTACATACAGAGGGGTGGGGCTATGCAGTAGGAAAGGACCATAGAGGTTCTGGATCCAGGGAGGGGAAATAGGAAAGAGAAACAGGAAGTAGAAAGGTGATGCAAAGCAGAGCCTCCTCAGTGTGTTCAGCAGGCAGCTGTTGAATAGGGGTGGGGGTGATTGACAGTTGAACTGACCAGTTGTGTGTGTGCAGTTCCTTCCTGGGGGGACAGTGTGTCGCTCCAGCACCGACACAGAGTGTGACCTTCCAGAATACTGCAACGGATCTTCACCGCTGTGTCAAAGCGACGTCTTCAACCAGGTGTGGATCCACATGCCATGCCCACACACACCTGGAATACATGTCTGAGCTGAACTAAACCACGCCCACACCTGCTACACATTTGACTTGAATATCATATGAAACAGATCCAACTGTTAATGCACTTGTTTGTTTGTTTTCAGAATGGTCAGCCATGCAAGAACCAACAGGCCTTCTGTTACAATGGAAAATGTCAACACTACGATGGACAGTGTCAGGCTATATTTGGACCCAGTGGGTTACTGTTTATTTCACACAAAGAACACCAACAAGCATAGTAACAATCATAACAACACAAAACAAAGTCAAATAATTTGTTAGCATGGTAATAATTTTTTAGTATGATAATTAGAAATTTTGTTAGCATGATAATTGTATGATTCATTACGTTTCTATGTTTCATAACATGTTACTCATCAGTTTTGTTTCATTATCGTGTTAATTGTATGTTTCCTTAGTGTGTTAATCTTATTCTCGGTTAACATGTTAATGTTTCATTAACGTGTTAATTAAATGTTTCTTTAACGCCTTAATCATATGTTTTAATCCAGGGGTTCTCAAACTTTTTTGGCCCAGGTCCCCCTTGGAGGGGTGAAATTTTTCCATGTACCCCCTCATCCTCGCGATACTGAAAATGATAAAAAAAAAACAAACCACTTCATCAACAATGATTATTATGAAACAATGATAACCTTTTTAAATAGTGCTTTTGTGCAAACCAGCCAAATTTTCAGGTATTATAATATAAATGAGCACTTCAGAAACAAAAATTTTAAATAATTTTAAAATAATAAACGGAACAAAAGACACACAAAACCTTCTTGAGGAACAAAAATCGATCCATGTTCGCTGCAGGGTGGCTAAAAATAGCCTGTGACTCGCTCCGTCTCAATTTAGTCAAGCTGGCGTCAAACAGCGCTGTTACTTCCGCCCGCTTGCTACAAAATAAAACTTCCATATTTCAAAATAAAACAGCAAAAAAACCCAAAACAAATAAAACAAAAAAACAAAACCGTGAATAATTTCGCGTACCCCCTGGACATGCGCCACGTCCCCCTAGGGGTCCGCGGACCCCAGTTTGAGAACCGTGGTTTTAATCAATCTGGCAACTGGATGTGAAGAAGGAGAGTCTTTGACCTTGGAAAATTCAATTTCAATTCAATTTTATTTATAAAGCCCTAAATCACAACAAAGTCGTCTCAGAGGGCTTTACAAAAACATAATCAAGCTACAGAAATACATGAAAAAGTCCCAGGCATCCCCTGTCCTTAGACCCTCCTTCTCGGCAAGAAAAAACTTCAAAACCCAGTGGGAAAAAGAAGAAATCTTGAGGAGAACCACATTGAAGGAGAGATCCACTCCCATGGACGGACAGGCTATAGATGAACGTCCATGTAAAAAGCAGGAAGGGGGGGCTGGTCCAGACAGGCAGGGGCGGTGGTCCGGGGTCACAGGTCAGCACAGGCGAGATACTCCAGATCCTGTCGTCCATGGCTCCCGTGCAGACACTGTCAGGAGAGCCACCACTCCCCCCAGGGGGGGAGGGGGGAAAGGGGACACCAGGTGACTAGTCATGAACAGACTTAGTATGAAAGATATGTTATGAAAATTACAGAAACAGGTGTGAGGAAGAGAAAGAGAAGGAAGAACTCAGTGTCTGTACTTCCCCCAGCATTCTAACTCCTAGGGCAGCCTAGACTGAACTGTGACTCATACATCATGTATACATGATATATGAGTCACATAATTTTTAACTAACCTGATCATAGGCTTTCTCAAACAGGAATGTTTTAAGCCTAATTTTAAATGTAGAGACTGTTTCGGCGTTTTTAATATTAAAGGGAAGATGATTCCATAAGACAGGGGCCTGATAACTAAAAGCTCTAGCTCCTACTGTACTTTTAGAAACCCTAGGAACTTTCAGTAAACCTACATTCTGAGAGCGAAGGGTTCTATTGGGTAGGTACGGAACCAGATCATCTTTGAGATAAGAGGGGCCCATACCATTAATGGTTTTATATGTAAGGAGGAGGATTTTAAATTTAATTCTAGACTCAACTGGTAGCCAATGAAGGGTTTGGAGCACAGGGGTGATGTGTTCTCTTCTATTTGATCCTGTTAATAATCTTGCTGCTGCATTTTGAACCAGTTGCAAGCTTTTTAGGGAATATTTAGGACACGCTACAAGTAAGGAGTTACAATAATCTAGACGTGATGTAACAAATGCATGAATTAATTTTTCTGCAGTCGTTTTAGACAGAATATTCCTAATTTTGGCTATGTTGCGCAGGTGAAAGAAGGCTGTTCTACATGTTTGTTTGATATGCATTTTGAATGAAAGATCTGGATCAAATAAAACTCCTAAATTTTTAACTGTGGCACTGGGTGTTACACTTAAATTGTCCAGAGTAACTATCTGGTGAAGAAAATGAAGATGTTGTTTCACATTAACCAAATATACAATTAATATTAACATGTTAATTGTATGTTTGGTTAATGTGTTATTTGTGTGCGTTAATTGTGTGTTTGACGAACATATTAATTGTTCCAGAGGCGAAAGCTGCTCCTGAAATCTGTTTCAAAGATGTCAACAATAAAGGTGATCGCTTTGGAAACTGCGGCTACTTGAACTACGGATACAGGAAGTGTGAGAGCAGGTAACGCCCACCAGGCTCCACCCCATTGGCCCTTCACTGCTGCTCCTCTGCCCACACTAACCTCCGTGGTCTCCATAGAAACGCGATGTGCGGGAAGTTGCAGTGTTCCAACGTCCAGGCGGCGACGGTGTTCGGGATTGAACCGTCCATCATCAGCACGCCGATTGCAGGTGCCAAGTGCTACGGAGTCGACTTCATGTTAGGGTCTGATGTTCCCGACCCGGGGATGGTCAGTGAAGGCACCAAGTGTGGAGAGGACAAGGTAAGACCCAGACCAAAACCAGACCAGGACTAGGAAAAACTTTCTGTTAAGAACCAATCTTCCCAAACTGGGGATGGTCAGTGATGGCACCAGGTGTGGAGAGGACAAGGGAAGACCCAGACCAAAACCAGACCAGGACTAGGAAAAACTTTCTGTTAAGAGCCAATCTTCCCAAACTGGGGATTTTCAGTGATGGCACCAAGTGTGGAGAGGACAAGGTAAGACCCAGACCAAAACCAGACCAGGACTAGGAAAAACTTTCTGTTAAGAGCCAATCTTCCCAAACTGGGGATGGTCAGTGAAGGCACCAAGTGTGGAGAGGACAAGGTAAGACCCAGACCAAAACCAGACCAGGACTAGGAAAAACTTTCTGTTAAGAGCCAATCTTCCCAAACTGGGGATGGTCAGTGAAGGCACCAAGTGTGGAGAGGACAAGGTAAGACCCAGACCAAAACCAGACCAGGACTAGGAAAAACTTTCTGTTAAGAGCCAATCTTCCCAAACTGGGGATTTTCAGTGATGGCACCAGGTGTGGAGAGGACAAGGGAAGACCAGGACTATGACAGACCAGAACTACAATGAACCACTAAAAAATACAGGACTAAAAGAAACTATAATTATAACAGGTGTAACCTAACCCAGGCCTAAACTAACCATGGTCTAAACTAACCTTTCTCCTTCTGTGGTGCGTTCAGGTGTGTATGAACTTTGAGTGTAGCTCCGCCTCCATCCTTGGCTACGACTGTGATGTGGAGCAGAAATGTCACGGCCACGGGGTGAGACCTGGACCCACTGAGTGTCTGTGTGTGTGGATCTGACCTGTGACCTCTGACCTGTAACTTCTGACCCTCAGGTGTGTAACAGTAACAGGAATTGTCACTGCGCTGATGGCTGGGCTCCGCCCTTCTGTGATGTCACAGGATATGGCGGCAGCGTGGACAGTGGACCCACTTGGAATGGTACGACAGTGGAGGAGAGGAAGTGAATGAGTGAACAATCAGTACAAGAGAATAGAATGAATGAGTGAACAAATGGTACGACAGCGGTGGAGAGAGGAAGTGAATGAATGCATGACCAGCTGACCTCCTGTAACCATGGTAACTCCTTGGTTCCTTTAAGTTTTTATTCGACATGTTTGAACTTTAAAAACCAGCTGATTAGGATCCGACTCCTGCATTTATTGAAGGGCTCCGAATTCTGCTATTGTTGTTTGACTGTGAATGCATCATGGTGTGTGTGTCCCAGATAAAGACACATCTGTGCGGGATGGACTCCTCATCTTCTTCTTCTTCATCCTCCCTCTGCTTGGCCTCGGCCTCTTCATCTTCATCAGGAGGAACGAGCTGCTGCGGCGCCTGGGACTGAGCCGACGCAAGAGGTCCCAAGAATACCAGTGAGCCTGAACGCACCACAAACTAAATGCACCGCACTGTCAGCCCCTGAACGCACCGCAGCTACTTTTCACAGAGCAGAAAGCACCACACACTGTTACACAGTCACTGAAGGCAGCACAAACTGTACAGTCACTGAACGCATCACACACTGTTACAGAGCCTGAATGCTTGGGACTGAGCTGACACAAGATGTCACAGAAATATTAGTGAACCTGAATGCATCGCAGTTGCTGAAATGCACCACACATGGCCACAGAGCCTGAATGCACCACACACTGTTACAGTTACTGAATGTAACACACACTGTTAAAGAGCCTGAACGCCTGGGACTGAGATATAAGAGGTCCCAAGAATATAGGTGAGGCTGAATGCACTACAGACTTGTCATACAGCCTCTGAACACACCACAGCCACTGAATGCACCGCGTACTTGCAAAAGACCCACTGAATGCACCGCACCATGTTATGGCCCTTTTCCACTTCATGTTTAGTAATGGTACGGCACAACTGTACTCGCTTTATGGTCCTTTTCCCCTGGGGGCTGGACCTGGGACCTTACAATCCATTACTATTTTTCGTACCCATTTCAGAAGTGGGTCTAGCCATGCTGAGCCAATACAAAAATGTCACGTGAACGCTGCTGTCCACTAATCTTAACATAATCACCCACGTAGAGAAAACACACCAGCAAGAATGTCAGCAGACAGGACAGCCTCGCCTCTTTGATACATTTCTTGTTCTGTCTTTTGGCGTTTTCAGTGACAACAAGCCATAGCGCAAACAACAAGCCATAGCGCAAACAACAGCAGCGGCACTGCATCAATGTCATCCAGTGCCTCCATATTTGTTTACTCTTTACTGACCATGGTGTAGGCACTTTATTAGGTGCCTGAAAATTACGTCAGGGCAGTGGCGCTCCTGGCAACTCCACCCACTTCGCACTACTGTGCTAAAGTGTACCATGCCGTGCCGGTTTTGCAGTGGAAAAGTGCCTTGACACAGTCTCTGAATGCATCACACACTGGCCTACAGTCAATGAACCCACCGCACACTGGCCTACTGCGTAAAGTTGATTGATTGGTTGATCCCCAGGGCGGATGGTGCAGCCACAGCCAACCAGAGCAGAGGACCCCCTCCCAGAGGTCCGCCTCCTGCTGTCGCTCGCGGTAACGTCCACAACATCGTCCGAGATGGGGTGAGTTTATGCTTTTGGTGGTCATGTGACTGACCAGGAGGGGACAGGGCTGTACAGATGTGAGCAGGGCTAGGTAGTAGAGCTGAGACTACAGACGGAACAGTTGAAACCATCAGATGTGTATGGATGATTAGTGAGTGTTTACACTGGATCAGCTGATCAGTTGTAGATTATCACAAACAACACCAGGGATTTGTTGTTTGTTTCTGTGTGTGTTTGTTTGTGAATGAACTAATGAATGACTGAATTTTTGATACTAACAAGGCTCTTGTTGTCTTTCTTCACATGTTCAGCATCACAGTCAGCTGCTGCCACCGCAAGAGGTAGCCCCGCCCCAGCATACAAACATAGACACTACTACTGCACATACACACTACTACTGAAGTAGTAGGACTAGTACTATGACTAGTCTGACAGTACTAGTATGACAGCATTAGTTTTAGTAGTAGCATTGTCATTTGAGTACAGCAGTAGTAAATAAACTGTGTTCTTCCTGTTTGTGTCTAGGTTGTGGAGACCAATAGGACAGCTCCGCCCTTCGCAGGCAGACCGCCCCCTCCTCCTCTGTAAGAACCAGGATCAGTGTTTTATGCTAAATGTCATTTCCTAGATTATTAATATGTATATATGATCAATATTTATATATTATTATGTATGTGTGATTCATGTTTATTCATTAAAAATATTTATGTATTGTTACTCTTTATTAATTTTTTTGTATTTGTTTATTCTTTACATTAATATAATTATCCAAGCAAACACATCACATGTAAATATAAATGTATGGTGACATATACCAACTCGTCATGCTTTTACTGCATTGAACCATGTCTACACTAACTCTGCCTCCGTCTTTGTCTCCACTTTCTCCTTTGTCTCTGCCTCCAGGAAACCCAAACCCTCGGCTGCGTCTCAGCCTCTGGTGCCTCAAAGACCCGTCCCCCCTCCACCTGTTTAACCCATCAGGAGGCCCCGCCCACCACACCTGAATCATACCAGCCCCCCTAGCCCCGCACTCTTCAGACTCAGCCCCATCCACTTACAGCTGGTCACCTAGCAACAGGGCTGGGTTCTGACCCAGACTGAGCCGAGGCCAATCTGACTTGACCAACCAGCCAATCACAGCCGAGAAAACGGAGGCCTAACTCTAACTCTACAAATATACTACAACCACTACATGCACAGTACAGATACTTCTGAAAATACTACAAATACTTTATCTGTGTACATGAATTCATCATCGGCCAAGCAGGTCATAATCACGAATGATCAAATGTGATCAGATGACATAAAATGTGCTCGACACCACAGTTTTAAACACCTACGTGTGGCCATATTTGGACAAAAGGGGTGGAGCTAAAGGAGCATTTCTGGTCAAGGGTGAGCTAATGCTCAGTGAGTTTAAGATAATTAGTGTCAGGAATTACACCCCCCCCCCCCCTCTCCTACACTGACAGGTCCGTTTAACAGACCAGGGTTGAGACCCGGTCCACTTCAGACTGTGATTGGCTGGCTCCAGGCTCTGCACTTCCTGTCTGCTCTGCACTGTCATTAGAATGTAACACCTCCTGATGCTGCTGTGGGCGGGGCTTCTCTCTACAGAATTGTAAGAACACAAACACCATATGCAATGCACTGGACCCAGGTCATCTGACCGGACCCGCGTCATGGGACTGTACCCAGGTCATGTGACTGGACTAATGCTAGACCTGGGTAATATGACTGGACTGATACTAGACTCGGGTCATGTGACTGGACCTGGGACATGTGACTGAACTGATGCTGGACCCAGATCAGAACCCTAGTCCCATCAGACGGGCTGTTTTGAGGACCAGGATCTAAAAACAGGAGAGCCCAGAACCTAGAGAAGCATTTTCACCAACGGTACCTGGAACTTTTATTTGCAGGTTTTTATTTCTTGTTTTGTCATTTGTCTCTTTTCCATAAACCCTTAAATACTGGGAATTTAACTTGTCCATAATAGTCCGCTTGTCATATGTCAATGGGCGTCATCCGCCGGTCACATGTTGGTGGGCATTGTCCACTGATCATATGTCGGTGGGCGTCGTCTGCTAGTCATATGTCGTGGGCGTCGTACGTTGGTCATATGTCGGTGGGCGTCGTCCATTGGCCATATGTCGTGGGCGTCGTACGTTGGTCATATGTCGGTGGGCGTCGTCCATTGATCACATGTCAGTAGCCTTCGTCCGCTGATCATATGTCGGTGAGCGTCATCCGCTGATCACACGTTGATGGGCGTCGTCCGCTGGTCATATGTCGTTGGGCATCGTCCGTTGGTCATATGTCTGTGGGTGTCCGTTGATCATATGTCGTTGGGCATCATCCGTTGGTCATATGTCGGTAGGTGTCGTCCGTTGGTCATATGTCGGTGGTGGTCGTCCGTTGGTCATATGTCGGTGGGTGTCGTCCGCTGGTCATATGTTGGTGGGTGTTGTCCGCTGATCATATGTTGGTGGGCGTCGTCCGCTGGTCATATGTCGGTGGGCGTCATCCGCTGATCATATATCGGTGGGCGTCGTCCGCTGGTCATATGTCGGTGGGCGTTGTCCGCTGGTCATAGTTTTCCGAATGACCAAAGTCCAGACGCCACTGGATTCAACCTGGAGGAAAACGCTAGTCAGAGCTCTGTAACACTAAGCCCCACCCACAAGAGTAACGTAGTTAAGGTTAGATCCTGCATTGGACAATGAAACAGACAAACTTGACTTTTAAACTATAGAGTGGATCAGAACCAACATCTGTTGCGGTCCACACTGTCTGGGTCCAGGTTCAGGTCCAAATCCAGGCCTTGGTCCTGGTGCAATTAAACCTCTTGTATTAGTCTAAACCTGTGTAACCATCGACGACAGAATCTTTTTTTTCTATCGTCATGAATGATTTTATATCGACTCTGGGTTTTCTGTTTTGTTTTGGTTTTTTTTTCAAATTTAAACTGGTTTCTGTTGAAAATGTTCTGTCAATGTGGCTTTAACTGTGGGACTGGGAGAAAAAAATGTCAATTTCTGGTTCCAGGATGTGGTACCCGGACGTTGCTATAGCAACTGCCTCCTGCTTTATAAACACACGATTAAATAAACTGTTACACAAACATTTATTATTCAAGTCTGAGATGAAAACACAGCTTTCAGTCAACGTAAAGAAAAGGACCCAATTAAAAACAATTAACCATCCAATGGAAAGGGTCCAATTAAAATGATTTTATTATTATACATGTATATTATTGTTATACATGTTTAGAACTGTTATTATACAAGTTTCTTGATGTTAACATGTGGTTTTATTATTGTTATACATGTTTACTGTACAGGTTTATTGTTCTTATACAGGTTTATTATTATTTTTAAACAGGTATTTAAACTCAGGTAAGTTTAATATTAATGGGTTCATGGTCATTAAAACATTGACTTGATTTTTATTTTACGAAGATTACACATTATAAATTATGTTATTATATTACTGTTAAAATACTTAAGGCTAAAAACATGGCTGTTAAAGGTCTAAAAAGTGCTTCAAAAGTAAAATTACAGAATAATATAAATGTGATTCATAGTTGTTCAACTTTACAAATATATTTTTGATTTAAAGCTTACACGGAATGTACTGTTATATTTGAATACATAATTTTTTAACATTTGCCAATAATTCACATTACTGTGGCAAAAACCTTTACTCTTAATGACATCTTAACGTTCGTCTCACTGCAAACCCCGCCCCCTGATGCGTACGTGTGGACGTCAGTGCGTCCGTCCGCTGCGGGCCTTACGTGCTCCACGCTGCTGTCATCATTTTTACCGGGAGAGGGAGAAGGACACCGGGGAGACAGAGCACAAGGAGTCGCGAAAGCCGATCTCCAGGTCAGTGAGCAGGGTTTGTGGCATCCGTTGGGTCAGTGGGTGGTGCGGGGACGGCTATCCGGCGGGGAGGCCGGGTCCCGAAGCACCGTGTCCATCTTAAAGTTCAGACCGAACCCAGCGGTCTGGAGGAATGTGAGGACACAAACACCGCAGCTAACAGGCTAATGCTAACAGCTAACTGTGTTGACTGAAATGTCATCTGTTAGTCACGTGTGTGAGCGTATTCAAATGAATTAATCAAACGGATCATTTCAGCAGGAAGGAACCCTGTTCATGCCTTTATTTCACGACTTTAATTAGCTCCATTAGTAGCTAGCTGAAGCAGCTAATGTAGCTTTCAATAATAACTGGGAAGTCCATGTATTCGAGCCAAGCTAACAGGCTAATTACAAAATGGTGGATATCAGTGGTGCAACTCATTTTAGAATCACTCTGGTCAGTGTAATAAACGTGTATTTATCAGTTCTTTACCTCTCCAGCACTTTAACTAGTGTGGGTAATTTTACTCCGTTAGGACGCCGTAATTTTCAGGATCTCCTGACTTCGGAAAGGACACAGTGACTGACAGTTTGGGGAGCCAATAAGAAGGCGAGAGATGGACAAGCCAGCCATTCAGACAGCAGAGGAGGCATGCGGTGGGCGGGGATAAGGCCTTAGCTTAGCAGGGAGTGTAAACTGAACAAGGTCAAAACAGAGACGGACAAACTGCGGACTGACGGCCCGGGTAAAGCCCGAACTTGGTGTCAGAGGTCAGGGTGGGTCAATGACTGACTCAAATTCTGGAATTCAACATCTGTGACACTTTAAGGTGTTTATTCAGTGTACAGAGTGACTACTGACTGCAGAGTGTTTCCTGTCTGTAACACACCCACTGATCCAGGTCACTGTCGGACTTAACAGCTCTAACTTTAGTCCGCACCTGGGATTAGTTGGATAGGTTATCAAACGTTACTGTACTGTTACACTGCTGTAATTGAGCTCTTACACTTTCATTTCCATACCACTACCCTACTATAAGCACACTGTTATTGTAGTCTTACCATACCCTTACACTACTGTAACTACACTGTTGCCATACCATCATGCTACTGTAACCACACCGTTACTCTTCTGTAACCGTACTGTTACACTACTGTTACTGTACCATTCATTACCTTACCCTAACTTTACTATTATGATATTGGTACTGTTATACTACTGTTCTCTCACATTAACCGCTCTGTTCTCATACCATTAATGTACCATTACACAACTGTTATTGTACTGTAACTGTACTGTTACACTACTGTTACCGTACCATTACACTACCGTATTGTTACATTCCTGTTACTGTACCATTACCGTGCTGTGACACTACTGTTATCATACTAGAACTATACCATTACACAACTGTTTTACTGTCATCATCCTGTTATTGTACTGTAAAAGGGCTCTGCATGATCGCCAAAATGTTACAGTTAACTTGTTGCAGATATTTATAGTTTATGCCAGTGCCGGGAGTACATGGCGTTCGCTACTCACCATCACAGCAGCAAGGGGCACTCTTAAGAACTTGCTAGTTTTTCCTACCTGGATCCCTGCTCCTTTTCGACATTGGACTCTATTGTCGATAAAACTTGTCTCGCAGATTCTTCCACTCGGTCAAATCCATATTCACACAAGTCATCTTCAACAATAACATTCGTGTACAAAAAACAAGATGGGAAAGCTGAAGTGGATGTAGTGCGGATGTAGAATGAACCAATCAGGGGCCTCTTTTCTGGTCTTCTCTTTGAAACTGTCTGTGGTGAGTTACATTTTCTTCAACTCTGCGACACATTGCAGGTGACTTGGCTTCGGAGTATAAATAGGCCTTTACTGTCCTGTTACTATTCTATTATTGTACTGTTACCATCAAGTTATTAGGGCAGCCGTAGCTCATTTGATAGAGCGGGTCGTCCAATGACCAAAGGGTTAGCGGTAGGGCTTTGACTTCGAATTTTGACATTCAAATATAATTAAATTAATTTTTTCATTTTTTATTTATTTTTCATTTTTTTAAAAAAGACGTTCGAACGAAATTGGGCAGCTCTTAATATTGCAACCTTTACATGATATCATTAGGCCTCTTTCTTTTAGTTTTGTGAATGTGGTTGTAAAAGTATTCAGTTCAGGTGGGTATTTTTTTATTTATTTTTTCATATCTGGGGAATTTATGTGACTCGCAAACACTACGGTCATTATCTTTTGGCTTATCTGGGCACCAGTAGACATTAGCATCCAGCTGGCATGTAACCAATGGCAGACTGGTCAGTCCTGCGCATTCATGAACAATGGCTGAGATTCACACTCTGGAAAATGTATAAGTGAACAAAGTGAAACTAATCTGTGACCATTTTACATATTGTGTCCGTTTTTGTACCTACTCATTTTGTAAATGTTCCCTTTTGATTGTCAATGTGGCTAACAGTTTAGAGGCTTTCATCAGTACAGGCAACCAGGTAAAGGAAGGAACAACATTTCACACACAACAAGCAACGGACAAAAGATGTTTGTGGATTTACGTAACATCAAAAGTGTCAGCCGGAACCAAAATATTTGACTAAATACTGTCCCGTGGTGGACTGAATGTAATCTTTAATTTTGATATCGAGGTGTTATGCGAGGCATTTTCAGAGTAATATAATGAATAAATATTTGAATATCTACATTAATTTTCGGATGAAATTCAAATCTGATTTTTGGGGAAAAGTTAAAGCTCTTGTCAGCAGTTTGCTCTTGCTCTCCACGTGTCAAAGTGTCCTTGGGCAAGACACTGAACCCTGACTTAGTCTGCAAGTAGGACTGACATAACCTTAGAAACTTACTGGTGTATGAGTGTGTGTGAATGGGTGAATGTGAGGGTTATGTAAAGAGCTTTGAGCACCATGAAGGTGGAAAAGAACTATAGAAGTGCAGAGCATCAAGTTATTACATTATTGTAGTTGAGTAAACAGACCCAGTGCTTCACATGTTGTCTTGGAATGAGTTCTGATATGTTGTCTCCATCTCTCCTGTGAACAGACTGACCTGTGGATCGGTTCATTCAGTGGATTTACGCCTCTGTCTGGAAAGTGAGCAGGTTCTCATCCAGTGGATTTACGCCTCAGTCTAGGAAGTGGTTGGGTTCTGACCCAGTGGACTTTTACCCCGGTCAACAGACTGACCGCTGACCCCCGGCGTGTGACGTTTGAGGACTACCCATGCATCGTTTAAGGACTTGTGCGGCGCGATTGCGTCCGCTCACCGCCTCGCAGGCGGCTCAGACTGCGGCCCAGCAGCGGCCAATCACAGTTGCCTCCACGAGTGGCGCAAGGACGTTTCAGCCAATCAGGTGCTACTCTGCACCGGTGGCATCAGAGCCGTTTCTGAATGGAACCAGCTCCAACTACGTGGAGGAGATGTACTTTGCATGGCTGGAGGACCCCAAGAGCGTACACAAGGTAAGATGCATCATGGGTAATGGGATCAAAGTGCAGCAGATGAAGACCAGTATGGAATGGACATGGAAAGTGTCTATGTTAATGTTATGTTTTACCAGATGTTTCTTCATGGTGGACATGCTTCCACCTTTGCACAAAATTAGTGTATTGCATTTATTGCTTTGGAGTGTTTACTTTTTACCACCTTCGGCATTGTTGCATTTGCAGCTCTGTTCTTAGTGGATCACAAGCTAGCTGACGGGTGACTTTCTGTGATGTTAGCTTCTGTGGCTGCAGGTGATGCTCTGACATCCAGGATTCAGAGGGAGATGCTGTGGGCATCTCCCCGCTGAGAAAGTATGTCTTACTGTAAAAGGCTTCTTCCTCCAAAGGTTTTGTACCTGCAAAGGGTTTTTCTACAAGTCTGGTATTCAGTACAGTGTGGGCGTTACCCCCCGCGCTCAGACAAGTAGCACGCGGCGTCACGTCGCTCCTTCGATGGACAGATGAGAATGTCCAGGAGCCATTTTTAAATAAAATTACGGAACTGGGTCTGATTATATAGTTTCGGAACCAGTTGTTTTTCAGAACCAGTACCGGATCTCAACCCTAGTTGAAGCAGAACCAGCCAGGATTCCATGGTCAGATAGGACCTCCATGTTTGTTTTCATCAACAGCAGCCCTCTCCTGGGCCTCCTGACTTTTCTGTCCAATGACAGACAGGGCTCTAGAGTTCGACCAATTTGGTTACACATGCAACCAAATTTTTCACCGGTGCGACAAAAAAATTGGAGGTTGCACTAGTGTGACCAGCCCTTTGAGGAAAAAATGTTTCTGCCACTCTGAAAGTGTCCGTGTCACAGTCCGGTTCATGGTCATTGCGTGCAAGCATCAAATGCGACGTGTGTAATATAATGTGTTAAATTAAACGTCAGTGCTTGTGTGCTGCCCTCACTGGTGACTCTTGGTATTACAGGTGTGGCTGCATGGTATTCTGGGTAAAGAAGAGGATGAAATCACACACCAGAGCAGGGGTGCTCAAACCTGGTCCTTGAGAGCTACTTTCCTACATGTTTTAGATGTATCCCTCTTCAAACACACCTGATTCAAATGATAAATCTTTCATCAAGTTCTGCTAAAGACTGATGATGACCGTCAGGTGTGTTGGAAGAAACATGCAGTATAGTAGCTCCCGAGGACCAGGATTGAGCACCCCTGCACTAGAGCATCCCTTCATACAGAGACAGTGGAGGACCTGATGAGAATTAGTGTAGAGGGGGATGGGCCAAATCTGGAAGATTTTAATACTAGAGAAAGTGTGGCAAACTAGTTCACCCAAGGTCAAAGCTTAAGACGGCCAAATGACAGGAGTTGGCCATCTGAGGGGGATGGAGGGTAGTCCACAAGATATCAAACTGTTCAGATATTAAGGTGTTCAGTTTGAAGCCCTTAAATCATTGCACTATTGCACTCTTTTTATTTCATATATTTTGAGATATTTTAAGTTTGAATTTTCAGCTCAAATTGGATCCAGACCACAGGAGAATTCAGGTGTGAATGCAGCCTTTTCTTCAGCAGAACTTGATGATCGCCTGATGATTTGAATTGGATGTAGGAAGAAGGAAACATTTAAAACAGGCAGGATTGTAACTGTTGAGGACCAGGGATGGCCAGCCCCACTTTTGTTCAAACTGAATCAGACCCATGTTCTGATTCTATCTTTGATGAATTTGGTGCTGAAGGACATCATGACACCCCCTACCAGACAGATGGTTCAAATCTGTTTATGTGGAAATGCTGAGTCTCAGATCCAGCTTTTCATTTGTCTTTGGATCTTTGCTTCCATTTTGGATTCTGTCTGTGTTTTTTCACGAGTTAAGTTTTAATGCCTCCTTCCTCCAGCGTTGGGTCTGTTAGTCCGTTGGCTTTTGGTGACACCCTCAGTATTTTTGGTGCCCTGTTAGTATTTTTGGTGCCCCCTTCAGTGTTTTGGCACTCCCTGCAGATGTGAACTAGGCTGCCTCTGTTTCATGTTGCTCTGAAAAGGACACATGGTTAATAATAGCTGAAAGTCAACTGGTCACATGACTGGAAGTGTAGTTTTGAACTCCTCACGGTCCGATCCAGGACTGCGGACCCCCTTTGACCCCTGCCTGTGGACCCCTCTCACCCACATGGGTGGACCCTCTCTCACCCACATGTGTGGACCCCCTCTCACCCAGGCCTGTGGACCCATGTCTGCTCTGACCTTTGTATATTTGCATGTTTCATGCACATTCACATGTTCCATGTGTGTCCTCTGGAACATCCAGGGCACACGGTGTCTGATTACTGGGTGGGACTGTTCTTAGCTCTGACTTGAACACCATGACACCCAACACCACGGGGACTCACCAGAACCTCAGCCTAGGTCCAAACCAGGGGCTCTCACCAGAACTAGGGATGGGACACGATTTTCGAATATTCGTGACACACTGGAATACTAATTTCGAATGCTGCATTTCATGTATTGCGTTTCACTTGGACAGAATGTCGTATTGACTGTCATTGTATGGTGGCTGATGGCGGCAAACACACTGCATTTCTTGTGCAAACACAAGAAAGCTGAACAACCAAAAACACAAACACTAAAACAAATGTGGGTTAGGGTTAGGGTGTAGAATTAATTAAGTTTGTAGTGTTATAGCCTTGCCTACCACATTTATTTGCAAACAAAACCCAACTTGCCCAACTCACTTATATCTTCAAGATTGTAAACAAAGAAGGCAAAATTGTTGAATGTGTCCAGACTTTTAAGCCTATCAAAAGCCATACTGGGGAAAGTTTGGCTAAATGTGTTGTTGCTATGGCTGCCAACTTAGGCTTGGAGCTGTCAGACTGCAGGGGGCAGTCGCATGACAATGCAAGTATAATATGTCTGGGGAGTACAGTGGACTGAACACATCTGAAGTACAGAAATTCTTTAATATATTTTGTTCTATGTGCTGCTCACTCCTGAAATGTTGTTGGAGTCAATACCATTGAGGCCAACAGCCCTGAGACTGGCCACTACTTTGACACTTTGCAGTCTTAGTATAACTTTTGTTCTTCCTCTACAAGTAGATGGGGGGGATTAAAATAAAAAAACAGGAAGTTTCTAAAAAGAGTTTGTTTGCTATTCTTGTTATTTTTTTCTGCCTTTGAGGGTAGACTGGTTTGACATGTAATACAAAGATTCATCATTATGTGCTGAGAGTCTTGAATTTTATCTACAGTGGTAAAATAAGCTACCAGTCAGTATGAATCCTGTGTGTGTACAGAAGTTTCCAAGAACGTACAGGGCCACACTTGTGCACTATAAGCTATCTGATGAGTTGATGCATGTACAAATGTGTGTGTACTGGCTCCATGGGTGATCAGTGATTGTGTGAGTGTGCATATGTGTGTTAGGGCCTCTTAATTCAGCCCTGTAGATCTGATCCTGGGATCAGAACCCACTTTAAATGGACTGCACTTATATAGCGCTTTACATTAGCCTCTCATTCACCCATTCACACACACACTCATACACCAGTAGGTTTCTAAGGTCAAAGGTCAGTCCTACTGGGGGCCTAAGCCAGGGTTCAGTGTCTTGCCCAAGGACACTTCGACATGAGCCAGAGCCGGGACGCGAACCGCCAACCTCTCGGTCATTGGGCGACCCACTCTATCAACTGAGCCACAGCCGCCCCTTTAGAACCAGTCTTGGGAACAGAACCCTCAACTGTTTCATTTTAACATACTCTTTTCTTTCTAGTCATGGGACGTGTTTTTCCGGAATGCCAATGCCGGTGCCCCTCCTGGTTCTGCTTACCAGTCTCCTCTGGGTCTGGCGGCCTCCAGCCTCGTGGCTCCACCCCTGTCGTCTGTGGTTGGAGCTCAGCCCAACGTGGAGAAGCTGGTGGAAGATCATCTGGCTGTGCAGTCGCTCATCAGGGCCTACCAGGTACAGCACAGCTTTGAACCTTCTCATCTGTTCACCTGTTCAGCTGCTCACCTGTGCATCTGTTCCCTTGTTCACGTTTTCCTTTGTAACCTGTTCACCTTTCCTTTTCAGGGTTAGTGCTGGTGGCCACTGATGACCTGTAAATATTTGCTCTAATCTTCTTTTTGAACCCACTGTTCATTATTTATTAGGGCTGTCAAATTATTAAATTTTTGTTCAGATTATTCACAGGGTTGCTTTGGATGAATTTTGATTAATCATGATTAAATATGCATTTTTAATCTATATTAATTGTGTTTCATTTTGCATGAGCAAACAGGCATCAAGGAAGAAAAGAATGTATCTGCACTGAACATGTTTGTCCAAACTGGGTGGTGCATTAGCTTAGTGCTAGCAGTATCCTCGACTAAATATGCTTCACATTAAGGTGGGATTTTAAGCTTGAAGTGTTTGAGTGAATAGAAAATTGTGCAAAATACTATATTGGTCAACTGTTCTGTCGAGTTTTTTTTAACTAAAATTTCCCATAAAATACATAAAAATACACCAAGAAACAAAAAATGGAAAAGAAAAAGTAAATATAAAAATTGCTGAAAAAAAAAATCCACAAAAATTCACAAATACAAAAAAGTGAAGAAAAGTCCAAAATGTATTCAAAAACTCTTCCAAAATACAGGGGGAAAAAATAGAAATGTGGTAAATTATCCCAAACATATGCAAAAATATGTATATACATTTAGTTAACACCTTCAACCCTTTTAACAAAACAACTGTTCCATTTAATTATGTTAAAATGTTTAATCCCTATTATTTGTTATTCACAGTTGGTGGAGTTCATTCAGGAATAAATTGGCTCTGCACTTAGCCCCACTTAGTTATTGTTGTTACGCCTGTCAAGCTTTGGTGTCCTTCACTCTATGGTGTTTCCAGTGTCACCATGGAAAAGACTGTAAACTTCTGTAATAATGGATGGAATGTCAGATGGAAGTTCAAAGAAAGGATTAGAGAAGCAGCCCAAAAACACCACTAAAGTTACCTTCATTAGTTGGAATAGTCATATTACCTGGAATAACTCACTTAGCTGGATTATTCTGATACATTTGATTAGTGTGATAAACCCCATCTGCTCGATTAGTCCTATTAGCTTAATTTATTCAATTGGCTGGATTAGGGGCATTACCTTGATTAGTCCAATTTGCTAAATTATTGCAATTATCTTGATTAGCTTGAGTAGTCCAATTAGCTGGATTAGATTTCCTTCATCGAGTATGTTCTGCATATTCAGGAGAACCAGAGGCTGACCCACCTGTGGTCACGTGACACCTGCCTGTGGTCATGTTACCTCTCTGTTAATCTCCACCTGTGCTGTGTTTAGGTGATGGGGCATCATAACGCTCAGTTGGATCCTCTGGGAATCAGCTGTGTGAATTTTGATGATGCTCCGGACAATACAGGCTTCCAGGACGTGGGTGAGAACAGAACACACTCTGCTGCATCTATGGTGTTAACGCTGCTTCTCCACCCACCCACCCACCCACTCCCACCCACTCCCACTCACTCCCACTCTGTCTCTCCTGCTCGTCCTTCTTTGTCCACCCATTTGTTCTCCACCTGCTTCTTTTGGGTTGTTTGTGGTCACCTCCTCCAACCCCCCCCTCCCACCACCTTCCCTTTTCCTGCCCTGGGTGGGTTGTGCACTGTTGTAGATTCGAGGGCACCATGTGGCCCAGTTGGACCCCCTCGGCATCATGGACGCTGATCTGGACTCGTGTGTTCCCACCGACATTATCACCTCCTCCGACAAACTGGGTGAGGAGTCCAATGCCATCAGAACGTGTATTTGTCGCCGCTCTGTCCTTCGGCGCTTTTCTTAAACCTTTGACTTTACTGCCGTCTCTTTCTGATCCAAAACCTTGTTGTGGCATGTGAACCCGTTTTCTCATGGACAACAATTGTTTCTGCAACGTTTCCCTTCAACTAAACCTCTTTTTGAACCTTCTCTGGTTTCTGGAATCTTCCTCTACATGATTGTTTTAGTTATTATTGTTATTGGAAAGAGCGGTACCGGGCGCAGTCTGTGTTTCCTGGCTCAGTCTGTGGACGTACTCAGTCGTATGCTTCCAGGTCTGGAAGGTCAATGGACGTTGGCTTCTGAAAGATGTTTTTGTTATCAGATCTGATGCCACTTCTTAAAATCTCTATCCCAGGGGTTCTCAAACGTTTTTGGCCCAGGTCCCCCTTGGAGGGGTGAAATTTTTCCATGTCCCCCCTCATCCTCGCGATACTGAAAATGATAAAAAAAAACCACTTCAACAATGATTATTATGAAACAATGATAACCTTTTTTTTTTTTTTTTTTTTTTTTTTTTTTTTTTTTATTGGAACTTTAGAACATACAATATACAAACTTTAAAGAGGACAATTGAATTACTGACCCCCCTGAATGAACACATTTAGTAATAATTACAAAGGAACAGGGAGCATGTAAGGCAATAATATAAAATAAATAAAATAAATACAAAAATACAGAACCAAATGAAAAAGGAGCTGTAAAACAAGTACATTTTACAAACACTTAAGTAAATAACGGAGCAACTTCATTAAGTCAAAACAAAAGAGATGTACAATGTACATCTCTTTTGTAAGTAACAATGTACTTAATTTCACTGTGTAATTTTTTTGGCTGATTTTAGTGACTTAGTTTTATTAAGTGATGAATAGAATAATTTAAAGTCATTTATAAAACAATTAAAGGAGGGCTTCGAATTTTTCCATTTACTACAGTGGATATGATATTTACACAAAAATAATAATTATATTAATAAGATCAGATATCGATTTATTTAAATTTTCCTTAAAATAAAGAATATCACCAATGTCGAGCAGTGGTATATTATCAATTTTAAGAGATAGCCAGTTTTTAATATCAAACCAAAATTTTTGAGTAATTGGACATAAAACAAACAGATGTTCCAAAGTTTCCTCAGAATTGTCACAAAATGAACAAGCATCTACTTCAAATTTAAAACGTTTTTTGAGAAACTCTGCCACTGGGTAGATATTATGAATGATTTTAAAATGGGTTTCCTTGTCATGATAACCTTTTTTAATAGTGCTTTTGTGCAAACCAGCGAAATTTTCAGGTATTATAATATAAATGAGCACTTCAGAAATGAAAATTTTAAATAATTTTAAAATAATAAACGGAACAAAAGACACACAAAACCGTGTGTGTGTGTGTGTGTGAGACAGACAGACAGACAGAGACTTTTGGTGGAATTTTGGTCTCCCATCATTGTTCTCAATGAAGCCAAACTCAATATAACTATCAATGTACTTTCTCTTTTTAGGGTTAGGGCGTTTGTTTTTGTCATTGTCATTTTCATTGTCATTTCTTTTACCACTTCTTGAGGAACTTTGCGGACTGAAAAATCAATCCATGTTCGCTGCAGGGTGGCTAAAAATAGCCTGTGACTCGCTCCGTCTCAATTTAGTCAAGCTGGCGTTAAACAGCGCTGTTACTTCCGCCCGCTCGCTACAAAATAAAACTTCCGCATTTCAAAATAAAACAACAAAAAAACAAAACAAAAAAAACAAAAACAAAACCGTGAATAATTTCGCGTACCCCCTGGACATGCGCCATGTCCCCCTAGGGGTCCGCGGACCCCAGTTTGAGAACCGTGGCTCTATCCAACGTTTTTTACACCAATTTTAAGAACCGAACCAGTTCGCCATCTGCCAATTAGTTTTTAGGTCGAATGAAGATGCCTCAGCTATTAGGACTTTTTATTTGAGTGCTTTAACCGCAGTCCACCCGAATTTAAATAATATATTATTTTTCGTCATGTCATCCGCCCAATCCGTGATTGATCCGCAGTGCCTGCGGGTGCGTGTTTCAACTGCACATCTCTAATCTGTAGGTATATGTGGTCAGTCCCATAAAGTCCACCTGTGCTGAAGGTTCACTGGTTGCCATTCTGTAGACCTCATGTAATCGTAGCCACTCTCTTAGTATCTTCCGTTGTATGCCGTTATCCAGGACTATGTCACCACTACGTCAGTCATAGATGGTCACAGACATGTTTCCTCCTTCACGGGTTAATCCAGCCCTGGTACTGGCTGTAAAAAAACAAAACAAAAACCATTTCATTCTTAGGTGGGTGCACCAATAAGGGGATAACCATGACAACAGAAATGTAGAACAGAGGCACAGAAGTCTGGTTGGATGTTTCAGGAGTGTTCAGGCTCCCCCAGAGTTGGACGGATTCTGTGCACTGTTCGCCAATATTTGAAGTATCATAGGCGAACGCACCAATGTCACAATTAAAACAGATTCATGTGAAGACTTCCCATGGAGCAGTCTTTTCTGTGACACCATGTAAGCATATGTGGAGTCCACACAATCATAACACTTATGTGGAATCTGTAAGGCCTTCAAACTTGCATTGAATCCAGACAGTTGCAAAACTTATTGGGAGTTCACATGGTCGCAAAACTTAGGTGAAGTCTGCCCTATTTTAAAACTTGAGCTTTGCACGGACATGCGGGCAGACAACCAATCGCTTTGGGTCTGTGGGAGCCTTGAAGATGGACTTTTGGTTTTCAGTAGGAGTGTCCTGATCTAATTTTGATATCAGTCTGTCAGCCAAAAAAAGTATTGGATTTTTACTGGAGTGCTTCTAAAATCTCCAACAAAAGCACTGCAAAGAGCAGTCTATTGTTCTGCTCCAGCACTTGTATCCATAGGTGACTCTGGTTCACACTCCAACACAGTAGGTGTTGAAGTTCCCTAATGTCCCTTAACATTCGTGCGACCCAACATAAATACATAACGAGAACACACGGATCCAGCCAATCGGGCTCTGACAGAGCTAGTTTGTTTTATTTTGATTGAGCTTTATATCCAGCCAGATATGTCACCGGAGCAACACTAATGGTGTGTGTTTTAGCCAAAAAATAAAGCCCTTAAAAATTAGTTAGACAATGTGTTTAATGATGGATCTGTTTACAGATCTAATGTACGCTGGTACGAGCAGGTTTGCAAAGTGGACCCTACACGACTCTGTAATACCGGTACTTCTGTCACATGACTCTCTAAGTCCACCAGTAGTAGACCACCTATCCAGTTGATGGTGAGTCTGCATATTAATCAGTTATTGTCAACTCTTGTTTGGTTGTTCAGTTAACTTTAGCTGAAATTAAATGCTACTTTGCTAGCACAAAATGTCAAAACAGTGGAGTTTTTTTAGTTCTTTACAAAAGTCCAGTAAATGTGATGAACTGATAAATGGTTAAGGAAGATGTCGATAATCATCCAACAGGAACTACGGTTACTGCATCAATGAGATGTTTTTCAACATTAAATACAACTAAATATAAATCATTAAAAATTTTATTTGAAATGACAGATAATGTCTGCCGCAATCTCTTATTGGATCGGTATTGGACAATACTCACAGCTGCTATATTGGTTTCTTATCAGAATTGAAAAAGGTGTATCTGGACAAACCCCAGTTTTTGGTGAAACATACCATACCTTGTATCATAAACATATTAGAACTGAAGACCCCTGTATCAAAAGCTTAGTGAATAGACATATTTCTGTAGCCTTCCACTCTTAATGTTTTGGAACCTCTGGTGTCTGCAGACTGATCCTGCCCCCCATGGGGGGATACGTCCTCCACTAAAGACCTGAACCAACAAGAAATGCCTGTTCTAAGTTAGAGGGGAGAACACTGGACTGAGCAGAACCACCAGGACGACAAGGGTCCAAGTGAACTAAAGGGGTTTTATGTTCCACTTCTATACTTTTATATCCAAATGTCTCAAAAACCACCTCATGAGAGCAGAAACACATTTGCTTTCCTGAATTTGCAGCCTTTTCTCATAATTAACGCACAGTTAATATTCAAAACATGACCATGGTGCAGATTGACCAAACTCATAATAATAATAATAACTAGAATATCACAACCAAAATGTAGGAGTGTTCCTTGTGATACTCTCAACATATCATGAACATTTTATCAACGTCCAGCCATAACTTTTTGAGTAATGTTGCTAACAGACAAATGGATAAACCTCAGCGAAAACATAACCTCCTTGGTGGAGGAAAAATTCATCTGTTCATTCCTCAGGACAGGCTTAAGTGTAATCTGTCCAAAAGTGAGTGGTGGTTTTGTTTCTGTCATCCAAGCCTGGACAGTTCTACAAGGACCATGGCCCTGGTCTGATCTTCAGGGACCCAGAAGGGCACTAAACTAGAGATTTGAACCCCTGAACATCACATAGTCCATCAGACCTGGCGAACCTTCTCCACTTATTTCCACTGGCACTGTCTCGACTTGACTTGGTATTCCTGGAGAGCATTTATATTTTTGGATAGTACTGACTTTACAGTACCTGATTATCTTAGTGATGTGGTGCATTACTTCCACGTCGTTTGCTCAGGGAATTGATCATTTTGTGTGGTCTCGTCTGAATTTTTACATCAGCCACCAAAGACTGAATCTCCTGGACCAACCATGGTGTAGTATTGTGGACTGTCATCATGTGGAGAAATGTACAGATATATTTACTGTCTGTATTTTGTATAGGGGTGGGTCACAGAGACCACTCAGTGTCTGTAGAGTTTATATATCACCTTTTAGTATTGCTGGGAACCTGGGCAGAGGTGATGCCAAAAAACTAGAACCGGGTACCAGATCACAGGTCCTTTTTTCAGAATGGAAATGCAAAAAGGGAGATTCGAGTTGGTACCAGTGGAAACGCGGTATTACACCTGAAACATCTTTCAAACCCATTCCAGTTCCTCCTAAACCTGTTTGTTGACAGCCTGGTGTTTGATCCTAATGCGAGTTGCTGGTTGTGGCTGAAAAGGGTGTGTGTTTTGCTTCTGCTTATGGTCATTTGGCTTCTGCTTGGACCTAGATGGTTGGCTGCAGAGGTGGGGATTTCCAGGTCCATCAAGTCAAAGTCCTGCCATGTATTGGTTCAAACCTGTTCATTGAACCAGCCCATTTTGATGAGCACAATGCCTCATCCAGGTAAATGGGATAATTAGTGGAATCACCTGTGTTCAGTGAACAGCTTTGAAGTAATACATGGTAGGACTTTGACTTGATGGACCTGGAATTACCCACCTCTGGTTGGCTGTCACTGTGACCTCTGACCTAGGTCAGGTGTTATTCATAGCTTCATGGGGTTACCTTGGACCATCAGCTTCTCCTTCTCGTCTGCGTTGTTGTTTTTCACTCACTCTCCTGTTTGTTCAGTTGTTTTATGTGTGACCGACAAATTTTGTAAAAGTTGAAAGTATAAATGTGACTGTTTCTCAAGTCTGATATTAAAGGGAAGCTCCACTCCTCTGTCAGAGAAAGTATGAAAGCTAACTGAACATCCATCTGTCTACACGGGCGGCTGTGGTTCAGTTGATAGAGTGGGTCGCCCAATGACCGATGGCGGTTCGCGTCCCGGCTCTGGCTGTCCACATGTCGAAGTGTCCTTGGGCAAGACACTGAACCCTGGCTTAGGCCCCCAGTAGGACTTACCATAGACCTTAGAAACCTACTGGTGTATGAGTGTGTGTGTGTGAATGGGTGAATGATAGGCTAATGTAAAGCGCTTTGAGCACCATGAAGGTGGAAAAGCGCTATATAAGTGCAGTCCATTTACAAGACCAAGGACTAGTCCAGGGGTCTCCAACCTATTCCACAAAGGGCCGGTGTGGCTGCAGGTTTTTGTTGAAACCAAGCAGCAACACACCAGACTTCAATCAATGAATCAACTGATCTCAGTCTGCAGAGAGTCAATTGGTCAAACTGTGAACTCTTGGTTGGTTGGAACAAAAACCTGCAGCCACACCGGCCCTTTGTGGAATAGGTTGGAGACCCCTGGACTAGTCTGTAAACATGTTCCAGTGTCCTCCACATGAGTAGATGTTATATTTAGACTTTTGTTAATCTCAGATCATAGACTGGTCCATATTTATGCCAAAGCAGGTGCCAAGTTAAAGCTACAAACCTCAGGGACTTCATGATGCATTCAGGTGCACCCTGTAAAGAAGAGTTTAGATGTTCTAAGTTAGATACTTACTAATGAGGGGCACAGAAGAGGTGATTGACAGCTGAACGGTCCAATCAGGGCTTGAGGAGGAGGAGATGTTCTGCGTTCAGTCTTGTTGCACAGCAAATAGTCACGTCCTTCTGTGGTTGAAGCTGGTGGTTTGGGTTTTCTGTGACCGTGGCTGCATGGAATGCCCTGCCTTCCACGTCCTCCACCGCTTCTCCAATCATTCACATGTCACCAAACCAAACACCAGGACCCGATCGCCGGTGGCAGAGACGTGGGCCACTGTTTGTCTGCTGCAGACCTGAGGCTGTGACGTGGCCGTGGATGTGTGAGGTGTAAGCGCTGTGCTCTGGTGTCTAACGGTGTCTGGATGTCTCTTTCACTGCTGCTCCCCACCCCCATCCCTGGTGATCCCCGGTGACCCTTCAGACGTGAACGTGTGCCAGGAGAGGCTGAGAGTCTTAACAGTGGGAGGTAGGGAATCAAACAAACAGCTGTGTGTAGTTTACCTTCAGTAGAACAGTTCACCTCTGCAGTCCAGCTGTAAACCAGCCAAGGGGGGAGGGACCTTAAGCTGGAGGGGGGGTCCGCCATAGGCATAATATACCTAGACCCAGCATTAGCTGCTGGGACGCGAGAACTACAGCCGCCATCTTGGAGTAAAAATAATTTGTTGTTATTAAGTGCTGAGCATATTTACACTTAATATTTCGACATGGCAATATAGGGGCCAAATTGTACAGACCCTGAAAATGTCAGCCAGCTCGTTTGTTTGACGTGTCACTGCCTTTAAAGAGTTCGCCAGGGACTTTTACTGACAAGAGAATATGCAGATTCATTCATACTAATGCTGTTACATGCTAATTCATGGTTTTCTCATTTAAACGCATCAAAAGCATATTTCCACTGAATATTTCGACCTGACAATGTAGAGACCATATCTACAGACCATTTTAATGTCGGCCAGCTCATTTGTTTGACATATCGGTGCCTTTAAAGAGTTGGCAAGGGACTTTTACTGATGAGAGAATTAGCCGATACTAATGCGAACAGGGTGATGGTCAGTCTGAAGCTCCGAAGGTGACGGTAGTCCTTAACATTGTCCAAAAAAAAAAAAAAAGATACCTCCAGCCTTCCATAATTTTGTTATGATACTTTCTTAGCAGTGTTGAGATACGTTGTTGGGTCAGACATAATTAGTTTTTACTCTGTATCCAGTCAAACAGGTTGGTGGTTTAGATAGTGTTCCTGTGCAATGCATGCATTACGTAGACATGATCACGGATTTATCATCTTTTCATATCAGAAATTTCTCTAATGTTAAGCTAACTCTAAACAAGCTGAAACATATGTCCTTAATCATAGTTACATGTATGATATAACACGTGGAAATCTGTTTTCAGTTTTAGCGGAATATTGTGAATAAAATGCTCGAACGTGACCGATGTTTGTCCTGACAAATATATTGCACTGCAAGGAACGTATCACCATTCTAATATGGCGGCTCTACGGCGCATCATCGCCTATGGGTGGTTATGATCAATGCTGGGTTTAGGTGTACTATGGCTATGGGGTCCGCTTTCAGTCGAGAAGGAGTCTGTCTTTAGTTGCTGCCCCCCCACCCCCAGCTGGTTTACACCATGGAGGAAAAAGGGATGTTTCATTTGAATCAGCCTTAGATCAACATTAGTTGTCGCTGTCATTTAACCTGTGATCAGTGTATTTTAATCTGTAATAAAAGGAAATGAACCTGCACATAGATCCAGAATGGAAAGAACCTGTACAATTCAAGAGTCTGTACAGTTCTAGAATACAGAGTTGACACATCCAGTAGATTCTGTGTATGAATGTAGAAGCGGTACATTGATTCAGTCATATTAGTTTCCCCCCTCTTGGTTTAAATAATTCATTAAATAACCAACAGCCTGTTTAGTTCAGGTCAATCACCTGCTGAATGCATTTTTTTTGGCTGATCCTTTCCTGTTTGTAATGGTGTCCTGTGGTGTCGCTGTTTCAGTCCAAATGTTTAATCATAAAACAGTGAAATATCCCTTTATGGCTTGGCTTCTGTGATGGAAATTTTTACCTCAAACTGACAGGGAAATGGCACAGATTATAATAAACCATAAACACTAAGTTATTATGAGTCATTAACTGAATCAACAACTTAATCAACTGATGTGAGATGTGGAAGTTTTTCAGTCACAACTGAAGAGAGAGAAAATTAAAAAATCAGAATGATAATTTATTGATAAGATGAACAATTAATTTTTAACCTGCATACGAGTGAGAACATGAACAGAATGAGCTGTTGTCAGATGTTCTGCCATTCAAGTAAAAATTAAATTTTATAATGAAATGCCTTAATCAGAAGACGTCACTCAATGATGCAAGTGCAGCCCAGAATTCAAAACAATAATTCTGGAGCCACAGTGTTTATCTTATTAGATGCTTGTACCCAGAACAAATACATCAGAACCCCTTCCTCATATTGACCTATATCTCACATCAGTTGATTACGTTGATTCAGTTAATTACGCATAATAACTTAGGGTTTCTGGTTCATTATGATCTGTGCCATTTCACTGAAGTAAAGTCAGGTCAAGGTAAAATTTCCATCACAGGAAACATTATGAAGGCAGTTAGCGTTTGCACAGTTTCCTCTTCTGCAGTGTTGTTCTGTTTTGTCCTATGTCCTGTGTCTGATTAGCACTGTTAGCAGTATTAGCTTTAGCCTTTAACTGCTGTTAGTATCCTGCTTTAGTGTAGTGACAGCAGCTCAGGTATTACCAGACCTATGAGAACAATGAACCCCAGACTTCACAGGTCAGCAGGACAACCTAGGACCGAGACCAGTCCACCGGGCCCATCCCTCTGACTAGTGAACTTGGACCACTTTGAGCCCATCATTGGCTGGTTAGCATTGTGTGTCCATTTTCCTTTCGCTGAAGCTGCTTCTCTGTCTGTTCTCCTCTTGTCCCTCTGTTTGTGCTTCTGGTTCGTCTTTAAAAGCTCAGTGGCTCTTACTGGAACACTCGTATAAAACACTCTTTACTCAACTTGAGTTCTGCTGTTGTGTCCTCTGATCTGCATATTAAGACATGAACAGGTATTTGCGTTCATGTACTGTTGAAAGACTGGTCCACTCAGGTTCTGGACTTCAGGTCCCAGGGTTTTTTCTGAATGGGGTAATAAGGGTGCCGCACCCTCACGCACTTGGCAGAGCCCTCTTTCCAATTTGACAAATGAACTTTTTATACAGCATACCTCAGTCCATATTGTGCTTGAGTACATTCACACCTTTCCCACCGATGTTGCATTAACACACTTGTACCATGGCCCATGCCAGAGTATGAATGGGTGTTCCAGGGCTGAAACGGTACGTGCCGATGTAGAACTAATCTGTTGCTATCCAAAAAAAAGGAAGTCAGAAAAAGACAAACCCTTACCCATCTGTTTGTTTGAGAAAAAGAGAAGGGTGAACTTTGTTGTCCCTGATATTTCACAGAGTGGTTCTGTAGATAAGGTGAGCCTGTGAACCTGGACCCAGTGGTTCTGTAGATAAGGTGAGCCTGTGCTGCGTGGAACAGAGGCTTTTTTCAGAGACAACAGGAGCAACGTTTATGGTTTTGTTGTGATTTACCCACTTCTGTTAGTGGAATGGTATGATGAGGTCACGTCCACAGTCAGGTATGGATGTGTTCACACAACATTATACCATGCCAGCATGTGTGTAGCCTGGATCCCGGACTACTTAAGCAGACTCTGGCACAGTACTGGACAGTTGTGTTCACATGGAATAAATAAAGCAAACTTGGGTACATAGTGTACTTGGGTTTGGACTGAAGTATGTTGTGTGAAAACACCCTTAGTCAAGTCATTAAAAAACTCGTTATTACTCCAACAACCTTCTAATCCCAGTACATACAAAATCACACATTCCAAAAACCACCTAAAGTGGTGTTTTCAGTGTCAGATATCCTCAAAATGACCCATTGTACCTACAGTTTTTCAAAAACCTTGCATGGTTTTGCTCTCTCGCCATGTGGCGTGCTCTCATTCAAAAAGTTTCTAGAAAAACCCCTGAGGTCCAGATGAACATCCTGGTTTAAAGTCCAGGACCTGGGTTCACAGAGGCTCATCGTCATCCTGTGGCGGGTGTGTTGTGGTGTTTGAACATTTTCACCTGCCGTTGTGTTTCAGAGTCAGACTGTCAGTCACAGCTCAGTGATGACTGCAGGCCGAGTGGTAAAAACATGGCTGCTGTTTGGTTTGACACAAGAGTTTGACATGTCTGGTTCCACTGCTGCTTGTTTCCTCTCCTCTTGAGTTAAAGCACAAGCTCATGGTTAGTTGGATGCCACAGGTAGGGATGGTGGGATGATGGCAGTAAGACGATGGGAGGACAACGGAAAGGTAAAGGTGGAGGTAGGAGGACTGGGGGTCGACTGTAGGCCAATGGGAAGATGAGCCAGACAACAGAAAGACTGAGGGTAGGGCAATGGAAAGTTGAAGGCAGGATGATGGAAAGACATGCGTCTTTGGTTTGATCGTTTTTTGATATGTTTATCGGTACAGTGGGTGGCACTCCGTAACTAGTGAAAGTGAAACTTAAGCCATTGGACATCCATCCTACCTTCTGTGCCTCTGTGTAATGAGTGCACCTTTACCCCCTGTCGTTTAAAAGAACATTTTGTCATAGATTTTTGCCCAATCTTTGGGATTATTTTTGCATATTGATGATTGGTTTTGTCATAATTTTTTGCCTAATCTTCAGGGTTGTTGTCGATTTTTGCCTAAACTTCAGGACTGTTGCTGTTGTACATTTTTGTCTAATCTTTGGGACTGTTTTGTTGTAGCCTTGTCAGAAAAACAAAGCCTGTTCTGTTCACCCAGATATGTTTGTATTCAGTTGTTTTTTTTTCAGGTTCAGACATAGAATGTGTTTGTGACTCAGTTAAAGGAGGAGAAGGAACGGGACAGTATGACCATCTGTCTGCTCTGTGATTGGCCCGCTTCGGCGTCAGTCGTAATGGATGGGTTGGCATGTTCGTCCGGTGTTTCTGATTGGCTGTTGGACTGTGATTGCGAGATTCTTTGTTTGGGTCCTTGGATGTGGACTCAAAGGTCTGAGCTGGATCCGGATCTGAACCCGGGTCCATGAACACATGAAAACTTTCAGTCTGTCATTTCTGCTCCATTAACTCCTTCCACTAACATGTCCATAATCATTCCCATGTGATGAATGCCCTCCTCTACCATGTGACTCATCTACCACCATCAGCTCATTATGCTCTGTATGCGTGTGTGTGTGTGTGATACATGGAACCTCTTGACTAATTTTGAATGTATTAAGTTCCTTTCAAACATGACTCACACTGGACAACTTCAGGAAATAACAGGGAAAATTTTAAACCAGGACATTTTTATTGGGTGTCTGAGGCTCTGTCCACAGGAGGTCTGAAGGAACAATTCAGATATTTGGGTGAAATCTTCCTCTTATAAGGGGCCAGGTCATAGAGGCAACACTCTAAGCAGGGATGCCCAGACTTCCCTCTTCCCAAACTCCTCATCCAGCTCTTCTGCAGGAGTCCTGAGGCATTCCCAGCCCAGAGACACAGTCTGTCCAGCATAATTTAGGTCTTCCCAGAGGCTTTGAGGAAATTCACTTTCCATTCTACTTGTAATAATATGGAGTGATGGGGCAGTGCAGTCCCCAGGGAGGATCCACTTCAGGTGGCCCCTCAGGATGTGGAGGAGCAGCAATTGTACTCAGAGCTCCTCCCTGGTGACTGAGCTCCTCCCCTATCCCTAAAGGTCCCCTCCAGGTTCAGTTAGGCCAAAATGACAACATCATCTGCAAACGACAGAGTTTAAGTCCTATGGCCCACAAACTGGATCCCCTCCAACTTCTGACTCTGCCAAGAAATTTTGTCCATAAAAATTATGAACAGAACCAGTAACCAAGGGCAGTCCTGCCAGAGTCCAACATGCACCTGGAAGAGGTCTGACTTACTGCCAGCAGTGTGAACCAGACTCCTACATCCATTCCCTTGTTGGCTGGTGAGCCTACTGGTGGCTCTCCGTATAATTCACATATGGACAAAGAAATCCGTTTTGGGAAACATTTACCTGCATCTGAACAGGTCCTTAGGTGTTTTTATTAGTTTGTAGTAAATTCCAAGGTGTTAATACTGCTTTTCAAACAGGAGGTCCTATAATACCAGGTTCTACCAGTTTGTGGTCATGTCTGAAATGAATTCTCTCTGCTTTCTGACTCCCCCTCCTCTGTCCATCCATGTCTTCTCTCTGACTCCTCGTAGTCCTTTCCTCTCCGACTCCTCCCAGTCCATACCTCTCTTCTGACTCCTCCTTCTTTCTCTTTTCTAAATTCTCCTCCCCATCTGTCCCTCTGCTCTGATTTATCCTTTTTGTCTGTCCCTCTCCTCTCTACCTCCTCCTCTCCTTTGACTCATCCTCCTCGTCTGTCCCGCTCCTCTCTGACTCCTCTCCTGCACATGGTTGGTGCATGTTTCAGATTGATTTGATAATTGCTGTAGGTTGTTTTTGTCATCTTGTTCATTGAAACTTGACCTCTTCTCCTCCCCTTTACTTCCTCCCTGATCTTCCTGTCCTCTGTTGCATCATGGGACATGTAGGATTCTACGGCCTGGATGAGTCTGACCTGGACAAGGTGTTTCGTTTGCCCACCACCACCTTCATTGGTGGTTCAGAGAGCGCTTTGCCGTTGAAGGAGATCATCCGCCGGCTGGAGGTCAGTTCACATGCTGTGACTGGACTAACCAGGTCACATGACTGTCACCTGACTGTCAACCACGTGCCCCAGCCCCCGTAGACTCAGCAGACTCATTAGACTTAGTAGACTTCGTAAAGTCAGTAGTAGTACTGCATGATTTGAAGAAAATGTAAAATTGCAATTATTGTGTACTATATTGCGATTGCAATTCCATGAGTCTACTTGTGTAAATATTAGGGACAACAGAGAAAATTTAAATAGTTTATAACTAGGGTTATCACAATCTGATCATGTGAAATCGGCACGGATCACATTACTGTAGACTCTGATATTATGTTCCAATATTCCGATTATTATTATTATTCATTAAGTAGTGAAAGTACACAACAACTAAATAGTATTTTTAACTACCGACTACAGGTGAAAAGATTATTCATGCAATTGGAGTACAAAAAATATTTGAGGCAAATTAATTTGCTCCTTCGTTTTTCAGAAAGCCTGAACTACACAATACTCAGGTGGTTGCGTGAGCCTAGCATGTAGTTTGGCAAAATGCACCCAGATGATGTGAGTCAGGTTAAAACAGTGTGTGCACGGCAAAATAGCATTAGCTTTAGCCTAGCCCTGTTGGATTTTCTACAACACCTGAAGTGAACGCATCCACACTTCAATGACACTTCATTAAAGCAGACTCCGAGCTTCTATGTTTTGCTAACTGGTGAATACTAGCACCTGTTAGAATGTAGCATCATGTATTGTAATTATTTTTATCAAATGTGCCAAGGTAGTGTAATTATTAGGCTACATTAGGGCTGCACAATTCATCGAATTTTAGTCAAAATCACAATTGTGGTAATCACGATAGTTACTATTAGGCAGGCTCTGTTGCATAGCATCCAAACATTTTAACCAGGATCCTGATTAGAGATGTTAACCGATGACCATTTGAATGATGGTTGACAGCATCAACGTTGTCAAGTAATAATTTTCTGCTGTCGGTTAAAAAAAAAAAAACAGCCTGCATCTGTAATTCCACTGCACAAACTCTTTTGCATTGAAATGTAGGTTATAAAGAGGAAGCTTTGTGATCTCTCCATAGCACATCATAAAATGATGAATTTGAGCATTAGCAATACAAGACGGAATTAATTAATAGCTAATGCAGAGCTCACACAGAGCTCAATTTATCAATGTGGTACGTCCATTTCATGCCAGTTTAAAATGTTTGCTCAAAACCTAAACAAAACACAAAGCTGATGTGAGGAAATAGAACTTCTAGAGCTAGCAGCCTGAGAGTCGGACAACAAGTTGCAAATCGTGCAACAAAGTTCAGTTTTTTATTGTTGTTGAATAATTGTGATTAATAATCGTGATTTAAATTTAGATCCAAATAATCGTGATTATAATTTTGTCCATAATCGTGCAGCCCTAGGCTACATCTGCTTTCACATATCCAGGTGCGTGCACGTGCACACAACTCAAAACATCTCGGTCTTCTACCATCCCCATTTATTGATTGATCTAGTTTAACCCTTAAACTCCTGAGACATTATTTCAAGTAAATGTGCTGCTGTGAATCTGTCCTAAATAGCTGCTGTATGTGTTTGTGTTCCTTTTCTCCAGGGCTTTGTTTTGCTGTGTGTTTTTATGGTCAAAACAAGTGGAATAACAGAAAAGAAAAAGAGAGTTGAAATTGAAGGCAATGTACATCAATTTAGGATGTTGAACATGGACTGTGAACAGGAACACATTGAACAACAAGTATTTGAACCCAGTAGGTTTTGGGCTTTCTGGCACTTAGTTTGACTCCAAAAATCAATTACACAGTCAAAACTATGTAAAGATACAGTGGAGGAAAAAAAGAAAAATCGCAACAAACCTGGAAGCCATAGTTAAATAAACAAATCCCAAAACATTTATTTGTGGTCTGAGATTTTTCATAAAACTGACGCATAATGTAGTCAACTGTAGTGGTGACCATATGGGGCCATTTCGCTGTCATTAACCTCTGAAATAATGAAATTGTTTTTTCAATGCCAGTTTCAACTTACTGGCACTGTTTTAACATGAGGGAGCGGGAGGAGATGGGGGACCGCTTCTACATTCTAAGGAGACGAGAGAAAAGCTCCCCCTGGTGGCTACAGCCATTACCCTCAGGCAAACTATGGAATCAATTTCGCCCGAGAACTACCAAACCACCAGTACTTGTGAGCACAGGTAAGGGCTACCTGCATGGCGTTTCCGCCTGACGCACCTCCGCCAGTGCCGATGGGGTAACTGCAGGGTCATCAGCCGGGAGCCACCCTTCATTGATGTTTCACTCCTTTAATCCCGGAACAACTCACGGTGGTGGAGCAACGGCAGGGACATCTCCCTGCCGCCCCCTGCAGCTACCCCTAGGACCCCTCTTTCCCCCACAACCTGTCTCTCCTCAGCCACAGCCAGAAGCTGGCTCTTTCTGCCTCTTCTGCCAGGTCTTTGACTGCACGCTTCAGGTTCGGCCCAGTCACACTAGCCTTCCTGAGGAAGCGCTGGATGGATGTCCCAATGAAGCCCCTGCAGCCAACCTCCACAGGGTAGATAGATGTCGTCCACCCAGCTTCTCTGCACTCAGCCACCAGCTCGGTGTATTTCTCCCTCTTCCGTTCAAATGCAGCCTCCATTCCTCCCTCCCAAGGGACCGTTAGCTCTGCCAGGATTGCTGATTTTCTTACAGGGGACCACAGGATGACGTCTAGCCTCAGAGAGGTGGTAGTTATCTCTTGGGGGAACTTGAGCTGCCGTTCCAGGTCTACTCTTAGGTACCAGTCGCATCCAGGTGTTAAGAGTGGCAGTCTTTCCCTCTGGCTGATGTTTTTTCCTTGTACACCTTGACCGACAAAGTGTATCATCGTTGGCCTCCTGGGAGGAGGGTCTTTGGCTGCTTCCCTTTTTCGCACTTCGAGGACTTCTGCAAACTTCCGCAAGACCATGTCGTGCCGCCACCTATACCTACCCTGAGCCAGGGCTGTCTTGCAGCTGGACAGGATGTGTTGCAGGCTTGGGTTTGGGGCATTGCAGAGATGGCAGCCTTCCTCTGAGCCGTACCACCGACTAAGGTTTCTTGGGCTGGGAAGGGTGTCATACGTGGCCCAGATGAGGAAGCTCAGTCTTGCCTGAGGGATCCTCCAGAAGTCCGACCACTTGATGGTTCTGTTGACCACCCCCTCCCACGTTGTCCATTGCCCCTGCTGTGGTTGGCTAAGTGCTTTGATCTTATAATTTTCCTCCTCATTTCTGACCACCTCATCAATCACCAGTTCTTTCCTCTCTTTCCTTGACGCCTTGGACCAGAACTTGGGAGCAGGTCCCCACCCCAAGCCGGCTCTCCCCACCTGTGTCCTGCCCACAACTTCGTCATGCATGAGCCTGCTGATGGCTTGGTCAACAGCCTCATCTGCCTTCCATTTGCGTCCTGTTCGCACTGGTGCCTTGGTGTTTCTCACATACGGGTCAGTCGAGTCTCTGAGCTCTAGTACGAGCCTCGCCTTCTCCTGTCTGTAGCCCAGATTGATGGTCTTCAGTGGCAACTGCAGTGAGGTCTTCCCAAACAGGCCAACACTGGAAAGGCTCCGAGGCAAACCAAGCCACTTGCGGATGTAGCTGTTGGCTTTGGCATCCAATCTTGCCACTGTTGTAGAGGTGATTTCGCACAGCTTCAGGGGCCACATGAGGCGCTGATAGAGGGTGAATTGATAACACCACACTTAAGTCTGTTTGTCTTTATTAGTTTTATTATTAGTTTATTGTGTTTTTTTTCCCACATACAACCTTGTTGAGTTATAGTCACTTTATTCTTCTTGCAGTCAGTCACTGCAGTCTATCTGTAAACTTCAATTCCAGCAATAATTTCTTGAACATTAGTATACTGTGCAGGTTTATCAAATGGTCTTAGAATAATGTTAGGTGATGGAGAAACCCTCCTGTAAGTGTTAATGTTTGTGTAGTAAACTCCTCAAAGCACTTTCATATAAACTAGCTTAGACAACATTAGCATGTTTGCTAAATTAGCATGATATGAAGAATGAAGTGATTATAACTCAACAAGGTTCTATGTGACAAAACACTATATACTAATAATAAAACTGATAAATTGAATCCATTTTGTCTGATGGTAATGGCTGTAGCCACGAGGGGGAGCTTTTCTCTCCTCTCCTTAGAATGTTCTTGTGCTATAAGCACCGCCCTCTCCCCCCTGTTCCATCTCCTCCCTACCCCTCATGTTAAAACAGTGCCAGTAAGTTGAAACTGAAATAATGAAAACTGAAAACCTGAGAAGCGTGAAAGAAAAAAAAACATTGTTAAAAAAAAAAACTAAATCAGAAGGTAGTCATTGTAAAATATATTATAATACAAAAATACCCTCCCAAAATACAGTGTTTTTTTCAATGTCTGTATTTTATCTTTCCATTCAACATTTTACAATGCCCATCAATACCTGTTACAATAGCAATGCAACTTTTTCTACGATGCCAAGTTGTTTTTTCAATGCCACAGGTTAATGTCAGTAAAATGGCCCATATGACCACAGCAATATAGATGAAATAACAATAGAAGTTTACCTTTAATGTGACACTAGCTTCTAATGTTGCACTATTCCTAATGTGAAGAAAGTTTGTTCTATTTCTGTGTTGTTCTGATTTGAGACTGTAATTCAACCTTTGGTGAAAAAAAAATAAGGGACATCCTGGATCTTATACTTTGCTTTTAGTCAGTGTGATTTATCAAAAAAAAAACAGAACTTCCTGATTTTCAAATCAGAAAGTGGAAAATGGATAAAGGGCCGTCTCCCATCTTCTGTCTCAAAGTCACAGAATGGGAAATGAGGAACAAACCCATTTCCGATTTAGAAATTAATTCTTTACTGCAGTTCATTTGCTCATGAATAGGAATTGGGGAAAATAAATACAGGGGCAATTTTTAAACACTAACTTTGCTGGCCCGTGTGTGCCTGGGCCAGGGTGCTGGGCACAAGCCAGACCCAGGTGGAGGACCCACGAGGGGATCTTCCCAGCACAGAGCGGCCGACCCTGACTTGCCATGGTCAACTCCCCCGGGCGGAATGCGGGACCCCCCCCCCCCGATTTACCGCTCAATGGTTTCACACCCTCTTGAACTCTCTCTTCAAAGTTCTTTTCAACTTTCCCTTCAGGTACTTGTTGACTTATTGGCCTGGTGCCGGTATTTAGTCTTAGAGTTTATCACCTGCTGCTGCATTCATGAACAACCTGACCCCGAGAAGACCAGACCCCCGGCACCGTCCAAGAGCTGAGCCTCAATCAGAAGGACTCAAGCACCTGAGCAACATCGGGGAATCTGTCTTCCCCACGCCACATTTCCCACGCCTGCCCATGGGACAGGGATTCCGTGCTGGGCTCTTCCCTCTTTGTTCACCACTACTGAGGGAATCCTGGTTAGTTTCTTTTCCTCCCCATAGTAATATGCTTACATTCAGCGGGTCGTCTCATCTGATGTGAGGTCATAGTCAAAAAAAGGGGGAGGGCCAAGGGAGAGAGCGAGGAACCGCCCCTGACCCAACTCTGGCCAGCTTGCCCCCAGTACTGGTCCTGTGCGCTCAGTTTTACCTGACGCTGGCCGAAGAGAGAACTGAACCCCGGGTGTACGCCGTCTGTGCCCTTGCACACAGGCAGCAAAATTGGAAAGACTCCCCCTGTTTTTATTTTCCCCAATTAATGGTAAAGAATTATTCACGGTTACCCTGTCCCTGAATATTTACAGCCTTGAATATGTGTATGTCAAGTTCCTCTTTCAGGCATTTTGTGTTTATGCCATCAGAAAGACTCGTAGACTGCAGGACCCGATGGTGATGTCCAAAACCAGAGGGGGGGATCCCCCCCCCAGCAAATCGCACCCAGCTCTTAGTTAATTTCATAATGTTTTATAGAAGTATCGCATCAGCACTCAGTATCAGCAGATACTCAAAATCAAATGACTGTGACTTGACGGCAAATAAAATGTGATCCGGATATCCTTATTTATAGCATACAAATATGATGTAAGAATACAAAACCTGAAATTTACAGTTGTGTGTTTCTCCCAAATTCCTTAAAATGAAAATGGAAACAAGTGGTGCCAGGCACAACAAACCCCACCCCCCTCACACACATTTCACCTGATTTGCTCTATTGTGAAAACACTTTTTAGTGACTGTGCCCTTTCATCTACATTCACCAAAATGTAATGAGATCTATTCTGGACCTTTCCTGAAAATTTTATGGAAATGGGTCCAGTAGTTTTACCATAAAGCTGCCAACAGACAATCAGACAAACCAAACGAAAAACAATACCTCTCTCCCCTTTGGGGGTGGGGTAATAAAACTTTGAAATTGAAGGTATTTCTGCAAATTGCACATTATCATTCTTTTTACTACCTAAACATTTGTTCTTTCTGCTCCTGACATGCATGCACAGCTCACCAACCTGATTCAGCTGTGAAGGCTCGCTCACTGATTGCCAGTGCTGACATTCATGCATGCGCCCCACACACTCTCAGGTGAACAGTCACTGTCCCACTGAGAAGGAGCAGTTGAACTTTTCTGGCTGCTTAAACTCACTGCAACAATGACTTCATTTATTTATTACATTTAGAAATGTAGAATGTTTTGTTCTGTGATCCGAAGCTGTGGGGTGGATACAGATTAGCAAGCGACTTTCGCTTTGCATGTTCACTCTACTCTGCTGAGAACTGCATAGTTCTGTGACTACACCTGTATGTGGATGTGTCTATAACCTGCTCCACACCACACAGGATATAGTCCTGTTCAGTGGAATATTTGTACTAATGTGACTATTTTGATTTAGGACACAAGATGAATGTTTGTTGTTCTAAATGTCAAATAAAGACTTTAATTAAAAAAAGAGTGTTCACAGGCACACATGCACATTTCTTTCCATTATATTGCAAATTGCATTCATTTAATTGCACAGCATGACATCACAATTGTGATTTGTTTAATCATGCAGCACTGTCAGTAGACTCGTTAGCCTCTGTTCCCACTCTGACCTGCAGATGGCGTACTGTCAGCCCATCTCTAACTCCTCTCCTCTCTCACCTGCAGATGGCGTACTGTCAGCCCATCTCTAACTCCTCTCCTCTCTCACCTGCAGATGGCGTACTGTCAGCACATTGGGGTGGAGTTCATGTTCATCAACGACCTGGAACAGTGTCAGTGGATCCGACAGAAGTTTGAGACTCCAGGAGTCATGCAGTTCACACTGGAGGAGAAGAGAACACTGCTGGCCCGCATGATCCGATCCACCAGGTAGAAGCACATATTGAATCCTACTCACCAGGGGGGGGACACCTGTAGAATTTTACCCACCAGGTGAACACACCATCACAGCTCAGAGGTTTTGTCCTTTTATTTGTCCAGGTTTGAGGAGTTTTTGCAGAAGAAGTGGTCTGCAGAGAAACGGTTTGGTCTGGAGGGTTGTGAGTCTCTGATCCCGGCTCTGAAGACCATCATCGATAAGTCCTCAGAGAATGGAGTGGAGAACGTCATCATGGGCATGCCTCACAGGTGAGTGGAACACACACCCTCTTGAATGTGGCTCCTCCTGGCACTGTCTTGATGGTCTCATGTTTCTTTTGTGGTAGGGGCCGTCTTAACGTTCTGGCCAACGTGATCCGTAAAGAGCTGGAGCAGATCTTCTGTCAGTTCGACTCAAAACTGGAAGCTGCTGATGAGGTACTGGAGCATGAATGAGTCCATCAGTGTGACATCTGTGATCATCAGCGCCACTGATCAGATGGACTTAGAACCCACAGGATTAATACTGTGTTCTGTTTCCTTCTCTGACTGATTCTGTGTTTCATGTCAGGGCTCTGGAGACGTCAAGTACCATCTGGGCATGTACCATCGGCGTATCAACCGTGTGACCGACAGGAACATCACCCTCTCTCTGATGGCAAACCCCTCCCACCTGGAGGCTGTAGACCCAGTGGTCCAGGGGAAGACCAAAGCCGAACAGTTCTACTGTGGAGACAACGATGGAAACCGGGTAAGTAAAAGGCTGACTGACTGGCCCTGTGGGTCCAGTCTCAACTAGACCAGATCTAGCTAGATTAGGTCCAGTTGCGATAGACCCATTTAAAATGGTCTCCACTACACCAAACCCAAGTAGATTAGGCCCAATTAGAGTAGACCCCTTAAAACCAGATCTAGTTAAACCAGTCCCAGTCCTATGGTGGACTACAGATGAGAACTACCTGAATTTAATTGATTTAAAATGTGATTTTGTTCAAATAAAATCAGTGGTCATTTTAGATTTCAATAAAGTTTTATTTATAAAGCTCCAAATCACAACAAAGTCGTCTCACAGGGCTTTACCAAAACACAATCAACTACAGGAATAGATTAGATCCAGATGGTTCTTTTGTCACCTGATTGATCTTAGTCACTGGTTTATTGTGGAAATTCTTCACCATGTGCAAACAAACAAGGTTCAAGGTTTGGTTTATTGTCATTTGCATGAATACATGAAAATGAAATTTGTACACAGGACCAGCAGTGTGCGACCTAATATATAATAACAAAAGCCTGACCAACCTCAGATCTGGGTTTTCCCTCCACTTTTGGTCAAACTCTGGTGTTTGTTTGATGTTGTTATCTGACTAAACAGTGTTGATGTTGTAGGTCATGTCCATTCTCCTCCATGGAGACGCAGCCTTCGCAGGTCAGGGCATCGTCTATGAAACGTTCCACTTGTCGGACCTACCATCCTACACCACGCACGGCACCGTGCATGTTGTGGTCAACAACCAGGTAATTAACATCAAACCGTTCCTGGGTCCACAAAGATTTATCGACCTTCAGAACAGTCACAGTTCCTCTGCTTCACCCTCAGATCGGCTTCACCACTGACCCTCGCATGGCTCGATCGTCTCCGTACCCGACCGACGTGGCTCGAGTCGTCAACGCTCCCATCTTCCACGTCAATGCAGATGATCCAGAAGCAGTCATCTATGTCTGCAAGGTGGCGGCAGAGTGGAGAGCCACGTTCCACAAGGATGTGGTGGTGGATCTGGTCAGTGAACGACGGTACAGTGAGTATGAGCCACACATTCGTATGAGTTTGTAATGAATGTTTTGCACTTGTGTGCAGGTGTGTTACCGCCGAATGGGTCACAACGAGATGGACGAGCCCATGTTCACACAACCACTGATGTACAAACAAATCAAAAAGCAGAAGCCTGTTCTGCAGAAGTACGCTGAAAAGCTGATCGCAGAGGGAGCAGTTAGCCGACAGGAGTACGAGGTACTAATGGCACCACCACGGTTGCTTGACCGTACGTAACCCAAAGAGTTTATGACCCATAATCCTCTGCGTTTGTAGGAGGAGATTGCCAAGTACGACAAGATCTGTGAGGAGGCATATGCTCGCTCTAAAGATGAGAAGATCCTGCACATCAAGCACTGGTTGGACTCTCCATGGCCTGGTGAGGAGCGACTGTGAGGAACGGTCCGAGGACCGACCTCGAGGAGCGGTGGGAGGATCATGTCTGAGACCATTAGTGATAAGAGTTAGTGTTAGAGGTACCGATGGACAGTCCAAAGGTTTGACAATGGTCCAGGTTCGGTTTGTTTCCCAGCGCTTGTTGCTGAAACCAGATCCAGTGTTAAGATTAGATAATATATTCCTTTATTGGTCCCACTAGGCGAAATTCCGATTTTCAGCAGCAAGATTATAGCACAGTACACAAGAATAATCCTTTTTTTATGAATAAATAATTCTATATTAAATATGCAGTTATAAAAAATTTATATATTATAATTATTGCACTGATTTGGATGGTTTATTGTACAGTTTATTTGGAGCAGTTTCTGTTGTGGATTCTGACAGCTACAGGAAGAAAGAACCTGTGATACCTGTCTTTTACACACTCTGTGTGTTTCATTTTGTCACTGTAGGAACTCCTTAGTTTCTAGTCAGTGTGTGTTTCAGAGGGTGAGAGTCTCAGACTATGATGGAGGACAGCTTGGCTGTCAGCCTTCTCCTCATCACCTCCTCCACAGGTTCCTGAGGGCATGCCAGGATTGGCCTTCTTTATCAGTTTGTCCAGCCTCTTCCTGTCAGCTGTTATGGTGCTGCTCCCCGGCAAGCCACGCTATAGAATATGGCAAATGCCACAACAGAGTCATAGAAGGTCCTCAGGAGTGCCCGCCGCACCTCAAAGGACCTCGGCTTCCTCCGTACCCCTACTTCCCCAGGCACTGTGCATGACTGCCCACTGCTCCTTAAAAGGTTGCCCCAACGGCATCAAAGGATGGGTTAAAATTCCGTTGTCCAACTGTATGATGATAAATAAAGTACTTTCTTCTTCCATAAGACCAGTCATCACCTGGTCCTGTTTTTCTTCAGTGTATTGACATGTTGTGTTGTTTTCAGGTTTTTTCACTCTGGACGGACAACCCAAGTCCATGAGTTGTCCTTCTACTGGTCTAACAGAGGAGAACCTGAACCACATTGGACACATGGCCTCGTCTGTCCCAGTGGAGGACTTCACCATCCACGGAGGTCTGACTTCTACTGACACAGGCCTTTGTTTTACACATGTACCGGGTTCCTCTAATGGGTCTGTTGGTGTTGTGTCTCCAGGTCTGAGCCGGATTCTGAAAGGCCGTGGAGAGATGATCAAGAACCGGACCGTAGACTGGGCTCTGGGCGAGTACATGGCCTTCGGGTCTCTGCTACAGGAGGGAATCCACATCCGCCTGTCAGGACAGGACGTAGAGCGAGGAACGTTTAGGTACCAGTGGTTTACCAACCCCATACTGTAGTGGTGCTGGACCGGCTTTAATCCAAAAATAACCATGCATCGTCTTTCAGCCATCGCCATCATGTCTTACATGATCAGAACGTTGACAAAAGGATCTGCATCCCCATGAATCACATGTCCCCTGACCAGGCCCCCTACACTGTCTGTAACAGCTCCCTGTCAGAGTATGGAGTCCTGGGTAGGTCTTCCAACACTGCACCCACCCTCAGCTGGCCTGCTGTGAGCCAGTCCCACCTCCTAACCGTGGTCTGTGTGTTCTTCCAGGCTTTGAGCTGGGCTTCGCCATGGCCAGTCCCAATGCCCTGATCCTGTGGGAGGCGCAGTTCGGGGACTTCCACAACACGGCTCAGTGCATCATTGACCAGTTTATCTGCCCCGGGCAGGCCAAGTGGGTCCGGCAGAATGGTATAGTCCTGCTGTTGCCGCACGGCATGGAAGGCATGGTGAGGCTGGGTGGGGTGGGGCTTATAAACAAAACACTAACACTTCACTAAATGGAAACCAGAGGGCTCCCTTTACAGGTTTATCAGTAAAGTGGGAACCTCTAAAACCAAACGCATTTATATGAACGCAGTATCTTCTAACCCTGACCCTACCCCTGACCTTTACACTTACCCTACCCCTTACCCTACCCTTTACCCTGACCACATGGACATGTCCATGGGAGTGCTGGAGGTTCCAGTCTCTGACATGTCCTTGTGTCCACAGGGTCCAGAACATTCTTCAGCTCGTCCAGAGCGGTTCCTCCAGATGTGCAATGATGACCCCGATGTCATGCCTGTAAGACACACACACACACACACACACACACACACACATGCACACCCCTGCACACCCCTGCAGTGTCAGGTAGAGATTAAATGATTCTTTGAGGAATTAAAGTAATTTGAGTAGCCTGCAGCATTAGCTTACCACTGCAGCATTAGCTTGCCACTGTAGCATTAGCATTAGCCTATCACTGCAGCATTCGTCTATCACTGCTGCATTAGCATTAGCCTGTCATTGCAGTACTGCATCAATGCAAAATACCTGGATCAAAAGTGTGATTCTACATGATACACTTTTGAGTTTTAAATAACATGTTGCTGTTATGAACCGGAGGTTGCAACATATTTTAGAGAGCACAGGAGACCAAAAGGGTTCAAATTTGCCAAACAATTTCATTCAAGCAAATTTATTTTAAATAAAGTCCATGTTCCCGTGCCTAAAAACAAAAAGAAATCCCAAAAGTACAAAGAAAAGTCGGACCCTTGTGTGCTGGCCAAATTAAACAAAAGGACGATAGGTGGATCAAACCAACCATATACAGGGTCGTAGAAGCTGTCCACCTACCGCTACCCCAGCCCTATTAAAACAACCCACAAACTCACCCCTGTAAAAAGAAATCAACCAAAAACAGGATGTCCAGACTCACCGGGTCAAACAAGACAGAAAAAAACCTAGCAAAGAAGTAGAACAGGCAATCAGCGTCTTGCAGCTGGAAAAAATTTTACTCGAGTGCGCGCTGGTGTGCACACTGCTGAAACCAGGTGGAAGCGAGGCAGGAACTACAGACAGGGCACTGCAAAAAAGGCGTCTTCCTCTAGACCCAAAGGTCTGGCTTATATAGTAGCTGTGGCGGGAGCCAATCAGCGACCTGAAAAAACTACATGCAGGGTACTGCACACAAAAAAATATAACAGCCAATAATTGCCCAATTATATAAATTAGGACTCATAAAAAAAACGGTAATGGTACATAAGAATTGCTAACTGGTGAATACAACTGCCTTACTAATAGCAAATGTACCAAGATCTCTGTCAGGTAGTGGAATTATTAGGCTACATCCCTTTTCATCCATCCACACACAGCCTTCTCCAATCCCCATTTAATGATTGATCTAATTTAAAACAAAAATGGAATCTAAGCAATTACTCAATTAATTGAAGAAAATAATCAACAGAATAGTTGGATAGTTTCAGCCCTAACACACACACACACACACTCCTGCAGTGCCAGGGGTTGGTGATGACCTACTGCTGTGTCTTGTTGTGTTGTTGTTGTTGTTGTGTCCTCTGACCCCGCCCTCTCTCTCAGTCCATCACAGAGGACTTCTCCACTCGTCAGCTCTATGATTGTAACTGGATCGTCGTTAACTGTTCGTCTCCTGGAAACTATTTCCACGTCCTGAGACGACAAATACTACTGCCGTTCAGGAAACCTGTGAGAGACACACACACACACACACACACACACACTGTTAAAACCCTCTGATGTAGGTGTTGTTGTTAAACTCCGCCTCCTGTCAGTGATTGTGAACATACTTCCTGTTTATGCAGCTGATCGTCTTCACGCCCAAGTCCCTGCTGCGCCACCCAGAGGCCCGGTCCAGCTTTGATGAGATGCTGCCCGGTACCAATCACTCTGCACCGAAATACACCACAGAATCCACTCACACCACACAACAGACTCTGCTCACCTTACACATATATGACGCAAGCTGTCACATGACTGTATGGCTCCTCATTGGTGGACTCCTCCTCCTCCGTAGGGACTCACTTCCAGAGGCTGATCCCTGAAGGCGGTGTTGCCTCAGAGAATCCAGAACAGGTCCGGAGGGTGATCTTCTGTACGGGGAAGGTTTACTACGAACTGACCAAAGAACGGAAGAACCGAGGGATGGAAGGAACTGTGGCCATCGCCCGCATGGAGCAGGTACCAGGGGACAGGGGAGGAACTGGAGCAAACACCTGTTCTGTCCATATGGGGAGGGACTGGATTGTTGGTTCTGTGTATATTCAGTTGATGACACATTCAATGTCCTTGTAAATTTCTGGCGAATGACATTTGACCTCTTGTCTCTCTCCACAGTTGTCTCCGTTCCCATTCGATCAGGTCAAATCTGAGTCGGAGCGTTTTGCCAATGCTGACCTAGTCTGGTGTCAGGAGGAACACAAGAACCAGGGTTACTATGACTACGTCAAGCCTCGCATCAGGACCACCATCCAGAGAGCCAAGCCTGTGTGGTGAGATATTTAAAACATGAACATTCTATTCACCCTTTGTACATGAGGCCCCTGGAAAGTACCGGAAAAATACCCCAAAAAATAAACAGTCCGGGAAAGCAGTTGCTCTGATCGGCTGGTGTTCTTAGGTCACACCCACAGAGACCTGAGGAAGCGACCTTCAGTTTGTGTTTATATCTGGTGTGGGACTCTTATTTGTTCTCTTTTGTTCTGATACAGGTACGCTGGCAGAGAACCAGCTGCAGCTCCGGCCACTGGAAACAAAAATACCCACCTGATGGAGCTGAGGCGTTTCCTGGACACCGCCTTCGACCTGGACGCGTTCAAGGATCAGCAGTAGACCCCTGACCTCTGACCCCCTGGAACAAACCCTGACCTCTGACCCCCTGGAACAAATTCTCACCTCTGATCCCTGGAGAATAAAACCCCCTGATTTCTGACCCCTGGAACAAACCACAGCGTTTCTTGGTGAAGTTTCAGATTCGGAGACACAAAAATTTCACGAATAACCTCGGGAACAAACGTCCAAGTTTAGAAAAACGAAGCAACAAATGTAGACCAAGCGTTTTCACACAGATGTAATGGTACAGAAACAGCAGATTTTTAATTACTGGATTAAAGTGGCCACACATCCAGGATCAACTGACGCCACCGACCGACTGAACCACCTGACCTATTGAACCACTGACCATTGGACTGAACCACTGACTGAACCAGTCTGACCAATTGACCGACTGAACTATGAACCAGTTGTGTTCATAGTTCATAGTTCCATATAGTCACAACCCTGTGACTATGTGGAGGATTCAAGAGTTCAGAACCGAACTCAGGCCTGTAATCGAGTCTGGTGGTGGTGAAATGGCGGCTCCTTGTGGACCAGGTAGATATGGACTCGGTGGAACTAACCCAGTTTAGGTTTAGTTCAGCGAACACAATCATGTTTGTGTTATAAAAAACAAACAAATCCACCTGGGATCCAGTTCCAGACTCGATTCAGTTCTGATGTAATTTCTGTTTTATTTTTATTAATAATTTAACATCATTTAAAGTTTGGTATTTAGTTGGTTATTTTTTTCCCCAAAATCCCCCAAGTTTGACTTAACTTAAATTTTCTCAACATCTGGTTCAGACTTAAACCTGTGGTTTTTCACGGTGGATCAGACTCCAGACCTTTGTTGCCCCTCCTCCGTCCACACGATCTGAACAACCCCCCCATGCACACACACTATTGGTTGGCAGGTCAGAGGTCACCACAGACTCCGCCCCCTCTTCCTCTTCTTCATCACAGGTGTCGATCTGCTTTTAGTTGAAGTTACTGCGTCGCGTTTTGCCTTTTCTTTTGGATTCAGTTTGTAGCTTGTTGCAGAATCTCATTAGTCTCCACGGCAACGCTTTCTGGCACATTCGTCTGGTTGATTTTGGAATGTGTTTTTTTTTTTCTTGTTGAACCAACTGAAGTTTCGTACATGAACTCAATACTTTAAACCCTGGGCTTTTCTTCTTCTTCTTCTTGGAGCTTTTATCTCTTGGTGCCAAACAGATCGAAGCGTCTCATGTTTTTATTAGATTTTATTTGCAGCAGCGATGGTGGCAGTAGCGGCTGAAGGGACTCTCCTGCTCTGAAACAGAAGAAGAAAATCGGCCGCAGCAGAAACAGAAAATGATTTATTTATTTTCATAACCGGGGATTAAAGTTCTCCATTATTTAGCTTCATTCAATAAAGATACTGTATGAACTGAACTAACGGGTCCGGCTGTTTCTTTGTGAGGGGTCTGACACACAGCCTCCCCCAAACCCTCCAGAGTCCCATGGGAGCAGTCAAATACAAATATCAAACTATACTATATACTGTACTAACTACTACAATATTAAGAAGCGGTAAGTAACTAATTCAAATGTCCTGTGTCTATCTGTAGCTAATTCATCCATTTGCTGCTTCATTAAACTGTATCTGTAACATGAGGGTGCGTTGATGGTTTAGGGTGCACTCTTTATAAAATGAGACTGCACGATGGAGGGGGATTTCTTTGGAACGTTGCTTTTCTTTGCGCACATCGGTACCGTTCCAGCACTTTTTTTTTTTTTTATATAAAATGTTTTATTTATTTTACAAGACATACAAAAATAACAACAAGAAGCAGACCAACAAAAAACAACAAAAATAGAAAAAAACAAAAACACCAAGGCCACAACACAATATGTTAATGACAAATTGCATGCTCTACCTCAATGCACAGTGTATGTGGTGTGTATACACACAGTGTGTAATGTGTATCTTTAGGCCAGAAAAGGACCCCAAGTCTTGATGTACATATTTTCTGTTGTACACTTCAGAGAGTATCTTAATTCTTCCAACCTGAGGAAATAGAGAAGGTCTTTAATCCAATGGGTTACTGTTGGTGGTCTACAGTCTCTCCATTTGATCACCGTTCCAGCACTTCTGACAACAACCACTCACATGACTCAACCAGCCAATCAGGAGCCAGCAGCACCTAGATCAATCAATCAATCAAACTTTATTTCTATGGCACTTTTCATACATGGTAGTTGTAGGAATAGGTTAAAAGATTTACAGAATTATAATGAACACAATAAAAAATAAAAGTAAAAACATAAAATGGCTGAATGAAATAATGTTAAGAGTCAAATTTAACTAAACGCGAAGTTAAAAGGGTAGGTTTTCAGTTTACCCTTAAAAATATGAACACTCGCAGCAGACCCCAGATCCTCAGTTCGACTGTTCCATAGTTTGAGGAAATAAAAACTGAATGAGGCCTCACCATGTGTTTTAATGTGAACTATAGGGACGATTAAAAGCTTACTACCTGAGGGTCTGGGAGGGCTCATATGTTAAAAGCAGACCTGATAAACAAGGCCACAACCATTAAGACTTTTAAAACCAATAAAAGCACTTTAAAAACAATCCTGAACCTCACAGGGCAGATGGACAAATGTGATCCAGAAAAGCAGATTCAATGGGTAATGTAAACTACCAACCTATGACACATGAGAATATTTAAATGTGTAAATCATAATCTATTTGGTGAAAACTGCATATATATATATATATATATATATATATATATATATATATATATATATATATATATATATATATAACCCCCTCAGCCAGATCATCTCAAAGAGTGGCTTCGGATACCAGTTCCGAAGTGGAACATCCATCAACCACCTCTTCTACATGGATGACATCAAGCTGTATGCCAAGAATGAGTGTGACATTGATTCCCGAATTCACCTCACCCGGATCTACAGCAAAGACATTGGGATGTCATTCGGACTAGATAAATGTGGGCGGATGATATCTAGAAGAGGAAAGGTGATCACAACTGAAGGGGTTGACCTACCTGAAGGGAATATCACAGATGTGCAGGAAAGTTACAAATACCTAGGGATCCCACAGACAAATGGTAATCATGAGGAGGCAGCTCGGAAGTCAGCCACAGCCAAATACCTACAGAGGGTAAGACAGGTCCTGAAAAGTCAGCTGAACGGCAAAAATAAGATCCAGGCCATTAACACCTATGCACTGCCAGTAATCAGATACCCAGCTGGGATAATATCCTGGCCACTGGAAGAGATACAAGCCACTGATATCAAGACAAGGAAACTCCTTACCATGCATGGAGGGTTCCACCCCAAGTCCAGTGTCCTGAGGCTGTACACTAAGCGAAAGGAAGGGGGCCGAGGACTAGTAAGTGTCAGAACTACTGTCCAGGAGGAAACGGCGAACCTCCAGGAATACATCAAGAAAATGGCCCCCAATGACCAACTGCTGAGTGAATGCCTCAGGCAACAAAAGCCCAGTAAGGTTGAGGAACCAGAGGGGCTATCATGGAGGGACAAACCCTTGCATGGCGCGACCATCGACAAATTGAGGAAGTGGCTGATATGGAAAAGACATACCAGTGGCTGGAAAAGGCTGGACTAAAGGACAGCACAGAGGCGCTACTCATGGCTGCACAAGAACAAGCCCTGAACACCAGAGCAATAGAGGCCGGGGTCTACCACATCAGACAGGACCCCAGGTGTAGGCTGTGTAGAGAAGCCCCTGAAACAGTCCAGCACATCACAGCAGGGTGTAAGATGCTGGCAGGCAAGGCATACATGGAGAGGCATAACCAGGTAGCGGGCATACTGTACAGGAACATCTGTAAAGAGTATGGACTGGAGGTCCCAGGGTCAAGATGGGAGAACCCCCCAAAGGTGACAGAGAACAAACAGGCCAAGATCCTGTGGGACTTCCAGATCCATACTGACAAGATGGTGATGGCCAATCAGCCTGACATAGTGGTGGTGGATAAACATGAGAAGACAGTGGTGGTGATAGATGTAGCAGTCCCCAGTGATAGCAACATCAGAAAGAAAGAACATGAGAAGCTTGAGAAATACCAAGGGCTGAAAGAGGAGTTAGAGAAAATGTGGAGTGTGAAGGCAACAGTGGTACCAGTTGTGATCGGAGCACTAGGGGCAGTGACCCCCAAGCTGGGAGAATGGCTCCAGCAGATACCAGGAACAACATCAGAGATCTCTGTACAAAAGAGCGCATTGCTAGGAACAGCTAAGATCCTGCGCAGAACCCTCAGGCTCCCAGGTCTCTGGTAGAGGACCCGAGCCTGAAGGAGACACCGCCCACGTGGGGCGAGAGGAACATTTATATATATATATATATACATTTTCAACAAATATATGAACCCTCTTAACTCCTGACTTTTACATTTACTTGGAAAAAATAAGCATAGGATATAAATAAAAAACTGGCATTATTAGGTCATATTCATCACAGTGATGTAGTAGAATGACTGGTATGATGGGAATGATTGACAGCTAGTGACCTAGAATTCCTTTTAGTGAGAAAATTAAATAAAACCAACACTGGATGACATCAAAAAGAAGATATCACAGTAGTTGTATTTTTAATAAACACTCAAAATCAGTTTTGTTTATTGACATATAGATGGTTGTTGTTTTCCGCTTGTTACATATAGTTTTTTATCAGTTTAATTTTCCTGAGCGACTCAATGTCAGATGTTTAATTATAACTGCTGCCTGTTTAGTTTGTAAAATCTAAATAGATTATGACATCTGATTTATGAAAAGGACAAGATGGTAAGTATCCCGAAATATGAAAAGTGACCTGCACAGGAAATTACCCTAGATGGTCCCCCTCATGCAGGAAGCAGGGACACATCCTCAGTTGTAGTCCCCAGCGTCATTGGGTGTTTCGGCCTTTTTACATACAATACACCCTCCCCTGGGGCAGGCCCACCACAGGCTGATCAGACTTGGGTGTCCCTAGCTTCCCGGGGAGCATTTGGGATCCTTCCTTTTTAACCACAGCCACCGGCTGCAGCGTTCTGCTGTGTCTAATAATTCTCTGATGGTACAACGCAGGGCCTGGGCATGGATTCCCAGATCTTGCAGGTGATTGATGGTGGATGTTGCAATGAAGCCTCGGCAGCCCACTTCAACAGGATGGACTGACGCTTTCCAGCCTCGCCGTTCAGCCTCTGCTTTCAGGTCTGAGTACCTCAGATTTTTCCTCTCATAGGCCTCATCTATGGCATCTTCCCATGGTACAGTCAGCTCAATGAAAAGTACAGCACGTGAGCTGTCTGACCAAAGTACATTGCCTGGCCTTAGGGCAGAAGTTGCTATTTGCGGAGTTGGTGAGCAGGTGGCCTATGTCGATGTGTACTTCCCAGTCCTGGGCCCCCTCCAACTGATTTTTCCTGGTTGGTACTGCTGAAGATTTTGGGCGTTGTTCTCCCTCACAAACAAATGATCGCCACAAAGCTGCTTTTGACTGTTTGGACTGTGATGAGTTGGTTGTCCTTCTACTTTCCTCCATGGCGGCAGCCAGGGACTTCAATACCTGGTTGTGCCTCCAGGTGTATCTACCTTGTGAGAGGCTCACTTTGCAGCTGGTGAGAATGTGCTTTAAGGTTGCTGGTGTATGGCACAATGGGCATGCAGGATCTTCTCCAAGCCATTGATGGAGATAAGTAGGTGAAGGCAGAACATCATATGTTGCTCCAAGGAGGATGCTGATCCTACCTGCCTCCATCTGCCACAGGTCCTTCCAGCTAATCCTCCTTTTTTCAATGTTCTCCCACTTCATCCACTGTCCTTGGCGAGCTTGTGACACCGCCCTTGTGCATCTTGCAACTTCTTCCTGGTGCCGGACCTCCAGGACCACCAATTTTCGCCATTCTGCTGCTATTGCCTTGCTCCAGTGTGGCCTGTCCTTGGTTGAGCTCAGCCCACCTTTTCCCTGCCTTTTCCCTGTTGAATTCAGCCCACAATCTCAGCATGCTGGAGTGCTGACTTTGCTTGTTGAACAGCTTCCTTTGGGGTACACTTTCTTCCTGTTGTAAATGCTGGGGAAACAGCCCTTAGAGTGGTGTCCTGGGATTCTGTGAGAGTCAATACCAATCTTGACTTTGCACACTTGAACTCCACTACGAGACTTGAGAGGGGAAGATCGAGAATCCCATGTCCGTATAGGTTGTTGCTACTGAGACACCTTGGTACACCTAACAATTTCCTCACATATGCGCTGACTGATCTTTCCATCTTCTGGACTGCTGTAATAGGAATGTCAATGACAGTCAGTGGCCACATCAGTCAAGGGAGCAGGCCAAACTGAAGGCACCATAGTTTTAGCTTGTCAGGGAGCATAGAGTGGTCAAGCTTCTTGAGGTCTCTAACAACATCCTGCTTCAGTTGTTCCACCTGGCCGCTATCTTTAAGGCTGGCATCGTAGCATCTCCCCAGGCTTTTAATCTACTAATCTAATCTTAGTAGATCAGACTATCTAAAGCATTTTTTTCAGGAGCCACATTCAGTCTAATTTGATCTCCAATGGACCGACCATTAAAATGAAAATGTAATAACCTATAAATAATGACAACTTCAAATGTTTGCCATACTTTTAGGGCAAAAAACTCCAATAAATTATAAAAATACTTTTATACATTATCCAATTTCCAAAAAAGTTACATTTCATAAGGAAAATAAGGGCAATTTTAACAATATTCTGCCTCAATTGATCATTGTCTATGTTCAGTTCTACAGACACTTCACACTTAGTAACAGAAGCAGAAAATGGTTCAAATTGTGAATTTGGGTAGGGTAGTGCTACCTGGACACAGGCTGGGGGCTGACCACCCCTGGCTGGGTTGCCTGGGGAAGGGGGTCTGATTGTTGAAAGACCCGAAACCCCCTGTGATCCCAGGTTACATCACTGATGATGTGTCCAGGAGCACCACAAGGTGTATTTCAGAACTGTCATCCTGGAATTACCAGTGACTACCAGCCTGGAGAGATGGCACTGGGGCAGTGAGAGGTAGCATCCCAAGCTGCAACTCCCGAGAGGGAGTACCCACAACAAGCTACAGATCGACCTACAGAAGTAATACCCCCAGGGATTCCCGAGAGGGGGGGTGGAAGAGAATCCCGCAGGACGGACCTAAGGATGACAACACATGGCAATGAAAATACAACAATGGCTATTATGGTCCAGTGACCCAAATGTCGCCTAGCTCGGGATTGAGGTCAGGACAGGACAGAAGTGGAGAGCTGCTGAAGCTGTGGGCATTGCAGAGTCAAGGTTGCGGCAGAGGGTGGTAGTGGGCGCAGTGGCGCAGGGGAGAGTGTGCCTGGGGTTTAGTAGAACGCCCCGCTATGACAGGGTGCAGGGCAAGGAGAGGAGGTCACTGATCCTGGAGGAGGTGCAAGCTGGGGTAGAGGAGAAGCGAACCAGCCAGATGGTGAGGATGCGGCAACAGGGAGCCTGGATGAGATGGGAGCAAGCTGTGGAACGTAAGGTCACATGGGCCGAGCTGTGGAAGGCCGAACCCCACAGGATAGGTTTCCTAATCCAGGCGGTCTATGACATGCTGCCGAGTCCATCGGATCTCTTCACCTGGGGGAACGGAGAAATGCCAGCTTGCCTCCTCTGCCAGCGGAGAGGAACGTTAGAGCATGTCCTCAGCTGTTGTCCAAAAGCTCTGGGCGAGGGGCGCCACTGCTGGCGGAATGATCAGGTCCTGAAGGCCATAGCATTTTATTAATATAAGATCATTTGTAAATGTAAATATTTTCATAATTTAACAGCATTTTAAAGAAAAAAATAAGAAAATATGGAGTCATTTTTTTGGGGTTATGAACTTCATCCTATGGGCCACATTTGAACCCCGGGCCAGAGTCCTGCACGGGTTCGGGTAACTGCGGGTGACCCGTGGGTGAACCGCAGATTTTCACGAAAGGGGTTAAAAATGTTGTGCTGTGTCGGATACGGGTTCGGTTCGGGTCGGACGTGGGTGATCACGAGTCTAATTTGCGGTTCATAGGCTAAAAACTGTTCTTTAGTTTGGACTTGTATAGATGCCTCCTGTCGGCTTCCTTCTTGATGCGTTTTTCAAGCGTGTGTGTGTGTGTGTGTGCTCGCGTGAGCTCACGTATAAAAATAGTTTTTGAATTTATTATTTGTCTGCTCCTGTTTAACAACATTTTTATTTGGCTCTGCCTTGGCTATGTCACTGTTCAGTATATTCGTGGTAATACATTTTGTATTTAAGTTTGACATTTTGTATTTAAGCTGACATTTTGTTCTGGGTTCGGGTCGGATATCGGGTTCATTTATAGCGGGTCGGTTCGGGTGCGGATTTGTAATTTTTTTTCGTCTGAAAACGGGTCGGATACGGGTTTGAACATGACGGGTACGGGCGGTTGCGGTTTGTCAAAATCAGAACCGTGCAGGACTCTGCCCCGGGCCACGTGTGAGACCCCTGTGTTAGAGGGTTTGGAGAAAATTGAATGTTATAGACAAGTTTACGACCCGTTTCTGCTTTACTTCCTGATTATACTGTTCACTTCCTTTCTGGCAGCTTCCCGTTAACTTTACATGTTAACACTGAGTGATTTAGTGAGAAAAATTATGGAAGTGGAAAAGTGGTTCGGGAACTACATTTGCTATCGTTAGATGTAGAACCTTAAGAAAACAGCTAAATGAGTGGTTAGATAGAGAGTGTTTTAACCACAAACCTGCCACAAAGAGACTGCGGTCAAGTAAGCCGTCATCCGCTGTTAAACCAGCCGCCACTCAAATGTCACCTGCGCATCTTCATGCCCTCCGGTGTTTTCATTTTTCCACAAGCCTCTGAATCACAGGCATTGAATTTAAAGTATCCTGGCCGCAATGTTTTGTGTGTTCCCATCACTTTGTGGACAAAAGACCAACTAGACCCGTTTTTAGAGTTATTTTTGGAATACACTAACTACATAGCCAAAGAGTAGGTATGAGACAAAATTTTCGAACCTTAATTGATTCAGACCAGACTACCATAATAAGAAAGAACTGTCAAATACGAATCCAGTGATATAAGTATCATTATCCTGTCATAAATATTAAGAGAGTTATGAATTTTTGAATATGGCTAAAATCGCCCATTAACGGTCAATTTGTTAATACTGACACAATAGGAGAGGAGATTTAAGGGTGCAAAATATGCACCCAAATGATTAATTCATATTATAAAGACACAACAGTACAACACAAATTACAAGCATCTAGAGGTGAAACATTGCATAATATTAGCAAGCGAGGTGTCAGAAAATTTCTGGAAACATCGCCAGCGTAAGTCATACTACGAGGTATTTTTCCATCGGCGGATCCAAAATATTAATCTGCGGATCGATAGATTTCCTTAAAAATTGGCAGATATATACAAAAATATGTAAATAAAAGTATTATAGAGAAATAAATGTATAACTTACTCACCTTTTATGTTTTTGAAAAACACGGAAATTGTCAGACTCGATTTATAACGCTTGCAGATATGCGATTGAAAATATTCAAATACGAGGTGAATCTTGGGAATGTGTTCTACCTCATCAGTATTGGTGTATTACAGTGGAGAAAATAACGTGATCGCAGCAAGTCTCAGAGTCCAGGCTTTCGCCCGCTATTCAATTTGCTTGATCAACCGTACAACGCTCGCAAGTAGCCACTGCCGCACATACCTACAAAGAGGCTACGACTCTGCAATGATGCAAAGGGAGGGCGTGGCCTCTCTCTGACTCCCTTGGCTTCAGTTCTGTCACTTTCTCACACCAGTTTGACCTGACCGTCATAGAGACATAGACTCATTCACCGCAGCGATTTGGCTTTTCTTCTTCCACTTATCTCTCCTCTACCGATCACGATGCGCAGATTTCTGGTTGCTAAAGCTAAAGCTAACACTAGTATTTGTGACAATGCTACGGTATTAGCAACAGAAGCTCCGACTCAGAGTTTCATCTGCCGTGAGAGTCCTTCTGTTCCCGCCGCTCAGCCCGCTCCTCCTGCAGCAGTAGTGACACATTCACTACCCAGCAGCCACTCGTCACCGTCGGGTGATGGCATTGCTTCCCTACTCGCTACAGGCTGTAACCCCTGTGCCCCACAGCCCCAGTCTATTTGCACAAGCACCATAGCCGCCGCTGTCTCCAGCCCAGAAACCTCTCCACCATTTTCCAATATCTACAGCTTTCCTCAGCTCCATCACATGTATGTGGCATCCACTGTGATTGGGATATTCATGCGAGAGCTCTTTCTCTACTTTGTCTCGTGTCCTTACCCCCTTACGCCGCACTATGCTACACAAGAGAAAAAGAGATTTAGTTATTTTGGCTCATGAGAAGGCTATAACAAAAGGCCTAAACATGAATACATTTGTTAGGTTGTTTGCACAGAAAAACAGACAGCTGATCCTAAAGTGATAGAAATAAGCTCTGAACAACAACACAAACAGACTGTAACTAAAGAAAATGACAAAGAAATACATGAAAGGATAAAAAGTAAGAACAATTAGACAAAAATAACAATACGAAAAATCCTAAAAGTTGCTATAGGGTATATGAAAATGACATAAAAGACAAAAAAAATACACAGACATTTAAAAGATATGTTATAAATAAATGATAAAGCAATGCATAAAAGGATACAAAGAACAAAAAATGAAAAGAAAAAATACAAAAACTAAAAAATACAACCAAAAAAATTCCTAATAAGTTGCTATAAGCTGTGAAAACAACAAAAAAGACAAAAAATATACAGAACATGTTGAAATAAAATATGTTCTGTCAATAAATGAATGACAAAGGAATACACAAAATAGGATAAAAAGAAAAAATACAAAAACACACACAAAAAAACCAAACCAAACCAAACAAAAAACTAAACAAAATTTAAAAAAAGAGTAATGCAGCCACAAAAGGGACACAGGCCAGTGTCCTATTTGTGCCAGTCCCAAGCCCGGATAAATGCAGAGGGTAGTGCCAGGCATGGCATCCAAATCCAATATAAAACCTATAATACAAATCAAATTGATATAGATATGGATTGATTAACTGATGACGGCATAGTTAGCATTGTTTTCTGTGCTTTTAAGGGTTTGGGTAGGATTTGACACCCCCCAGTTCATGCCCCTCCTGCCAAACCACATGCCCCTCCAAGTGGGCAGAGCTAGATCTGGCCCTGTTGCCACCGGTGTTTTGCTAAAACAGCTGATTAGCATATAAGCTAATGTTCATAGACAGTAGAGCTGGATGTGTACGTTGGATTGACAGGTCGCCTACAGGGTTGACAAACGTCCCTAAAATACAGAATCATCCCATATTAAAAACAAACTTACGTCCGGTATTGAGCTGAGCTTTAAACGAGAAGAAATTCTTATTTTGCCATTGATGATTATACATAAAAAAAAACAGAGGTCTGTGAATCTGATGGGATTTGCCATCTTGTCCTGTATTTTCCCCTCTCGGAGTTGGCATTATATATTAGTGCTTTATATGCAGATACTGATACTCCTCAGAGGCTGTCAGATTGTCCATAGCTTTCCTGTCTATTGCAATGGAGTCCATGAAATACACACAAATCTTGTCGTACGTCGTCATATTATTCTCTCAGGTCTGCACCACATCCGGGTGGGGGATAATAACGCCATCTACAAAGTACTAAAACTATGTTCTGTTGGACATTATAGCTCACAAAAAGCTAGCAATCGAAGTCTGTTCACATCTTCCGGCAGAAGTAGCCTGCATATCTGGATAGTAATGGCGCCACCCAGGGTTTGTGGCGTAAACTTATCAATAGGGGTTAGGGTTAAAGGATTAGTTAAAGGGCTTTAAGGTTAGAGGGTGATGAGTGGATGATGAAGATGACTTCGCTGATACCGTCTTCATTTTCTAAAATAATTTATTAACAAAAAGATCAGTATCAGCCTGATGAACGTCTGCCAATCAGAAGCTCCACAATAGTATGCAACTGTTCCCTTTATAGGTTTGGTTGTTTGTCATAAACATTTGTTCCTTCGCAGTTTCACAGAACCCATTAAAACATACAGTATTTCTACAAACACACATTCCAGATCTTCTTTTCAAGCATACACTTAAGTTCTTTCAGACACTACAAGGGTTGAAGGGTTAGTTAGAGGTTTAGGGACAGGGGTTAAAATGTTTAGGTTCAGTAGTCAGCACTCGAGCCTCACAGACAGTAGGACCCTGGTTCTGTGTGGAGTTTACATGTTCTCTTCAAGTCCTCGTGGGTTTTCTCCAGGTACTCCAGTTTCCTCCCACCATCCAAACACATGCACTGATAGGTTAACAGGTTAACTGGTTAACAGGTTAATCTAAATTGTCCATAGGTGTGAATGTGACAGTGATTGTTTGTCTATATATGTTCAGCCCTGAGATGAACTGGAGACTCATACAGGGTTCAAGGGGTCTTTATTTAAAAAAAAAAAAAAATAGTAAAAATAGTAAAAAATATATAAAAGATATATATAAGAATATAGAGATAGTTAAAAGAGAGAAGGCTAAAAAGGAGGAGCTAAAATCTATGATACAATAAATAAATAAAGCTGTGCAAATTGTCATACCAATGTGGGAGGGGGAGAGGTAATGACAGCAAGAGAGAGACAGATGAGAGAGGAAGAGTTGGAGGAGGGGAGCAGAGAGACAGTGAGCGCGAACAGTGAGGATTTACCCCAGCACACAAATATTACACATGTAGTTAAAGTGACTGTAGTGGAAGTGTTTAGACTATTGTTGAGCTCAGTAGTTTTGTTTTGCCATCAGTCTGACTGTGGCAGGGAAGAAGCTGTTAAAGAAGCGGGTCCTACAGGTGATGATGCTGTACCTCGCCTTCACCCACTGGATTAGGCCCCCACAGACCCCCATGACCCTAGTGAGGATAAAGTGGGTTCTGATGATGAGACATTAAAATCTGCAGTTTTCATTATTTGTAGGTAATTATGATCATATTTTATTGGTCTGACCCAGTTCAGATCTAATCATTCTGTATGTAGAACCTGTATTCAAATGTATTTGGCCCCCGGGCCTTATGTGGTTCCGCCGCCCGGGGGCTGCCTGGGCCCCCGGGCGGCTGTGGTTCAGTTGGTAGAGTGGGTCGCCCAATGACCGAGAGGTTGGCGGTTCGCTCTGGCTGTCCACATGTCGAAGTGTCCTTGGGCAAGACACTGAACCCTGACTTAGGCCCCCAGTAGGACTTCCCGTAGACCTTAGAAACCTACTGGTGTATGAGTGTGTGTGTGAATGGGCGAATGATAGGCTAATGTAAAGCGCTTTGAGCACCACGAAGGTGGAAAAGCGCTATATAAATGCAGTCCATTTACCATTTACCATGTTTAACACCTGTGCTTTAATATATCAAACAGACATAACATACGTTGACAGAGTGAAGTTTAATCCAAATGAACATTGACAGTGAAACCAAATCAGTGTGTTAGATTTTTCTACAGAAGTTCAGATTCCGGACCCGGAATCTGAACTGGTCCACCTCATCAGCACCCTCCACATCCACCACCTCCGCCACATCCTCCTCCTCCTCCTCCTCCACCTCCTCCTCCACATCCACCTCCACCTCCTCCTCCATATCCCCCTGCATATCCTCCTCCATATCCTCCTCCATCTCCAGTGCAACAGCAGAAGCAGGTCGGATCCTCCTCTTCCTTATCTGTGGAGAAGCAGCAGAACCAGGAGAAGGTCAGTGCTACCATGACCCCACCTCTGTCTCCACCTTCAGTCGGGTTCAGGTGGGGGTTGGTTGAACTCACAGTCAGGATGCACCATCAGCAGATCCGGAGGTTCTGTACAAAGACAACATGGACTGTGGTCAGGAAACAGGAAGTGGACGACTGTTGGTTCTACTTCTAAACTTCTATGTCCACGTGTGAGGTGGAGTTAAACCAAATTCTGTCTCTGAGTCTGTGGGAGATGCACACCTCTGCACTTTTCTATGTCACATGGACCCTTTAAAGGTCAAAGTACCACAAGGAGAAAGATAACAACAACAATAACAAGGCAGACAGAGACAGCAGACCTCCGCCAAGGCTTGATATGTCGTCATATGACGTCAAAATGTGATGTGATGGAGCCATAGGTGTTGACCCATCTGATGTCTGAAGGTTAGGGTTAGGGGTCGAAGGTTAGGGTTATAGGTGTGGACCCATCTGATGTCTGAGGGTGAGACCATGTGAAAAAAAACCCACAAAAACACCAGATTCTACCTGAATCCTCAGATATTACCACTGATGTGTTTTAGCTGTTGACCTTTAGTGTGACCTTGACCTTTGATCTTCATTGCTCAAAATATAATGGGTTCTTCCTTGACCCATTATCTATAACTCCTGAAAGTTGATCAAAATCCGTTGAGAACTTTTTGCGTAATCCTGCTGACGAACAGACAAATGGACCCGAATTGAATACCTCCTTGGTGGAGGTAATAAGAACGATAATAACAATTAAAATAGAATTAAATAGAAGTACATTAATGGGAAATAATTAGTTTTCCTGGCGACTCAGCCATTGTCTGAATATTTATGCAGTGGCCGCAACTTGGTTCTGCTTGTAGTTGCAGTCTGCCGGAGCCACACAAAGTGAATTAATCTGCCCAAAGATTTTGGTTAAAGTGAAATAATTTACTTGTTTTTTTTCTTTTCAATAACTTTCCATATGCAGTACATTCACATCCAGTGCAAATGACAATGGAACCAATGCATTGGACTTGACTTGTTCAAGACGAGGCAAATGTGATTATATATCACATTTGCAAGGGTAATACATGGAACACGAGTTACTATCGAAAAATATTCCCAAACGGGGAATATTTTTCGATAGTAACTCGTGTTCCATGTATTATCCCGCTTATTCTACGGGTTATTACAGTTTATTACTGTCACTACTCTAACAGACTAGTGTTGTGAAATAGGCGGGGCAGACAGAAGGGGGGTGCAGAGAGTTTTAGGCGGAGAAAAGAGAAAGACGAATGTACAGTCAGGTTGGCGACCGGAGCAGGTCTTGTCTCGTTCCTGCAAATAAATACTGAAAACGAAGCTCACTGAAACCGCTCCTTGTTTTCTAAAAACCAGGATAGAGGAGTTAACTGAGGGGTAAAATACTGGACATTCTGTACGAGATGAGGATGGCAATTACCCCTAATTTCCTGACTACGGTAAGGATAACATCAGGATAGGTTAACATTGGACAAGCTAGCAGTTACTTACAACGAAGCTAATATTTACTTTAAAAGTGGACGAACTACCTGCAGAGTGATATGGTACAGTGAATCTGAAGTGACAAAACCTGTTGCCATGGGCAGCGGGTGTTAACGGTGCGGTTATCGAAAAAAATCCGTCGTCATTCAAAGTGAACTTCTAGAGGGCCGTAGAATAACATTATATATCTCAGGTGCTTTACAAAAACGTAAAAAATTCAAATGATTAAGATGCATTAAAAGACAATTAAAATAGAGACATAAAACATTTAAAACAAATGAGAATCAGTGATGTTTTCAGTGTGATTTCAATTAACTGACAGTTTTTCTCAGACCTCAGGTAGTTTGTTCCACAGGTGAGGAGCAGAACAACTGAATGATGGTTAACTTTGGTTCTGATTTTGAGAACACACAGTAAACCTGTCGCTGATGACCTATGACCTCAGGGCTCTGGATGCTTCATATGGAACAAGTAGGTCTAGGATGGATTTGGGTCCAAGGTCGTTTAGTTCTTTATAGACCAGGACTAAGATTTAGAACTGTGACCTTTGACCCACAGGAAGACAATGTAAGGATTTGAGGACTGGTGTGATGTGGTCCAGTTTCCTGGTACTGGTCAGGACTCTGGCAGCAGTGTTTTGGATCAGCTGTAGCTGCCTGATTGATGTTTAGTTCAGACCAGTGAAGACACCGTTACAATAATCTAATTTACTGAAAATGAATGAATGAGTTTTTCTGTGTCTGGTTTGGACAGAAAACCTTTGATTCTATCAATGTTCTTCAGGTGGTGATAGACAGACTGGGTCAGAACTGTTAAATGGTTGTTGAATTTCAGGTCTGAGTCAATAATTACACCCAGACTTCTAATCAGTTTGGGAACTATTTTCCGGTATGGAAGAACACAGCCGACACGCACAGCAGTGGAAGGGGTTTCCCAAATGTTCCAGTCATTGCTGCTTGGGCGTGCATCGGCTGTGTACTGGAAAATAGTTCCCAAACAGATTAGACCTAGTGAAGCTCAGCGCTTTGAGTTCCACTGTTATTTGCACTGGATGTGAATCCAGTGCAAATGACTCATATGTATGTGACTCATACCTCATGTATACATGAGGTATGAGTCACAGTTCAGTCTAGGCTGCCCTAGGAGCTAGAATGCTGGGGGAAGTACAGACACTGAGTTCTTTCTTCTCTTTCTCTCTCTCGCACCTGTTTCTGTAATTTTTATAACATATCTTTCATACCAAGTCTGTTCATGACTAGTCACCTGGTGTGCCCCCCCCCCCCCCCCCCCCGGGGGGAGTGGTGGCTCTCCTGACAGTGTGTGCGTGGGAGCCATGGACGACAGGATCTGCAGTGTCTCGCCTGTGCTGACCTGTGACCCCGGACCCTGCCTGTCTGGTGTCTGGACCAGCCCCCCCTCCTTCATTTATAAATGGACGTTCATCTATAGTCTGTCCGTCCATGGGAGTAGATCTGTCCTTCAATGTGGTTTTCCTCAAGATTTCTTCTTTTTTCCACTGGGTTTTGAAGTTTTTTCTTGCAGAGAAGGAGGGTCTAAGGACAGGGGATGCCTGGGACTTTTCATATATCTCTGTAGTTGATTGTGTTTTTGTAAAGCCCTGTGAGACGACTTTGTTGTGACTTAGGGCTTTATAAATAAAATTGAATTGAATTGAATTATGTGTTGTTTCTGTTTTTCATGTATATGTTTTTATATTAGTTGAGTGCAATCGTTTAAGCTGTTGCATATTCAAAATAAATGAACTACCAACCTTTGAACCAACAGGTGCATTTGGAAAAAAAAAATATTTTATTGTATTTTTGTAATCTTCATAATCATTTATTTGCCACCTCAGTAAAACCAGGACCATATCACAATGACTTTGAATGAATTTTCCAGGAACTAAATATTTGAAATATTACTTAATTTTTATTACAAAAAGGCCTCAATTCCACCTTCCATTGCAATTTTTCAGAAAATCTCATGCAACATCAGACATTTTAAGACAAATCAATCTGAAAAAAGGCCCGACATATCGTGGAGGGACTGCCTATGGCTCGATCACATCCCGTTTTGACGTCATATGACGACATATCAAGGAGGTCTACTGTCTCTGACTGCCTTGTTTTGTCTTTTTTCCACAGCTTCAGGCATGAGTCACATTAGCATAATGACCCAATAAACCTAGAAAGGTCAAAGTCTCAGGTTTCAGAAACTGTTGGAATTTTTTCTACAGCACATAAAGTTCAACAGATATGATGGTGATGAGGCGGACGCATGGAAATGGGAATGCCGGTGTCCCCGTAGGTTTATTAAGGGGAAGGAAAATGTGTTCCTTAAAAACCTGAAGCAGAGGTTGAGTGTGAATGGACTCACTTTGCTGTTTGTTGTTCTTGGGTTGTTCGGTTTGAACTGTAGGAACACAAACACAACATTCACTCACTGTTTGTATTTATTCAGCCAAGTAAACAAACAAACAAATGACAAGCACATGATGAAAAAACCCTGACAAAACAAACAAACAAAAATGACAAACAACACAAATAATGACAAACAAATAAACACAAACAAAACTAAACCAGTCGCCCTTCTTTGGGCAGTAACACTCACAATCAGAACAGAACCAGAATCCACCTGGTTTGATCCACATTAACGACTGACCTGGGTCTGAATTGTCCATGATGTCCATTCTTCAGTTCACCTCTGACCTTTGACCTCTCACCTTTGGTCCAGGTGGTTATTCTACTGTCAGTCAACGACACTGTTCCAGGAACGACACAAATGTTGGATCTGAAGCATCTGCCTGTGTCCCTGTGTCCTTTGTCCTCTGACCACGTCCACTTAGCAAACCAACCACAGATCTTTACGATCCAGTGCGTCATGGACGTTTATGACCAAGGTTTAGGTTCTAACATTAACACCATCGACTCTGAACTTTGGATTATGACCGGAAGTGTACCGGAACAAAACAGATCAGCTGTTCCACCGCCCTGATCTGATCCACCAGCAGGAGCAGAGTCTGGGTTCTACTGGGGTCCACTCTGGGTTCTACTGGGTTTTTCAGATGAACTGGGCTCTAACAGTAAAACAACTGCTGTGATGAACTTCGCTTGGATTGGATCTGGATCAGGTGGTCCCAGCCAGATCCAACTGGCTGTAGTGTCCACATAAGGAGGCATAGACAACAGGATCTGCAGTGACTCACCTGTGTCCTGTGCTAACCTGTGACCCAAGACCTCCTCCCCACCCTCACCTGTCTGATGGATGGTCCTCCTCCCCCTCCCTTTCACCTACAAATGGACGTTTATCTATAGCCTGTCCATCCATGGGTGTGGAGCTGTCCTTCAGTCTGGTTTCCCTGAGTTTTCTTCTTTCCTACTGGGTTTTGGAGTTTTTTCTTGCTGAGAAGGAGGGTCTAAGCACAGGGGATGTTTGGGACTTCATATATTTCTGTTTCTCCAATCAACTCTGTAAAGCCCTGTGAGACAACATTGTTGTGAATTAGAGCTCTATAAATAAATACAATTGAAGTGTTTAGGGTTACAGGGTTAGAGGGTTTAGGGTTACAGGAATAGTTGGACCTGTTAGTTCTTACCTCCTGTCCTTAGAGGAGACCAGATGTGTTTCCCTACTTTATGTCTTTTCTCTGCTTCTGTGTCTCATCAACGTTGGAGGTTTTTTTTCCTCTGCTGCTGAGCTCCTGAAAGATCTCGAGTATTGAATTGATCAGCTGGTGTCACGAGATTGAAAAAATTGAACTTTTTTTTCACCCAGAACACAGGCCCGGCAGACTCTGCCTGCCGTGATGGAACCAGGTGTCACATTTCCACTGGTACCAACTCGACTTGACATTGCTACAGTGTTTCCATTACAGGACAGTACTGACTTTACAGTACCTGGTTGTCATAGCGATGCAGCACACACTTCTGTGTCGTCTCTTCAGAGTTGCTGATGAACTCTCTTGTTGCGTGTTGCCTCGTCTGAATTTTTACATCAGCCACCAATGACTGACCATAGTACAGGGGGGTCAAAGTCATTTTAGTTCAGTTCCACATTCAGCTCAATATGATCTGAAAAGGTCCAGACCAGTAAAATAATAACAGTAAAAAGAGTAAAATTACATTATGATAGTGTTTACATCTGTAATGTTTCCTTCAAAATATGAATAACATCAATAACTTAAAATGTCTTAAGAAAACCAAGTGCAACATTAACCATTTTCTGCCTCAGTCGATCAATTTATTTGCACATGTGCAAAACAACTTAGATTTCAATTACAAATACATAAAACATTTAGTAGCAGGCAGAATATTTGTAAAATGACACTTCTCTTCAGATATTTCAGGTGGTTCATATTTTTTCATGTATTTTTTCAGGTTTTGTGGGTCTGTCAGGTTTTAACTGTAAGAAAAAACAAACAAACGAGACAGGAGACAGTATGTCTTTCTCGCAAGGACAGCAAAGCAGAGCAGATTCAGTTACACTCTTCTACCTTACTCTGAATGCTCTCCACCTGCAAACGTCTTTTTATTCAGGGAAAGGGGGCCCTACATTTACATGGTTCTGGTTAGTCTAAAGATTCATAAAGACAAATGGTTAATAAGAATCTTTTGCCCTAGTGAGAGATTTAGATTCTTGATTGTTCGGTCATCTTCACCTCTTCACCTTTGGCTCCGACAGCGTTCTGTGAATAGTTAACTGCAGACATTCCCAATAGCACAGGAACACAGACCAACACTTTACCCAATATACATTAGAACGCTAACATTATTATATATTACTTTAACATTGTGAAATGATGTTGTGTCAATATAAAGATTTTTATGTAATTTGACTTTTTTATATTAAAATCTGAGGGTGGTGCAGTGGTTAGCACTCATGCCTCACAGACAGAAGGTCTCTGGTTTGATTCCCACACCAGACCTTTCTGTGTGGAGTTTACATGTTCTCCTCGTGTCCTCGTGGGTTTTCTCCAGGTACTCCAGTTTCCTCCCAATATCTAAACACATGCACTGATAGGTTAACTGGTTAATAGGTTAACAGGTTAATCTAAATTGTCCATAGGTGTGAATGTGACAGTGATTGTTTGTCTATAAATGTCCAGCCCTGAGATGAACTGGAGACTCATACAGGGTGTACCCCGCCTTCACCCACTGGATTAGGCCCCCACAGACCCCCATGGCCCGAGTGAGGATAAAGTGGGTTCTGATGATGAGACATTAAAATCTGCAGTTTTCATTATTTCTAGGTAATTATGATCATATTTTACTGGTCTGACCCAGTTCAGATCTAATCATTCTGTATGTAGAACCTGCATTCAAATCATTTTTACACCATTAATAAAGATATTAATTAACAATGAAGACATTGTTATTCATCCTACGAGCCAGATTGGACCTATTGGTGGACCGTATTTGGCCCCCGGGCCTTATGTTTAACACCTGTGCTTTAATACATCAAACAGACATAACATACGTTGACAGAGTGAAGTTTAATCCAAATGAACATTGACAGTGAAACCAAATCAGTGTGTTAGATTTAGATTTTTACAGAAGTTCAGATTAAGCCTGTGGGTGGAGTCATACACCTCTAGTCCCTTTCAACTGGTTTGGATGGACTGAAAGTGAGACTGGATCCGGGATCTGCACTGGTCCACCTCATCGGCACCCTCCACATCAACCATCTATGCAGCATCCATCTCCACACCAACCATCTCCACATTCATCATCTCCGCAGCATTCTCCTCCATCTCCAGTGCAACAGCAGAAGCAGGTCGGATCCTCCTCTTCCTTATCTGTGGAGAAGCAGCAGAACCAGGAGAAGGTCAGTGCTACCATGACCCCACCTCTGTCTCCACCTTCAGTCTGGTTCAGGTGGGGGTTGGTTGAACTCACAGTCAAGATGCACCATCAGCAGGTCCGGAGGTTCTGTACAAAGACAACATGGACTGTGGTCAGGAAACAGGAAGTGGACGACTGTTGGTTCTACTTCTAATCTTCTACGTCCACGTCTGAGGTGGAGTTAAACCAAATTCTGTCTCTGAGTCTGTGGGAGATGCACACCTCTGCACTTTTCTATGTCACATGGACCCTTTAAGATAAGATCAGATATACTTCATTAATCCCCATGGGGAAATTCAAAGTAGTAGTCGACCTTTAAAGGTCAAAGCACCACAAGGAGACATAATGATTGGCTAGTCACTTGGTATCCGCTTTCCCCACTCCCACCCTCTGGGGGGAGTGGCAGCTCTCTCAGCAGTGTCCGAACGGGCAGCCATGGACAACAGGATCTGCGGGGACTCGCTTGTGTCCTGTGCTGACCTGTGACCCCAGACCTCCTCTCTCACCTGTCTGGTGGATGGACCCTCCTTCATTTCCAAATGGACATTCATCTATAGCCTGTCCAGCCATGGGAGTGGATGTGTCCTTCAGTGTGGTTCTCCTCAAGATTTCCTCTTTTTCCCACTGGGTTTTGGAGTTTTTTCTTGCCTAGAAGGAGGGTCTAAGGACAGGGGATACTTGGGACTTTTCTATCTATTCCACTGTCATTTGCACTGGATATGAATGTACTGCACACAGAAAGTCATTGGAAAATTAAGAGCAAATTAATTCACTTTGACCGAAATTTTTGGGTGGATTAATTGACTTTGGGTGGCTCCAGCAGACTGTAGCTATGCTTGGAACCAGGGTGGGAAAACCCCCAAAAAGGATTAGAAAATATGAGGGGAGTGAGGACTCTGTCCACTTTCCAGAACTGTTTTCTCAGGATTTTTCTAAATCTAGTGATTATTTACAATTTACAGCTTGTTATAATGACCTCCACCAAGGAGGTATTCAATTCAAGTCTGTTTGTTTGTCTGTGTGTCTGTTACTATGTGTCTGTCTTGTCTGTCTGTCAGCAGGATTACGCAAAAAGTTCTGAACGGATTTCGATCAAACTTTCAGGAAGGATAGATAATGGGTCAAGGAAGAACCCATTAGATTTTGAGCAGTGAAGGTCAAAGGTCAAGGTCACACTAAAGTTTATTTTTGTAATTTTTATAATCAGTTATTTGCCATCTCAGTAAAAGTTAGTTTACAGGACCATATCACAATGACTTTGAATTAATTTTATTTTATTTTCTTAATTTTTATTACAAAAAGGCCTCAATTCCACCTTCCATTGCAATCTTTCAGAAAATCTCATGCAACATCAGACATTTTAAGAAAAAACAATCTGAAAAAAGGCCCGACATATCGTGGAGGGACTGCCTATGACTCGATCACGTCACGTTTTGACGTCATATGACGACATATCAAGGAGGTCTACTGTCTCTGACTGCCTTGTTTTGTCTTTTTTCCACAGCTTCAGGCACGAGTCACATTAGCATAATGACCCAATAAACCTAGAAAGGTCAAAGTCTCAGGTTTCAGAAACTGTTGGAATTTTTTCTACAGCACATAAAGTTCAACAGATATGATGGTGATGAGGCGGACGCATGGAAATGGGAATGCCGGTGTCCCCGTAGGTTTATTAAGGGGAAGGAAAATGTGTTCCTTAAAAACCTGAAGCAGAGGTTGAGTGTGAATGGACTCACTTTGCTGTTTGTTGTTCTTGGGTTGTTCGGTTTGAACTGTAGGAACACAAACACAACATTCACTCACTGTTTGTATTTATTCAGCCAAGTAAACAAACAAACAAATGACAAGCACATGATGAAAAAACCCTGACAAAACAAACAAAAATGACAACAAATAAACACAAACAAACCTAAACCAGTCGCCCTTCTTTGGGCAGTAACACTCACAATCAGAACAGAACCAGAATCCACCTGGTTTGATCCACATTAACGACTGACCTGGGTCTGAATTGTCCATGATGTCCATTCTTCAGTTCACCTCTGACCTTTGACCTCTCACCTTTGGTCCAGGTGGTTATTCTACTGTCAGTCAACGACACTGTTCCAGGAACGACACAAATGTTGGATCTGAAGCATCTGCCTGTGTCCCTGTGTCCTTTGTCCTCTTACCACGTCCACTTAGCAAACCAACCACAGATCTTTACGATCCAGTGCGTCATGGACGTTTATGACCAAGGTTTAGGTTCTAACATTAACACCATCGACTCTGAACTTTGGATTATGACCGGAAGTGTACCGGAACAAAACAGATCAGCTGTTCCACCGCCCTGATCTGATCCACCAGCAGGAGCAGAGTCTGGGTTCTACTGGGGTCCAGTCACGGTTCTACTGGAATTCAGTCAGGGTTCTACTGGGGTCCAGTCTGGGTTCTACTGGAGTCCAGTCAGGGTTCTACTGGGTTTGTCAGATGAACTGGGCTCCAGCAGTAAAACAACCGCTGTGATGCTCTTCGCTTGGATTGGTTCTGGATCAGGTGGTCCCAACCAGATCCGATTGATGAGCGTTACAGCCATTCTTTCACCAGCTCATCTTACAAACACTGGTTACACAAACTGGACCTAAACAAAGCGGGCTGTGAATCATGGCCGTAACAATCCCTGCTAAGCCCGCTTTGATTTTCTACGGCTGATTTTATGATGCTGCGTTTCCAGGTTCATTTGTTTCTCCATCTTCTCTTTCATTTCTTCCAGTATTTTTGTTTCTTCATAGACATAAATAACTCTTCAGATGTTTGAGGTGTCACTAAAACCACAAATATTGGTCTCACAGTCACTGTTCTGCTGGACATGACTGAACAAAAAAAGATTTCCTCTTCTTTTTTGGTGTAAAACAGCTGCTTTTTCTGCTGATGATGACTAAAGAAAATGTTTTCCCAATAAAAGAAGAGAATCTACACTTTCATTTTATAGTTTCACTGTTTATATAATCGTAGATTCTGTGGGTCTTAAAAATCTGTGAAAATGCTCTGAAACGCTGGCAGCCAATGAGTTAAAACTCAAACGTCCACCTTCAATAAGAGACAAAAGTTTAACTGAACTATCCGCTTTAAATATGAAATGGACAAAAATAAAAACAGACACAATGAAAAAATTTGAAAATATGTTTTCAATTTATTTTTGCTGCTTAAGTGAACTATTGGCTTAAGTTTGTGTTTGTACAGAAAATATTAAATGTTCTTCACTTCTATAGTTGTTCCACCTTCATGGTTCAAAGCTCTTTACATTAGCCTCATATTCACCCATTCACACACACTCATACACCAGTAGGTTTCTAAGGCCTAAGGTCAGTCCTACTGGGAGACTAACAAATGGTTCAGTGTCTTGCCCAAGGACTCTTGGACATGTGGACAGACAGAGCTGGGACACGAACAGCCAACCCTTCGATCATTGGACGACCCGCTCTACCAACTGAACCACAACCACCCTGACAGCTGTGATAGTTTTATCTGTAAAGGGGTTCAGGGTTGGGGGAGCAGCATACAGCTGGTTATTATTGTGAAGCTTGCATCTGTTTTCATGGAAGAAATTATTTTTTATGAACAGGACAAAAAAAGCACAGAAAATAAGAGCGATGATTGATAATATGTCAACAGGTCAGAAACAAAACCAACATCAGATCTAATCTGACAAATAAGAAAAAAGTAATGTTTTTAGTCCATCATCTCGGTTTATTGCGATGTTTCCGAATCGGTCATGTTAGGTTTTTGTGATGTTTCGGAGTCCGTCATGTCGCTGCTGTCATCCAGTGCACACCCAGCATATCCATTGCTGTGGCATTTGGTTCTCAGCGCTCGCTTCCTGTAGTCATGGAGACCAGAACATGGCACATGCTCAGTACGAGGCAGTGACACCTGGAAGGATGTTGATAAAGGAAAAAGCTGTTGACTCACCTGCGATAAAAAAAGTTTGGATGTCCTCGGTTTGGAATGCCACTCTCATCCTGGAAAAACATTCACAGTCATTCGTGAACATTCACACATTCATAGTAATGACTTTAATGATAAAAACACTTTGCATACGTTACCATAGCAACTGGAAGTCACACAATCCTAGGGCTAAGAACAATTTGGCATATGAGAAGTATTGAGGGAGGGGTCAGATCCTTTGTGGGAGGAACCAGACCTTTTGGAAGGAGGGATTGGATCCATAAGTGGGAGGGGTTGGACCCTTTTGGGGAGAGAGGGTCAGGCCCTTTGGGGAGAGAGATCAGCATCCAAAAACTGCTTTCAGGATCTGCCATGTAACCCCCCCCCAAGATTGAAGACTTGTCTCTCCCTCACTGTCTCTCTCTCTCTTTCTCTCTCCCTCTCTAGCTGTGTTTCCATTACCCTTGGAAATGTGCAAAATGTAAATATTGCTATAAAACACTGGTAATGAAAACACCTGAATTTTGAAAAAACACTCAAATACCAATAAAAAGTTTTCATGCTTTCATGAGGTGGTTTTTCAGACGTTTTGATATTCTAATATATCGCAAAATCGCAATGGAAACACTTTTTCCGTAATATATGTCACAGGATGTGACGTCCATGGTCACATGATCACTTCTCTCGTAGTGAAAATGGCAGCTGCAGTCACTGTAACCATGACAACCATTGGCTACTGCGACACCAGAACTACAACCACCGTCTTGGAGTGGTGGTCAGGGTGATTCCTACAGTAGACACAGTGAAGGTCTCACTTTATTAGTTTTTTTTATATTTAAGTTGTTTTTTGTTTTTTACAGGTAAATAAACATGCCTCTGTTCTGTAAAGTGTCAAGTGCAAGAACTGTGTAAAAAGCACTACATACATTTATAATTTGTTGTTAAATGTTGAGCATATTTACACTTAATATTTCGACCTGACAATGTGGGGACCACATGTACAGACCCTTATAACCTTAACCAGCTGGTTTGTTTGACATGTTAGTGTCTTTAAAGAGTTCACCAGGGACTTTTACTGACCAGAGAATTAGTCGATTCATTCACTCTAACATTAGGGTGATGGTCAATCTGAAGCTATGAAGGTGACAGCAGTGAAATCTCAATAATATTACGACCCTCCTGCCTAGAACAAGAGTCAATGGAAACATGTTCAAAGCGCAAATATACTTTGTCAAAATTTTTGGAATATCGCAATTGTTTTGCGAAAAACTGTAATGGAAACACAGCTTCTCTCCCTCTCTGTCTCTCTCACCTTCTCTCTCTGTCTCTGTCTCTCTCTCCCTCTCTCTCTCTCCCTCTCTGTCTCTCTCTCTGTCGCTCTCTCTCTCTCTCCCTCTCTGTCTCTCTCTCCCTCCCTCTCTGTCTCTCTCTCCCTCTCTGTCTCTCTCTCCCTCTCTGTCTTTCTCTCCCTCTATGTCTCATCTCAGTTTACAGTAAGGCTATAACAGGTGTCCAGTAGAGGTGACTGGTGTTTGTGTGTGTTTACTAAATGAGGCCCCATGTTTATGTTTTGCCTACGGCCCCAAAATGGCTACATCTGCCCCTGAGTGTTTAGTAGTTATTGAACCATTCAAGTACACTGTCTGAGTCTAGCTTATCAGAAAGCCAGCAGCTGATTTATTCAGCCGTTTCGTATATACGGCGCTGAAGCAAAGGACGCATGGTTGTCCTCCCAGCCTTTGATTTGTGTTGATGGCTCATCCACTGCTGTGGTCTTCCTACACCCGTCCACAGTGGGTCCACACCCACATGTTCCTGACCTGTGGACTCATGCCTGTGCAGACAAACAGATAAAGGACAGGGGGACAGATTACCCATGATGCAGTTGTGCCCTTGGGTCCTCCTCCACCTGCCACATCCTGGTTCTCTGCTGACATCGTGGCTTCCTCGCAGGTGCCTGATCACATGACAGTAGGTCACATGACACAAGTGAGTCCCGCATCAGGTCTCAGGGGTCATAACTGTGATTGAATGTGACCTCTGACCTTTGGTGGCACAGTTTGCTGGCTCCTCCTCCTCGTCACTGCTCACGCTGCGTTCACACTGAGGAGACAAAAGTGTATCATTATCACCTTCACCTTCTGCTCCTCCACCTCACACTCCTCCTGCTGCTCCTAACCTGGAGTTTTTTGCGGGTGATTCTGTGGAGGCGTGTCTTCAGCTGTAGCTCCTCCCCCTCAGACCTGACCAGCAGGAGCTCCAGCCTATCAGATTGCTCCGTGAGTGTCCGGACCTGCTCCCTGTAGCGGTCCTTTTCCTGCAGGAGTAGACGCACCTCCTCCTGCTGTTCCGAACGTGACATCAGAGCCTGAAAGCAGGAAAAGAAAAAAGACGAGCAGGTTCACGTCTCCAACTGCCTCCACCTGCTCCTCACCTTGTCTCTCTCCTTCATCACCTCATCCTCCTCACCTTGTCTTTCTCCTTCATCACCTCCTCTTCCTCACCTTGTCTCTCTCCTTCATCACCTCCTCCTCCTCCTCACCTTGTCCCTCTCCTTCATCACCTCCTCTTCCTCACCTTGTCTCTCTCCTTCATCACCTCCTCCTCCTCACCTTGTCTCTCTCCTTCATCACCTCCTCCTCACCTTGTCTCTTTCCTTCATCACCTCCTCCTCCTCACCTTGTCTCTCTCCTTCATCACCTCCTCCTCACCTTGTCTCTCTCCTTCATCACCTCCTCCTCCTCACCTTGTTCCTCTCCTTCATTACCTCCTCCTCCTCCTCACCTTGTCTCTCTCCTTCATCACCTCCTCCTCCTCACCTTGTCTCTCTCCTGCATCACCTCCTCCTCCTCCTCACCTTGTCTCTCTCCTTCATCACCTCCTCCTCCCCACCTTGTCTCTCTCCTTCATCACCTCCTCCTCCTCACCTTGTCTCTCTCCTTCATCACCTCCTCTTCCCCACCTTGTCTCTCTCCTTCATCACCTCCTCCTCACCTTGTCTCTCTCCTTCATCACCTCCTCCTCACCTTGTCTCTCTCCTTCATCACCTCCTCCATGTGTCTCAGTGTTTGTTCTTGTCTTTGTTTGTACATCTTTGCATCTTCTTTCATCTGTCTGAACTTCAGCTCCACCTCCTCCTTCTCCTCCTGGATCTGAAAACACATGTGAACTTTAGTCCAGAGCCTGGTCCTGGTGTGTGTCCTGGTCTTTGTTCCTCATCCTGGTCTGGGTCCTTTTCTTGGTCCTGGTTCCAGTCTGGGTCCTGGTCTTGGTCATTGTCCTAGTCTTGGTGCTTGTCTGGGTCCTACTCCTGGTCCTGTTCCCAGGTCTTGGTCCTTGTCCTAGTCCTAGTCCTTGTCTTGGTCCTGGTCTGGGTCCTGGTCTTAGTCCTGGTCTCTGTGTCTTGGTTCTTGTTCTGGTGCTGGTCGTAGTCCTAGTCTGGGTCCTGGTCCTGGTTTGGTTCCTGGTTCGGGTCCTGGTCCCAGTCTGGGCCCGGTCTTGGTCCATGTCCTATTCTTTGTCTTGGTCCTAGTCTGGGTCCTGTTATGTGTCCTGGTCCTGGTCTTGGTCCTTGTTCTCATCCCAGTCCTAGTCCCAGCCCTGGTCTGTGTCCTAGTCTTGGTTCTTGTCCTGGTCTTGGTCCTTGTCCTGGTCCAAGTTCAGGTCCTACCCTGCTCCTCTGCTCCTCTGCTTGGTGCAGGTCTCTCCTCAGTCTGAACACCGTGCTCAGCAGCGTGGTCTGAGGAAGAGGAGTCTGCTCTTCCTTTTGCTCCTGTTTCTCCTTCTTCTGCTCCTCATCTTTCTCCTCCTCCTTCTTCTGCTCCTCCTTTTGCTCCTGTTTCTCCTTCTTCTGCTCCTCATCTTTCTCCTCCTTCTTCTGCTCCTCCTTTTGCTCCTGTTTCTCCTTCTTCTGCTCCTCATCTTTCTCCTCCTTCTTCTGCTCCTCCAGTCGGTGGGGATGATAGAACATGTCAGGGGGGTGAAGAGCCAGACTCCTGCTCTGGAAACACATGGAGGAGCATTACCATGACAACATACTGTAATCAGATTACTGTTGTTATCTGATCAGATCAGAATAGACAGTTTACATGATCCATAATAATCTGATCCAGATCACAGTAAAGGGGGTCAGTGTGATCCTGGTCTATCTGTAGACCTCCATCTGAACATACCGGAAGAGAAACAGAACAATGAGGGGTCTAAGATGGAGCCCTGAGGAACCCCGTTACCAATAGAATCAAACAGATTTAGGATCAACTACAAAGGCACTCAGAGTGCAAACCTCTGTCAACACCCCCCCCCCCCCCACCACCAATGCAACGAGGTCCTCCAAAAAGGTTATGGTTTTGTCAGTGTATATCTGTCTGTCTGACATAAAACAAAACGTTACATTGAAATTTTACATTGCAATAAATTTCAAAGTGATCCAGAATCCAGGATCTCTTCTGGATCTTCACCAAAATCAAATCAATGGGACCTTGTGTCATTCCCAAGCTATCCTGAAAGTTTCATTGAAATCTGTCCTTAGGTTTTTGAGTTATGTTGTACACAGACAGACGGATAAACACCAGCAAAAACATAACAGGTAATAATGATGATACTGATCATATATTAGTGTGAAGACAAAAAACAGACTGAAGACAATTAATTGTGACACGTCATTGTGTGTTTTTGTGTAAACCCTCAAATGTCTGTTTTTTTCATGAACCCTCACATGTTCAGTGCCGTTTTGCAAAAACCATCAAATGTTTAATATTTTTTTGCATGAACCCTCAGATGTTTCGTGTTTTTTTGTCGCTGCTGTGCAGGTCAACTCTTTACTCTGTCAACTTCCTGTGTTCGTCGTCTCAGAAGTCGAGCTTGACTCTCCGCTCGCAGCACTGTGTTATTCAGACGCTCAATCTGCACATGGAAACACACAGAGGTCAGGGCTCCGAGACCTGTATCTGCAGGTCAAGGGGTCAGGGGTCAGAGGTCACAAACCTGTATCTGCAGGTCTTTGTTGGCCAGCAGGGCGGTGCTCTTCTCCTGGTGCAGCCCGTTGATGTCGGCCATCAGGCTGTAGTTTTGCTCTCTGAGACGCTTCACCTCCTCGCTCAGACAGTGACGCTCCTCCCGAAGCTTCTGCACACGTTCAGTTACCTTGGTCAACTCCACCTCCCTCTGCTGCTGCTTCAGTGACCACTCTTCCTGGAGATGGTAACCAATCAGAATGACAATAACGTGCAGCAACAACACAAAAATGGCCCCTGTAGTCACATGGTCATCATGCCAACCTGCTCCTTAGCGACAGCGCAGGCTTGATGGCGACGGCACCGCTCGTCCTGGAGCGCCCTCTGGAGGCGAGAGACTTCTGACATTAGGAACTGGGTCAGACCAGATTCACCTGCCGTATCTGTACGCAAGGGGGACAGGGGTCAGGGCCTTTGATCCTAGATCTGGACCCACTGATCCCAGATCTGGACACACTGATCCTAGAACTGGAATCGCTGGTCCCAGACATGGGCCCACTGGTCTGAGAGCTGGACCTACTGATCCCAGACTTGGACCCACTGTTCTCAGATGATCCCAGACCTGGACCCACCTATCAGAATGCTGAAGGTCTTGTTGGGTTTCTTCCCTGTGATGCGGGTGTAGAGTCGAGGATAATCTAGCTCCAGACTCTCCAGGAAGGCGGTGTAACCTTTGACCCCAGTCCTCTGCAGGATGTCCAGCAGAGCTCCTGGAGGTCAGAGGTCACACACAGATCATTGTCATCTTCATCATCTTCATCATCATAATCATCATTTCTTACCCACTTTCCTCCTCCTAATCACCAGGTTGGGGTCGTTGAAGAGCTGCTCTTCATCCTCACCACTGATCACCTGACAAACATAAAACCAAAACAACGGAACACATGACTGAACCTTGATCACATGTTCACCTCATGACCCACATGACCTCTGACCCCGAGGAGTGGAAGCGGGTTTTCCTTGGGATCAACAGCTGTGTGACCAGACACACGTCAATTCCAAAGTCACACATCAAACTCCAAACAAAAACATTGAACACAAAGTCACATTAAAACATTAAACCCCACAGCTTTCCCCTAAAAACATGTCAAACAGCCCAGTTTTTGAACTTACATTGAACTCATAAACTGACAACAGTTTCCATGTAAATGTTTCAATGTTCATGAGGAAACTATTGCATCATCAGATCCACACATCTGATTGGCGGGTGGACTTGACTTTTACATTAAATGCTTTTTGTGTTTGTTACATTAAACCACAGCTTCCCTGAACATGTCTAAGGTGGAAGTGAAGAGAAAAAGGCAACAAGAGACAGAAGAAGGTTTGTGACGAATGACGAGTCAAATGAGTTAGAATTCAACTTCAGCTTTAGCTGTAACCCTAGCCTTAAAACTAACCTTAAACCTAACCATAATCCTAGTCCTAACCCCAACTATAACCTTAGACCCAACTCTAGCCCACGGGTCTGGAAACCTAGTCCTAGAGAGCTACTATCCTGCATCTTTTAGATGTATCACTCTTTCAACACACCTGATTAACATGATCAGCGTATCATTAAGCTCTGCAGAAGTCTGAAAATGACTGTCAGGTGTGCCGGAAGAGGGAATAATCTAAAACATGTAGGATAGGGGCTCTCTAGGGCCAAGGTTTGCAAACCGCTGCTCTAGCACTAACCCTATCCTTGCCACTAACCCTGGTACTAACCCTAACCACAACCCTCACCCTAACCCTAACTACCCCTGCCCCTAACCACAACCATAAGGTTTAAACCTAATCATACCCATAAATATAGCTATAACCCTTGTCCTACCCCTAACCCAAACCCCTAACCCAGGTGCAGATGGAGGTCCAAGAGGCGGAGCCTGTACCTGACACTGGCGCAGGTACGGTGTGATCTTTGAAGGGTCGATGTTTTTGATCAGTAACATTCGGAAGTCATCCAACTGGATCCAACAGAGGTCGTCCTCACTAAGCACCTCCATCACACACACACACACACACCATCTGTCCTTCTGTCTTCTTTGTTTGTTACACTCATTCACTTCTCATTTCTGTTTAGGCTCCGCCCACTGACTTTCTCTGATACATGTACCAATCTCAGTCATCCAATCACGTTCCAGAATTTCTCACATATATATATATATGACTACAGTCAAGGTGGTATTTGCTTTTAAGAATTGGTTATATTTGTATTTATAAAGGTTGTGCTTTGATAATTAAATAAATAAATGTCATCATCAACACAAGTTTATTTCAAACCTGAAACCAGTTTATACTTAAATGACAACTGCACAGCCAAAAAAAACAAAAACACATGGTTTTAAAAGGAGGTGGAAGAAACGTTGCTTTGAAATTCTATCCCCTCACAAGGTCGAGTCATATATTTATTCATTTATAAAGGTTGTGTTATACATTTGTTTAGAAAGGTTGAGTTACATAACACAATCTTTCTAAACAAATGTTTATAAAGGGGTGGCTGTGGTTCAGTTGGTCGAGCAGGTTGTCCAATGCCTGAAAGGTTGGTGGTTCACATCCCGGCTCTGGGCTGTCCACATGTTGAAGTGTCCTTGGGTAAAGACACTGGACCTGGACTTAGTCTCCCAGTAGGACTGACAGAACCTTAGAAACCCTCTGGTGTATGAGTGTGTGTGAATGGGTGAATGTGAGGCTTTGAACCATGAAGGTGGAACAGAACTATAGAAGTGAAGAACATTCACCATTTATATTCATAAGGCTGTATTTATATATTTTTTATATATCTTTAAGTGTTCATGGATTGTTTTTTTTCTCTCTGACTAAAGAGGAAGTGGATTTGAGGAAGTGCTATGGCAACAGGAAACATCAGCTGACTGAAACAGGAAGTGATGTCTATGCCATCGCACTCCAGTTTCCAGTAAAAGCTGCTGAAAACACACAGATATTAGAAAAAGTTTTTCCATAGACGTGTGACACAACTGCAATTCTGATCGACTTTATTAGAAAAGAATAAACAATTAAATGGATGACAAACAATAAATAACACATCTGAGCAAAGTTCAGGATCAAAACAAAGAAAGTATGAAACATTAACAGTTTTATTAACTGACCTTTTATGATCATTCAACCTTTAGTAAGTGTTTATTAGTCCCGCCTCTACCTCCACAGCCCCGCCTCCTCCTCCAGATTCCTCTTCAGTGGGTCTCTGAATACAGCAGAGGTGTTCAAATGTTCTGATTGGTGGAGGAAAGGTTGCTGCTGATTCCTGAGAGCTGATTGGATAATTCAGATGCATCACACTGTAGAGGAGAGCCCTGGAAGGAGGAGAGAGGAAGTGTTTACTGAAGAGGAGGAGAAGAAGGAGGAGGAGGAGATGGAAAAGAAGGAGGAAGAAAGGAAGGAAGGAGGAGGAGGAACATTTCTCCTTCTCTTCTTATTGGTGTAATGTTCCATGCGACACAGACATACAGGAGTAAGCCCCGCCCACTCACCTTTCTTTTTCTCTGTCCTCTCGTCTTTATTTGATATATCCTCTCTTCCTCCTTCTCCACTTCTTCCTTCTCCTCCTGCTCCTCCTGCTCCTCCTCCTCCTGCTCCTCCTCCTCCTCCCCCTCACTGGCCGAGGAGGGTTCGGTCTTCACATTGATTGGCTCCAGGGTGGCCAGGAGGGCAGGCAGAGTGAAGGCAGACAGGAAGCGTGCTTTCAGTAGCTGATAGGCCGGATTATCTGCAAAACGCTCAGCAACCAGTTGACGGACAGCTGACACATCCTCCACCTCCTGAGATGAACCTGGAGGAGAAATCAACTCACCTGTAAACACCCTTGATTATATATATATATATATTTTTTTTTTTAATTTTTTAATTTTTTTTTATTTTAATATAGTCTCATAATTTGAACCTACTTTATCCTCACAGGGGTCACAGGGGGCCTAATCCAGCTACAATGGGCGAAGGCGGGGTACACCCTGTATGAGTAGCCAGTTCATCGTAGGGCTGATGCGTAGGTCGATGTATCAACGACCCACAACCGACCGCAAGAAATATATTTGAAAATAACAGACCCGACCCGCATTTTTAAAAAGTAGTCAGTGGTCTTTATGGACATCAAATGACCTTACTCACATACCTGCATTTCTTTACATGATAAAATTTCATGGTATTACTTGTGCGCAGCATCTAAACCAGGGGTGGGCAAAACAAAGAACCATTTGAACTGCTCATTATCTTTAAAAATGTTAGCCAATGTGTCCCAAACCTTCCTTTTTTTGTTTGTATGTTTCCAGAGCTTCCACTCTCCCAACTTGACTTTCTCTCTTGCTCCCTCCATACTGTAGGATACTGACGACGCTGTATGTCACCTTCATGGAAATTCAATTAATAAAGCGCATTTACCAGATTATTTTAATGTTTATCTCAAACGACTTGACCAACCGCAACCCGAATATCATTAAAATTATTTTTCAAAGATCCGCAACTGCTCACTTCAGGTCAGCCCGCGCATCACTGCTGAACATATATATATATATATATATATATATATATATATATATATATATATATATATATATATATATATATATATATATATATATATATATCTTAGGGCTGAACGATTTTAGGAGATAATTGAATTGTGATTTTTCTAGCAGTTATTGTAATTTTGATTTCATTCACAATTTTCTTCAAATCAAGTTTCATTCATCAGCAACATTTGCAAATAATACAATTTAAAGATGATGCAAAAAAAAGAGCAGGAACAGTGATATATATATATATATATATATATATATATATATATATATATATATATATATATATATATATATATATATAAATATATACACATACATACATACATACATACATACATACATACACACACCTAGTTTGACATCAGAAGTGGAGTCAGGTCTCTGATTGGTCGTCTGTTTGGATTGGCGGGTGGAGCTGTGACTCAGGAGTTTGATGGACGACTTGACCAGAGACGTCTTTGCCCGAAGCAGCACACTGAGCGTGCTCAGAGAGCTGACGAAGGGTGGCAGGTAGGGCAGAGCCACACCCAGTCCAGGTAAAGCCACACCACCCTTACCATGAAACCAATCACACACTGCCACGTTGGGGCCCAGGAACATTAGAGAAGGGTCAAAGGTCCGAGCCTGAGTCCTGAGGGGTGGAGTAGCCGCAGGAGGTGGGGCCAAAGCGGAGACGGTAGGAACAGCCAGGGGAGGAGCAGAAGTGAGCAGGAGGGGGGGTTTCAGGCCTGTGAGCTGGACCTGCCCACCAGGGGTCATGACCCACCCAGACTGAGCAGGACTGGGTTGAGGCGCCAGGGCCACTGGGCGGGTCCGAGGGTGGGAGGAGACTTTAGAACGACGTGGACTACGAGGCGTCTGACGAGATGAAGAAGAACATCTCTGTGCTTTTAAATTAACCTGGAGACAAAAATATAATCAAGAGTTAAACTCAAATATGTACAGGTGTGTACCTACACTATGTACAAAGTATATTAGGTGTGTATCCCACAGCTCTTACCTCAACCTCCTTCATATCTTTTACTCTCTGACTCGGTTTTCGGATCCTCTTTCCGCTCCGGATCACACTCTCACTTTCTGTGACTGAACAAGCTCCGCCCATATTTAGATCTGCCTGGCCCACTTCTGCATGAGCCCCACCTTCACTGAGCTTTCGTTTACATGTCCTGGATTCAACAGGTGAGCAACTGCCGGAGTCAGGAATGACCTGTGTGCCATTAACATATTTGGGGGTGGAGTCTGTGTGCTGGTTCCCATGGGTGGGGTCAAGTTCAAAGAAGGTGTAGTCGTGATCCTTGAGGGGAGGACACTTTTGAATTGAGGCTGGAGTTTGAGGGTTTGGCGAAGACGAGTGTCCTGTCTGTGTGGGTGTGGGCGGAGCTGGAAGGGGTGTGGCCAGGGAGGAGGAAGAGGAGGGACAAAAGATGAAGGTCTGAGGAAGAGGAATGTTCTATTGGAAATAAAAACCCAAGAGAAGTCAGGCAGACAGACACACTGCAAAAAACAAAACAAATAAACCCAGAGTATTTAGCACAAACCACCCTCAAAAATAGCATCTTAAATAGATTCTATTTTACACACATACTTTACATGGCGCTTCATATTCACACCTTGTTTTTGATAATCAACTGTTGTATTGGGGCTCCTCAAACACACTTAAGACTGAACGGTCACTTCCCTGTCTCGGTTCATGTTCACGTATGCCTGTTCCAACCACTTCTTCTTCGTCTGTAAATGTTAGCTAAAAGGACACACTGCCCCCTGCAGTGTAAATCCTGTTGTATTAGACACCCAACGGCTCTATGATAGAGCAAACATTTACTTTTTCAGCATCTTGATAACAAACAACACTCGCTAAATAAATAATTTGTCCAGAAAAAAATCCAGACATGTTTTTTATTAACCGTAGGCTACCCAGATGAAATTTAATACATTTGAAATGCAATGTCATACTTCAAAAAATACCAAAATAAAATGCTTTTTAAGACCTTAAAACACATATTGTAAATAAGGCTTTTTAAGGATCTGCAGAGACCCTGAGTGACTCCACCCACTGGACTACCCATCAGTTGAGTACCAGCTAAATGTGGGTGGGGTCATTGTAGACTCCTGTGACATCATCTTGAGTCGAGCTCATGACTCACCAAGTGATGTCTCTCCCTGGCCGATCAGTGGCCTACAGCCTGATGACATCACAAACAGAACTCACCTGGGCAATCAGGGGTGCCTGAAGACTGTTGTCATAGTGACTGGAGGTGGTCCTTGTGAGGTTTGTGGAAACGGCTTTCCCACTGGCCAGTGTAGAGCCAATGAAAACAGGCTGTAGTATAGCAGGAGGCGGGGCTACATTCAGAGTGGGAGGTCCAGCCAGTTGTAGACCAATGGAGACGGAGGAAGGAATGGGCGATGAACTGATTCTGTGCGGAGATGAGGAGGGAGGAGCCACCTGGAGGACAGGAGGAGGAAGGAAAACAAGCTGAGGAGGCGGGGCTAGGTGGTGAGGGTGTGGCCCCAGGATGTGTTGCGGTGTGTCCTGGTGCAGCTGTTGCGCCTCCCTCTTCAGCTGCAGTGCTCTGGACACCGTCATCGGTTTGTCAGTACTGACGTTGGCGGTGGGTGGCGTGGGCAGAGCCAAGTCCCTCTTCATTCTGCTCTCTATGATGATCTTGGAGCCGGTGGTGTCCACCTTCATGGTCTGGAGGAGCAGCTTGAAGATGTCGGTGGAGGAGGGGCGTGTCCGGCACTCTCGCTCCCGCAGGACATCGGCCACGGTTTGTTTGGTTCTGGCCGGAATCAGCAGGTGCCCCACCCACGGCACCACAGCGGCCTGGAGCTGCTGGGGTGACACCCACTGGCGTTTCCTGCGAGTGATCGTGCCCCTCTTCGGACCCGGCCTCTGGTCCAGATGTTTCTGGAGCTGCCCCGGCGTCACCATCACCATGGCGATGCTGCTGTGACGCTCCACCCATGGAAGCACCCGTGGCTTTGGTCCCATGACGACGGAGCGACCGGATTGGCTGAGGATGGTGCAGCGGACCAGGTCAGTGCTGGGGGTGGCACCTGGGGGCGGTGCTGTCACCAGGGGGAAGGGGAGAGGCTGGATTTTCTCAGACGGAATCCACTCCTCCATGGGTGGGAAGCTGTCCTCCTCCTCCTCCTGCTGCTCTTCTTTACGCTCCTCCCCCTGATCTTTCTTCTGCACCTGCTCTTGCTCCTGCCCTTTGGAATTCTCTGCTCCTCCCTCTTTTCTCTGGCTCCTCTTCCTCCTTTTCTTCTTCTCCTCCTCATCACTGTCCATGTACTGCACCACTTCCTCCTCCTCCTCCTCCTCCTCTTCCCCCTCAGTAAACTCTGCCTCCTCCTCTTCTATTGGTATTGGCTTCCTCCTGATTGGCCTCCTCCGGACAGCCGTTTTCTTCCTGGCTCCGCCCTGCTTTTTTTCTGTGTTTGTTTGCTGTTGAGAAAATCATATCTGGTTACACACACGTTGTACCTCATAATAAAAGAAAATTGTTTCAACTGCTTCTGTTAACCAACGGCTGATTCATTTGCAACTAAAACCCATTAATAATTTGGACTACTCGCCTGGAGCGCATTAAAACCTAACGTCACATTTGCTTCCCATCAAAAACAGGTGGTCTGTCTATGACACATCAAATATTTCTTATTAAACACTATCATATGTGAATTTCAGAGCACTTGTCAAACAGAATCAGACTTTAGCTTGACTCGCTTCATTCACTCACATTCAATTATTTTGCGAGCTAAGCACCCATGGCCTGGAAGTAGAAGGGCGTGACTTAGCCCAGACATCCCAAGTCTCCCGGAAGTTCTGGGAGTCTCCCTGATATCGATAGGGAGCCTCACATAAAATATTACGGATTTCGGACTATGCGAGGATTTTTTTTTAAATTAATTACTTCAATTACATTGTGCAGGCACGAGAGAGAGAGCGAGAGAGAGGGGGGTGGGGCTAATGGTGGAACCTGTGCATTCATTCAAAGACTGCGGTCACACCAGCCACTCCAACATTTTATGTGCGCTTTTATTACAGACTTTATGATAAAGACACGTCTCCACCGACTCTCTGATCAAACTTATGCCCAGTGAGCTGCTTCAGTCTGATATTTGACAGATGTGTAACTTCTCCACAAGCATCAGCAGTTGTCTGCTCAGCCTTACCTACTGGAGAGGCTTCAGGAGCGGACACAGCCTTCCTTGCTGTTGGGAAGTTTAGGGACCGTCACAAAATAAATCGACCGGCAACACAAAAAAAACAAACAAAACTTTTCTCCATTAAATCAATTGTATATTCATCTCAAATATATAAATAAATACACAAATGAATGATTCAATACATAAATGAATAATTAATAAGTATTAATTTAAATTAACTAACAAATGCTTACTCAAATTACACGTCTTTGTTCAATCGTGTGTGGGTCATGTGACCTCTGGACTCCACTAGGCCTTTAATTTATAGCCCTGGTCTGGGCACACAAAACACACCTTGTATATTTAATTTATATCACTTCATTGACTTCCTAGTATTTTTTTTTACTCATGAATTACACGTTTTCGTTCAATAAAGGGGGTGGGGGGGTTGGAAGGGTCGATAAGCATCTCCCTGAAATGAGTTTTTGGTACTTGGGATGTCTGCTTAGCCTCCCCATATACCTTCAAGTTACTGAGTTATTTATTAGCATTAGCATTAGTGTTAGCATTAATATTAGCATTAAACCTTCAAGTTATTGAGTTCTTTATTAGTGTTAGCATTACTGTTCGCATTAATATTGGTGTTAAACATTCAAGTTATTGAGTTACATTCTCACTCATGGGTTAGCATTATCATTAGCATACCTGCGCAGATCCTAAGCCTCTCCTCCTCAACTCTTTCTTCCACTCTCTCAAACACTGAGCGTCCGAACGGTTTGGAATCTCAGCTGCGATCTTGGCCCAACGACCTGAAAGAGGAGCAGCAAAGTTACTGACAGCTCCTCCTATTATCTCCTCCCATCATGCCCTCCACCCACCAACTCCATGTTTCTCCACAAGCTTCAGCAGCAGCTCTTTCTCCTGTTGGTCAAAGCCTCCTCGCTTCACTACCCCCTTCAGAGTGTCGTAGTACCTGAATGGAGCACGAATACACACTAGTGTTGACATGTGGACATTCAGTGGACAGTCAGCTAAGATGTGTCAAAACAGAACTGACCTGTCCCTGCAGGAGTTGTCCGTCCGTCCCGGAACCTCTAGCCGGATCTTCCACCAGAACCGTTCTCCGTGACGGGCGACAGCTCGCAACAACAGCTGTGGAGGACATGTGGGGATAGATGGAGGACATATGACAGATACGTGAAAGACATGTGGGGACAGATGGATGACATGTGGCAGATATGTGCAGGACATGTGGGGACAGATGGAGGACATGTGCAGGACATGTGGGGACAGATGAGGACAGATGGAGGACACGTGGCAGATATGTGGAGGATGTGGGGGACAGATGGACGTTATGTGGAGGATGTGGAGGACATGTGGCAGATATGTGCAGGACATCTGAGGACAGATGGAGGACATGTGAGGACAGATGAGGACACGTGGGGACAGATGGATGACACGTTGCAGATATGTGGAGGACACGTAAAGACATATGGAGGACATGTAGCAGATGTGTGAAAGACATGTGGGGACAGATGGGGGTCTTACAGCATCCTCCTTTTGGCTCCAGGGTCCTTTTTTTATACTCGGGTCCAAAACCTGGTTCCACCTGTAGATGAGCTGAACAGGTTCACGGCCTTCCATGAAGTAACTGACTGAGAAACAGACAAGTGGATGGATAAACAGACACAGACAGGTGGACAGACAGACAGATGGACAGACAGACAGTCTTACTCTGAGTATAGGGGATGAAGTTTCCAATCCTCATCCTGTTCACCAGTTCTCGCAGTAAACTGTCCTCGTCTTTAGTCCAACTGCGTCTTTTAAACGAGTCTGAGACAAACCTCTGGAAAGTCTGAAGACACATGAAGGCCGTCCTCCCCGTCTGTCACCACCCAGAGGACAGACAGACAAATAGACAAATAAACAGACAGACTCAATGTAGCCTAATAGTGGGGTGGGGCTTAGCTGATCATGTGTGCACCTTCCATTAAAAGCATGAAACTTGACTCATGGTTAGAGTAACAAAAACATCCATTTTTATTCCAGGGGCCACCAGAAATTGCACCCCATGTAGTGGCTATCCTAGATTTCAAAATTGCCTCCATCAAATGACACGTCTTTCCCTAACTTACCAATAAATAATGCTGTTGGTTATATTCTCACTATCTCCACATTGCAAACATGTCATAATTATATAGACAACCCTGTCCCTCATGCACTTCAAAACATCAAGAAGCTCTAGGAAGATGATCATGGTCAAAACAATGGCACATACAGACTGGGAGTCAATACTCAGTCTTATAAACACCTCCTTCCCCTGTGCTAGACACCAGTTGATAGAACTAAAGTTGTTTTGGGAGTGCACATTAGGGCCACACAATATTGGCAAAACTTGCCATATAGGTGTACAGCATTACAATATGAATAATATTTCATTATTTCCTGTTCACCTAAACCAATTGTGATTTGTAGAACACTGAAATCATAATATTTGCCAGAGAAATTGTAAATCAATTTTTCCTAAAAATCATTCAGCCCTACCTACCCTGTCTGTCCCCAGAGGACAGATGGACACACCCACCCACACAACTTTGACAGCTGTTGGACAGTAACATGCGTTTCCTCACCCCCAGCTCCTGGGCTATCTCCTCCCAGTTCCGGTCCTCGTGCCTTCTGCTGACCTCCTTCAGCTGCTGCACCTCCTCCTGCTTCCATGACGACTTCTTGATAGACGGATGTAAGAAGTTCTGCCAGAAACAGCGGATGTCCTCAGCATCCCTGGTTCCTTCAAACTGAACCAGAACCAGGGTTAGAAGGAGCAGAACCAGACTACATGGACAGGTGGACCAGACTATCAGAGACAGAGGGACCAGACTATCATGGACAGGTAGACCAGGTCTAATTTCTAAATATATTTGGTTTTAACTTACATCAATGTTGGCGATTTTCTGCCAGTCATGTTCTTCATAGCGATCGCCGATAAGCTCCATGTCCTTCTTCCCTCTGATCAATCACAGACAGTTACAACCACAAACATTTACTGATGCTGTAACTCCTTAATTCCTCCCATTTTAAGTATTGGCACCGACCCCACCTGAGTAGCTCCACCTCCTTCTCCAGACGCTCCACATGCTCCTTCAGCAGTTCCTTTTCCGGCTCCTGAGCTAAAGATATCTTCTGGCTCATATACTCCAACCTGGAACAAGGAGGAGAGGGGATCAAGCATAAACCTGGGTATGTTCAAGACCCCCCCCCCCCAGTCCTGGTACTGTTGTCATGTGGGTTCATGTAGTTTCATGTGGGCTCATGTGGGTTTGTTTGGGCTCATGTGGGTTGCTACCTGGCCAGTTTGGGTTGGATCATTCTCTTCAGATAATCTGAGTTCACAGAGTGGATCAGAAGAGTTTTCTGCCAAGGCTCCCCTGAAACACACACAAACATTTGAAAATGCACACACACACACACGTAATTCAAAAGCTCATGTGTTCAATTGATTGACAGGTGCACAGGCTCCACCTTACATCGTTTAAGTTTCATTTTCTTATCATCCAAACCACCCGTCATCCTGCTGAACTTCTCCTTTGTCTCTTGATTGGCTGGAGGACCCTGGGGGCAGGGTTAGGGTGGTTAGGGTGTGTTATTTTGGTTGTGTTCTAGTCAGAGTGTGAGTGTGTGTGTGTGTATTTTCATGTGTGTATCCTTACCAGTCCTGTCACCTTGTCCTTAAAGTACGGTTTCAGGAAGTGTCCCAGGTACACATTTGGCTGGAGATGGGACGAGGAGGCGGGCTCTTCTCTGGGAGGCTCTCTGATTGGTCCGGACAGCTGTGACAGGAGCTCCTTCTGCAAAAGGAGACAATTCTATTTAATCTGTAATGAGTGTGTCCAGTTGTGTTGTGTTATATGGTGACTTCCACAGGTATGCGACACTCAGACCAGCTCCTTTTATGTTCTGTTGGTCCTCTTTCCAAACAGCATCTCACTCTTTGGAGTGGGGAGGTCATCCCCCATGTCTGTAGTTGATGACCTGTCATTATGGCTCATTTCCTTTGGTTCCTTTAAGGTCCATATGTGCTGCTGCATCATGGGCCAGGATGTATGATGTCAATGTGACATTCTTTTGGACTAATTCTTGTACAAGGATCGTCTCAGTCTTCTCAGTACCAAGGATTGTTCCATGTGTAACTATGGTTCTATGAACCCCTGCCGCAGATTCTGTCACTTCTGTGTTTCTGCGAGAAGGGTCAGTAGGAACAGATCCACAGGTGACATAGAATTATTTTACCTCCAGAGGGTCATCCAGGGTCACAGACTCTTTTGGGACTACTACATGAATTGCACATGTGCAAAGGGATCATTCAGTGCTTTCAGCTCCGTACTCTGTTGATCATCCAGGATTCATAGAACTGTAGTTACACGCAGGACTTTTGTTTACCAAAACCATTAGAGCAGTGGGTGGGTCCAATGCAGGTTCTGGACACAGGTAGGTGTGTGTGTGTGTGTGTGTGTGTGTGTGTGTCTTCCCAATACCTGCTGGTGCAGGTTGTTCTTCAGCAGATCCTCCAGCTGGTTCAGGGTCTCCTGGACCACCTGCTGGTAGACCAGGTTCATCTGAAGACATACGTCCACAGACTGAGGAAGACTGAGCTCACTCTGAAAACACACACAGAATCATCTAAAAGTGTTACACTTTTCCTGTCATCCATCCATTCATCCATCCACTTTCTGAACCCTCTCTCATCACTGGCCTCCTGTGGTTAATATGTGCAGTTCATCTCAGATCTGAACATGGGCACACACATTTACACTTATGAAGAGTTTAGTTGAACCCATTAACCAATCAGAGCATGTGTTTGGATGGTGGGAGGTATGGGTACTCAGGTGTACTCATACAGATATGGGTAGAACATGTAAACTCCACAAAAGGCGTGTTTCCACAATCGGAACTTCCAGGACTTTTTTGGGGAAACTACTTTTGACCGGGCCATAAGTAACCCAGTCCTCTCAGGCGTGTGTGTCCGTACAGAAATTACCCTATAGGAACATTTCGATGATGTCATCATATCACGTCAGTTGCTATGGTAACGTCACTAACAAAAAGCGCCAAAACAAAGCAGTAGCAGAGGAGGAAATCACAACAAGACTAGATGTGGACAAGGAATGTCGAAATGTATTAAAAAATCTTGACTGATCACTGAGCCTCATTAACCGGTTGAAGTCGGTCACAAATACTTGCTTTGCCGGCTCACACACACACAGCCATTATGCACTGTGGCACACTTCAGTCACTTTTTAAACAAGTCACACTGTGAGGATGAGCAATGTTATGTTAAAAGTTCACTTAAAACAGTAACACATAGAGAAAACATTCAATGTTACAGGAAATTATGCTGCGTGAAAAAAAAAATATTGTGGAAAAAATGCCTTACCAATTGGCACCAGCCTGCGTCAGTTCTGCACAAACTCTTTTTGTTGTAGCTCCCCGTCATGTAATTTTAAGTAGGCCTGTCAGATATACAACACACCTCATCCACTGTCCAAGTTTCATGGTGGTTAGGGTTAGTCTAGCTGCGATAGAAGCTCTAGCTTTATATTTTGTTTACGTTTTGAGCAAATGTTCTAAACTGGCGTGACATGTGCGTACCACATGGATTAATTGAGCTCTGCATTTGCTATCATTGGTAAATGGTAAATATTCTGCATTTATATAGTTCTTTTCCACCTTCGCTCAAAGCACTTTGCATTAGCTTCACATTCACCCATTCACACACACTCTAAGGTTCTGTCAGTCCTACTGGGAGACTAAGTCAGGGTTCAGTGTCTTGCTCAAAGACACTTCAACATGTGGACAGCCAGAGCCGGGACGCGAACCGCCGACCCTTCAGTCATTGGACGACCCGCTCTACCAACTGAGCCACAGCCTCTTACAAGACAGAATTAACGAGGCAGTCAGAGAAAGCAGACCTCCGCCACGGCTTGACATGACGTCAAAACATGACGTGATGGAGCCATAGATGTTGATCCATGTGATGTCTGAAGGTGAGACGATGTGAATGAAAACAAAAACAAAAACGCAAGATTCTATCTTTTCTAAATCCTGAGATATTACCACTGGTGTGTTTTAGATGTTGACCTTTAGTGTGAACTTGACCTTTGACCTTCATTGCTCAAAATCTAATGAGTTCTTCCTTGACGCATTATCTATCATTCCTGAAAGTTTCATCAAAATCTGTTCACAACTTTTTTCGTAATCCTGCTGACAGTCAGACAAACGGACCTGAATTTATTACCTCCTTGGCAAAGGTAATAAGGTCTGTGTTGTATTGCTAATGCTCAAATTCATCATTTTTAATCTTGCCCAACATTGGTTGGGAGAGATGATTGTAATCAGTGTGTGTGTGTGTGTGTGTGTGTGTGTGTGTCAGCAGAGACATCATGCTATAACTCAATGAATACTTGAGATATCACCATGGCCATAACATGGGCATATACATTCTTCTTCAGCATAGGACTAGTTGTTATGGTCCCTACATAATCCTGGCAATGATTATGTAGGGACCATTGCATTAGATGGAATGATCCATTCGAGTAAAGGTCAAAGGTCAAGGTCGCATTTAGCAGAAAGGTCAAAATCACATTATTGGCTCTAATTCAAGAACAGGTTGTCATAGAAACTTGAAATTGGCAGAAAATAGGGGCGAGATTCAAGTATTCTCTGAATACTTGTTAAAGATATGCTGTGGAGAGGTCACAGAGCGTCCTCTTTATAGGCTACCCTACAATACAAAAGAGTTTGTGCAGTGGAATGGCTGATGCTGGCAGATTTTTTTGTTTGTTTGTTTTTTAACTGACGGCAGAAAATCATGACCGGACAACGTTGATGCAGTCAACCATCTGTCAAACAGTCGTCAGTAGGGGTGTGATGAGACACTCAGCTCACAGGACGAGACACAAGACTGGGTTCACAAGATCGAAATGAGATGAGATTTTAAGAAAACTAAATTACAAATGATATGAATGGACAGACTAAACGGAGTTGCACATGGATTTTATAACTCTGTAAGCGTAAACTTTTAATGAACTTATTCTACTATAAATTGAAAATAAAATAAAATGTTATAAAAGTTAAAATAAAATAAATAAAATTATATATTTCTCCTTTTTTCAAGTGCAAACAATATGTGAAGAACAGAAAGTTCTTCTCTCTCAATACAGACTGAAAATAATGCAAACAGAGCCTGACCAAGTATGTCACTTCTTCCGCAACAAATTGAAACTAAAATAAAATGTTGTAAAAGTTCAAATAAAATAATATATTTCTCCTTTCTTTCAAAACCAAATCTGGCGCTTGACTGTGGAAGTTGAGGTGTGAATGTATTTGTCAGTGTTGTGTGGTTTGTTGGTGTATTTTTGGAAGGTGCAGTTGTTTATTTGAGTCCTGAGCTGTGGTGGAGCTGGAAATGTCTCTGTGTTGTGTTCGTATTAGCTGTGATGTACGGCATTGTTTGTGTCTGGGGGTGCACACCCGGTGCCCACAACATGGGGAAACAGCTGGGTAGTGAGGTCCAAATAACAGTGTCCCATTTAAACAGTGCGTCGCAGAAGAGCTGCACTTTACGCACCCAGACATACAGAAATGTAGAGAGAGACAGAGAGAGAGAGAGAGAGAGAAAGAGAGAGAAAGAGAGAGCTGGAGCAGGAGATGACAGAGCGCTTAATGTCGCACCGTCACAGTCTGTATATTGTCCGTGTCTTATCACTCACTCTCTTGCCATTTATCATTTCTCCCAAAAACCCAAAATGCTGCCAAACAAAGCATTTAAAAGTGACGGGGGTGTCGTCAATAGTCTTTCAAAACAGAATTTTAATCTTGGCAAATCTTGTCACATGAGATCTCGTCACACCTCTAACATCCCTAATGTGGACACGGACAAAGTTGGGATGTTTGTTGGGTTTGTGCTGTTGCTTTACATCAGGGGTCCCTAAACTATTTCCAGTGAGGGCCACGTAACTTTTCCCTCCTCAGATGAGGGGCCAGGGTCAGTTTGTAACAGAAAAAGTGTGACGAATGCAGGAGTGCCTGAATGTAAAAATTTATTGTTTTCCAGAAAGCCACAATCAAATAACCCTCTTTGGGTTCTTCACAGAACAAAGGTCCATAGAACATAAACTTCTTCATCTTAACAGGTCCAAGTTCTGCTTAGTTGTCAGAGCAGAATCTCTGACTTAAATGACTCATATGAGCGTCTGTCAAAATTATTGTGTTAAACTAGTTAATAATAGTTAATTATTAGAAAGCCCACACAGTTTAATTGTTTATTTGATTGTTTGGTTATATTTGTTCAGGAATAACTCCTTTTCTGTAAGTTTTCAAATGTCCCACGCTGTTGAACGCACCACTGATGTTATGACGGTTATGAACGTAGTCTGTGTTTTATAAGCTGCTGTGTTGTAGGTAACTGTGCCAAGTTCACCATCTCAGCTTCTTTTTCTCTTTTTTATTCATCTATTCCTGGTTTATTACTGTGTGTAGATGCCACAAGGTCAGATAAATAACACAGTACAGTTCGGGTAGATGTTAGCATGTTGTACTGTATACGTTAATGCTGTTTAGCGCCAGTGTGCTGTTGAAGCTAATACGATAATATGCTAGCAGCTAGCATTGCTAGCTGTCATCTGTGATTTCCGTGAGGTGATTTATGTGTTCCATGACCCATGTAATACACCTGAGTGACATATATTCGGTCTTAGTTAATTTATTATTGTATATATATTTGTTATAGTGAGTGTTACTCTGTATTATTACAGACCGCAGTGAATAAACCTTCAATGAGGACATCTGTATCTGTGTTCTTTAATCAGAACCACAACCCACACCTTGCCACTATAAACCAAATCCTGGAGACAACCCCACACTCTCTGCTTCATTAATAATGAAAATAGTTCAGAACTAAGGAACATTTTATTGCAAAAGTCCAACTTTATTATCAAATACAAATACACACATATAAAAAAAAATCTAAAGGGTCTCTGGTATTGTTCAGGGGGCGGGACCAAATGTGGAGGTGGGCCGCATTCGGCCCGCGGGCCATAGTTTGGGGACCACTGATCTACACAGTAATGCTATCAGAGATAGAAAGAAGAACAATTCCACAGAGATATACTATATATATATATATATATATATATATATATATATATATATATATATATATATATATGCCAACATTCCCCTGGGATTAAAAAAGGGTTCTGGTTCTGCTTTTAAAACTCACCTCATCACTGCTGCTGTCATCTTCATCATCATCATCTGAGAATAAGGAAACACAGGAGCACATTCATTACATGCATCATATGATGCATCTGAACAGAACTCTGTAGTTCTACCAGAACCTTCTGTAAGAACTACAAGGTTCTGTTCTGAAGAGGGTTCAGAACAGGGTTCTAAAGGGGTTCTAGTAGAATCACTTCTGAACAGAACCTTGTGGTTCTGGTACCTGGTTCAGGACTGTGGGTTCCCAGGACGTTCTCTAGGTTTTCAATCTGTTTCTGGATCTTCTCTCTTTGTGCCAACAGACCTGCAGGAGTCTGAACAGAGGTCAGAGGTCAGGGGTCAGAAGTCAGGGATCACTGGTCATAGCTCAGAAATCAGAGGTCACAGCTCAGAAACCAGGGGTCAGAGGTGTTCATGTACCTGCTCCGCCTCCTCATCAGCATCTGATTCCTCATCTAATCAAAGACACAAAGTTTGGAAAATGTGAAGATCTGAACAGCTTCATCACCACCATCATCATCCTCCTTATCGTCATCCTACCAGAGTCACTGCTCATCAGTTCCAGGTCTGCGTTGGACACACACAGATTCTGTTCCAACTCCTGGATCTGTTTCTGGATCCGATCCCTCTGAGCGGAAAGAGACGAAGACATGTTCTGTACAAAGACAAAAAAGACACCTGAGGTCAAAGGTCATCCAAGGTCAAAGGTCACCTGAGGACAAAAATCACAGTATAGTAGAAGTATAACCGCAGTATATATGAAGTATAACAACTAGGAACGTCCCAATCTAATCACATGATTGGTAATTAGGAGCCAATCACATGACTGCAGACTTGATCAGAAGTGTTGTTACGCCCTGATCAGTGATCTGAAGTTATATTATTTAACTCACTGGTGCCATTCGGCTTGATGTCATCTTCAAATAAAAACAAGGCTTGAGTGCATAAACATAGAATATTATAAACACAAGAGGCCGCGTGCTGGCAGCCCCCCACCCAATAACAGCAACACAAATGGAGTTTTGGGCAAATGAAGGCAAAACCACACCTCAGGGTGTTTAGGAAAAAGGCTACAGTAACTTTTTCCAAGGATATATTCACCAAATTAACCCTTTTAAGATCATTATGTCACCAGTGATATATTTTTTACACCCACTGTTTCAAAAATCTAAACTTTCTATTCTATCACACGTCAGGGTAGAAGCTTGCATTGGCTGAGAGGGAGGGGTGGAAAATACACAAAAAATACTTTTATTTTCTTTTTTATTAAAACACCGAATTTACTGACATGGGCAACATGATGTTGGTTATTGTAGTAAATGTCGGTAACTGTACATTTTTGGTTTATCGCCCAGGCCTACTCTGTGTCTCTCTCACTCTACAAATGTTCTATAAGAAGTATTTACTCACTATTACTGTAATAGCCTTTTAGTATTACTAGTACTTCAGTATTACTGTAGTGCAGGGCTCTCAAGCCTCACGCAGTGAGCGTGAGGCACACGCATTTCAACAACTTCATACGCTCACATGACCACAAGGTTGTGTCCAGTGGCCTGAACCAGGGTGATTACTACACTACTACTACTGTAAGGTGGACCAGTGGGCGGGGCTTTAATCTGATTTCCAGTGTTCTGTATTCCAGTGGCTGGTCTACCTGTCAAAAACTTGTGGTACCTCCACGGCTTCTTACGTGGAAGTCACCTGGGCCAATCAGTACTCATCATTTGACATGGAACACCCAATCGTATTCAATCACTACATGTAATGGTGACTGGAGGAGAAGCAGCTGCAGGTCCATTTAAAATTAATTTCAGCTCTTTTACATGTCCATGTCCCTCACCTGTCCTTCTGGTGTTCTGTGTTTTCACTCCTTAGTTCAAGGGGGGGTCAGGTCCAGTCCTTCAGGGCCACTATACTGCATGTTTTAGATCACAGGTGTCAAACATGTGGCCTGGGGGGCAAAAATTGGCCGTTCGTAGGGTCCAGTCTAGTCTGTGGGATGAATTTGTGAAATGCAAAAATTACACTGAAGAATCAAGAATGTTAAAATTATTTTTAGGTCAATTCAATCGAAAGGGTAAAATACCAATACCAATATTACTACATGTTGTGTATTGATCCACTGTGATCTGCAAGTTGTTTTGCACATGTATAACTGATAAACTAAGGCATATTATTATTAACATTGCATTTATTTTCCTGCTGAATTTCTAGGTTGCTCATATTTGTTCATGGTATGTTTAAGTACAGTCCGTACATATAAACACTTTCCTTATGAATGTTGCCTTTTTTTTTTACTCAAAAACACAGAGAAAACTTTGGAGTAGACATTATTTACAACTTTTTATCCTGATATTATTTTTTATATTATTTTACTGGTTTAGGCCACTTTATAGTATATTAGGCTGAATGTGGCCCCTGAACTAAAATTAATTTGACACCACTATTTTAGGTGGATCCCGTTCCCAACACACCTGATTTAAATGATCAACCTTTCATCAAACTCTGCAGAACTTGATAATGACCTTCAGCTCCTGGAAGAGGGAAACATTTCAAACATGCAGGATGGGACCCTCCAGGAGCAGAACTGGACCCTCCAGGAGCAGAACTGGACCCTCCAGGAGCAGAACTGGACTCTCCAGGACCACGACTGGACCCTCCAGGAGCAGAACTGGAACCTCCAGGACCAGGACTGGACCCCTGCTGGTCTGGTTGATCTTTTTCCCTTCTTTTCCGCCTCTCATCCTTTTGTCATTTCTCTTTAACTGTTGTCCTACCCCTGTAGTCTTCATGTTTCAGCTCTTTTATCTTTTTCGGTGATAGTCATTTTTAATAGGGGCTCAAAATAAAATTCAGCTTCGGGCCCCAGTTTGGCCAGGTGTGGCCCTGATGCTAATAATTATTAACTTTGCTGTGTTATAATGAACGTGTCTACTATGTAAAAAATGTTTTTAATTCACGTCATGCCACCTGCCTAACCTCAATCTCACTCCAAACTGTCTTGAAAACTTGAGAGCCCTGCTGTAGCTGTTAGTAATACTTGAGTGTTAGTAGTACTTCAGTATTATTGTAGTGATACTTTAGTGTCAATAGTACTTGAGTATTAGTAGTACTTCAGCATTAATGAAGCAGTACTTTAGTATTAACAGTACTTGAGTATTAGTACTACTTCAATATTAGTATCAGTACTACTTATTAGTAGTACTGCAGTATTACTGTAGCAATAATTTAGCATTAGCAGTACTTGAATATTACTAGTACTTTAATTTTTTTACCTTTCTGTTCAGTTTCCGTTCATTGGACACGTTTTCTCCAGTTTTTCGTCTTTTTCCTTGTTTTCATTCACTTTCTACTTTTCATCTCCAATCAACGTTCCCCTGTCGTTTCCATATTTCCCATCAGCCCCCGCGGTGGCTCGGGACCATGTGTCCAAGCGACTTCGGTTCTGTTTGTTTAAATTTCCGGTTCAGTTTAATGTTCGAACTCGCCTGTGGGTTCGATTCGCGCGTCCGTGGGTACGCGTGTGCGTGAGACCAAACCGATATTTAACCCAACAAACTGCCCGCTTCAGTACATATAAGCACTGACGTCACTTCCGTTGTCAGTCCGTCACTGAGGTTGGTTCCCACTAGAAACAGACGCTACTTCAATATTTACGGAGTCGAGTTTAAGTACGAAATACATATGATAATATACAGTAAAAACAACAAACAAACACACACGTTATGGAGCGTCAGGGGGGTTGTCAAAATAATTAAATATATAAATCTATTATTAATTATTTGATTTTTTAAAATATTTTTTTTTTCATTTTAGAATTGGAAATACAGTCATTAAATAAATAAATGTATTTATCAATAATTACATGTGTCATGAATTACTTTACATACTGATCTATGTATATATAATTATCAGGGCTGTCAAAATTAATGGTGTGTGTGTGTGGGGGGGGTGCAAATCAGGCCAGGTCTGTCCCTGGGCGAGTGATAGAAATTTTTTTTAGAAAAGTGTCCTGATTAGAAAGCCTTCTCTAGTCCCGAACACCGACAAGACGAAAGTTCCTCCATTTCCCATGAACTCTACCGTGATGACGTCACATGCATCCATTGGCTGCGTCATCATTGCATTCTACTTCAAGCATTTTCGAGCGGTTGACTCTGAGGTGAAGAAGAAAACGTTAAGAGATAGAAGGAGAATATTTTTTGAAGTGTGTGTTGTGTCAGTGAGAACAAAAAAAAAGAATGCAGCGGTGGTTGGGAGGTTTGGAGTGTGGGGGTGAGAAAAGGGCAAAGACTGGAGGGGATGTTGTCGAGTCTGAGGTAACGGTAAAGAAAAAGCAGAGGGTATTTAACCCAAAATGGTTTGGGGGTCATGAGTGGCTGGTGTTTGACATGGAGAGAGACATAATGTATTGCAGCGATTGTCGAATTTATGGTTAGGTTTAGAGAAAACTTGAGGAAAATTGAGCAACAAAATGTGATGTTATGTATTGTATAAATAATATAGGTGAGATAAAAGTAAAGAAGCGTTAACAGTGAAAGGTGAGAAAATGTAAAAGCAACAAGATGTGATGTGAGTGTATGTTTACAGATATTTAATGGGGACAGTGGAGATAAAAAGTAAAGAAGTTAGAAGTTAAATGTGAAAATGCAAAAAAAAAATTTGATCATACGTATGTTTGAAGAAATGATATGGGACCAATTGAGAAAATGTAAGAGCAACAAAATGTGAGTCTATGTATTGTATAAATTGTAATATAGGTGAGAAAAGTAAAGAAGTGTTAACAGTGAAAGGTGAGAAAATCTAAAAGCAAAAAGTTTTAAGAGTTAAATGTGAAAATGTAAAAAAAAATGTGATCATGTGTTTAAAGAAATGAATTATTTCAAGAGGAAAAGGTTAAATAAAATAATTTAAAGAAATTTTAAGGTGTATGTCTCATTTTGGTCAGGGGGAAAAATGGCTAGTTGAATTTCTGATTGGCTAGTAAGATAAAAAAAAATCTACTAGCCACATTGGCTGCTGATGAAAAAAGTTCATTTAGAGCCCTGGTTATGTTTTTTGTAGAACTAGTTAATATACAATAACTGCCTCATGTCCAATAATCTGCCTACAACTACTGGAAAAGAACAATAAGAGAACTTGAAGGTGCTTTTTCTCAGTTTGGTGTCTGTGCAGTTACTGCCTTTTTACTTTGTAGGACAGTATTAATATCCTTATCTGGACTGTGTATTGTTTATATGTGTGTGTTTGTTTCACGGAGACAAAAACTGTTCACTCAATTTGTCTGGACTTGAGGGATAAATACAATCAGATGTTTCATTGACCCGACTGAGAAGAAATAAAAAAACAGGGATCTACAAACTTTACAAACCTAGATTTTATTGACAGTAGAAAATCTAAACATTTCATCTAAAAGGAAAAATTTGATTTCAGAAAAATAATCAATAATTCAAATTCTTTGAATAAAACAAGTGAACAAACTCTGGAATTGTCCCAGAAGAAACGCATATAAAAAGATCATGAAAATAAGTTAAAACTGAAGGTGTGGCTCAACATTAACCTCACCCATCCTGCTCAACGATGCCCGGCCCACACAGGGTTATTTTAGAGTTTCAACATTCAACATTTTCAAAAACGTTAAAAACAGATCTAAATGTTCAGTTAAAACTACATTTAAAACATGTCAATAATATTTAAAGAACAAAGAAAAGAGTTTGGAAGATTTCCTCTGTGAAACTTTTGTCAAATATCTAGAAACACAAAGTAAAGGTGAGATTCAGTTGGACTCCAGGTCGCATGGTCTATAGGCCATGGGCCAGTACCCGTCCCTCTGTACCCCCCAACCCAATGTTTTTCTTAACCATTGGGATCTTTCCCTCAAGTGAAAACTAACTGGTAACATTAAAAATATTAGGATGCACCGTCTACTTTAGACCAATATTTGACCATACCCTCAAACATTATATTCTCACCACTTTTCCAGGTGATAATGCATTTAATTTTTCTTGATAATAAATATCTATATACCACATCAAAGCTGATTATCTACTGATCAAAACAGAATAGTGTTTAAAATATTTAATGATGTCATCAGAATGTGTGAAACAGTGGACTGGCAGTTATGAACAGATGTATTCTGGACAGACACTTTGATGGTTCAAGTTTGACTAATAAACCTTCATGATATTATGTTTTCATCTTCTACTCTTATTATACATACATTTTTTGACTTAAATATCTTTTACAATAACATTGAACAATGTGCACAGAATGGAAATTAAGTAATTTAGATAAGTCTAGTGATAAGTGAATGGCACATTTTATTCACCAGTGGGTTCCCAAAGCACTTTACAATTCCTCACATTCACCCATTCACACACAGCTGCTGCCTGACCCTAATGGGAACAACTTGGGGTTCAGGGCCAAAGGACATGTGGACAGCCAGAGCTGGGATGTGAACCGCCAACCCTTCGGTCATTGGACGACCTGCTCTACCAACTGCGCCACCCGCCTAAAAGTTCAGAGATTAGTTTCCAATTTAATTAAAATTAAACAAACTTAACAAAATATCAAATAAAAAATATCAATACATTAATAGCATAAGAAAATATAAATATTTGAAGCATCAAAAAGTGTCTGTCCAGAAAACATGTGTTCATAACTGCCAGTCGACTGTTTCACACATTATTTAATCGGCTGTAGGAAAACTACTGTTGATGAAACATAAACATATTTGGTATCAAATTAAACTTTATACAATGTAAATTATAACTGCAGGTTATTTTACTATTTTTCTGATGCTCAAAATTAAATTTTATGAAAATATTAGAAATTCTTTGGGTCGATTCACATTGCAGTCAGAGAAAACCTGGTACTGTAATACATGAGCAACTGCGTAGTATTTTAAACAGTATTCTGTTTTGATCAGTAGATAATCAGCTTTGATGTGGTATATAGATATTTATTATCAAGAAATATTAAATGCATCAACACCTGGAAAAGTGGTGAGAATATAATGTTTGAGGGTATGGTCAAATATTGGTCTAAAGTAGACGGTGCATCCTAATATTTTTAATGTTACCAGTTAGTTTTCACCTCAGGGAAAGATCCCAATGGGGGTGCAGAAGGACGGGTACTGGCCCATGGCCTACTAGGTCAGAAGGTCCAGGTCAGACGGTCCAGGATGAAGGCCCGGGTCAGATGTTCCAGGATGAAGGCCCGAGTCAGACGGTCCAGGATGAAGGCCCGGGTCAGACGGTCCAGGATGAAGACCCGGGTCAGACGGTCCAGGATGAAGACCCGGGTCAGACGGTCCAGGATGAAGGCCCAGGTCAGATGGTGCAGGATGAAGACCTGGGTCAGACGGTCCAGGATGAAGACCTGGGTCAGATGGTGCAGGATGAAGGCCCGGGTCAGATGGTCCAGGATGAAGGCCCAGGTCAGATGTTCCAGGTCAGATGGTTCAGGATGAAGACCCAGGTCAGATGGTCCAGGTCAGACGGTCCAGGATGAAGGCCCGGGTTAGAGGGTCCAGGATGAAGGCCCGGGTCAGAGGGTCCAGGATGAAGGCCCAGGTCAGATGGTGCAGGATGAAGACCCGGGTCAGACGGTCCAGGATGAAGGCCCGGGTCAGATGTTCCAGGATGAAGGCCCGAGTCAGACGGTCCAGGATGAAGACCCGGGTCAGACGGTCCAGGATGAAGGCCCAGGTCAGATGGTGCAGGATGAAGACCCGGGTCAGACGGTCCAGGATGAAGACCTGGGTCAGATGGTGCAGGATGAAGGCCCGGGTCAGATGGTCCAGGATGAAGGCCCAGGTCAGATGTTCCAGGTCAGATGGTTCAGGATGAAGACCCAGGTCAGATGGTCCAGGTCAGACGGTCCAGGATGAAGGCCCGGGTTAGAGGGTCCAGGATGAAGGCCCGGGTCAGAGGGTCCAGGATGAAGGCCGAGGTCAGATGGTGCAGGATGAAGACCCGGGTCAGACGGTCCAGGATGAAGGCCCAGGTCAGATGGTGCAGGATGAAGGCCCGTGTCAGAGGGTCCAGGATGAAGGCCCAGGTCAGATGTTCCAGGTCAGATGGTCCAGGATGAAGGCCCAGGTCAGAGGGTCCAGGATGAAGGCCCAGGTCAGACGGTCCAGGTGAGACGGTCCAGGATGAAGGCCCATGTCAGATGGTCCAGGTGAGACGGTCCAGGATGAAGGTCCAAGTCAGACGGTCCAGGTCAGACGGTCCAGGATGAAGGCTCAGGTCAGATGGTGCAGGATGAAGGCCCAGGTCAGATGGTCCAGGATGAAGGCCCAGGTCAGATGGTCCAGGTCAGACGGTCCAGGATGAAGGCTCAGGTCAGATGGTGCAGGATGAAGGCCCAGGTCAGATGTTCCACGTCAGACGGTCCAGGATGAAGGCCCAGGTCAGATGGTCCACGTCAGACGGTCCAGGATGAAGGTCCAGGTCAGATTCATAGGCAGGTGTTTGATGTGGTTTGAGCTTCAGCTGAATCTGAAGCATTTGGAGAACGTGCCTGGCTTCTGGTCTTGGGTGAACTCTGCTGCAAACATGTTACAATAAAATGTTTTTTTGAGAACCTATGAAATTTAATCATGTGTGACTTGAAATGGCCCACATGATGAAAGCGTTGGTTGCAGACTGAACATTGGTAGGGTTTCTCTCCTGTATGAAGTATCATGTGTCTCTCTAACGAAAGGCTGCTGGAAAACATTTTCCCACACTCTGAACAACTTTCCCGTGTTTTTTTGTGTAGGCTCAGGTGACTTAATAAATCTGCTTTGCTAGAACATATTTTCCTGCAATTACGACAACTGTACAATTTTACTCCCTTGGGTGTCGCCATGTCACCTGTTAACGCTGATTTTGTCTCACATTTTTTCTCGGAGTCAGAACAACTGTATGGTTTCTCTGTTGTATTTATTCTCATATGACCTGCCAACTCTGCTTTTGGAGGACATATTTTCCCAGGCACAGGACAACTGTACAGTTTCACTCTTGTGTGTATTGCCATGTGACCTGCTAAATCTGCTATGCTAGGACATATTTTCCCACATGCAGGACACATATATGGTTTCTCTGATGTGTGCCGCCTCATGTGACGTGCTAAATCTACCTCTGTGAGACATATTATCCCACACTCATGACAATGTTGCGGTTTCTTTTCACTGTGTTTCATCATGTGTCTGGGTACTGAGGACTTGACATAAAACCTAAGGCCACATACTGGACAAGGGTATCGTTTCTCTTCTTCATGACATCTTCTGTGCCAGGCTAACTTTTTCCGAGAAACAAATATTTTATCACAAACCAAACAGATGAACTTTCGCTCTCCTCTGTGAGACATCATATAGTTCTTTAGATAAATCTTCGGGCTTAAATTTTTCTCACCTGTCGAGCTGGTCAATAGTTTCTGTGGCGTGTGTGATGTCAGACTGTGGGCGTGGCCTTCATCCGCTTGGTGCTCCATCATGTGTTTCTTCAGACATGAACGGTACACAAACCCTTTTCCACAAGAGGGACAGCACAGTATGGATCCGCCCCTGCGACCCATATCTGAATGTGGAGCAGGTCTTTTTCTCAACTTCATCAAGTCTGGGTTCCTGTTGGGTTCTGACCCACCCTGGTCCTGTGGATGTGGAGGTTCTTGTCTTCCATGATGATGTAGATGTTGGGGTTCAGATCCTACACAGTTCTGTCGATGTGGGGGATCTGGTCCTCCATGGTAATGTAGATGCGGGGGTTCTGATTCACTCTGGTCCTGTAGATGTGGGGGTTCTGATCCTCCATAGTAATGTAGGCATGGGGGTTCTGGTCCCCCAGATCCCATGTCACCTCCCTCTGGAGCTGGACTGGCCCTTGCTTCCTCTGGCTCTTCACTGACATGTGGAGCAGGACCCTCGTGGTGCTGGTCCAGAGAAGGCTCTGAGGGAGAGTTTTCTTTAACCTCCAAAAGCTGATGCATGTCCGCAGGACATCCTACGACAAACAGCACAAAAACACTTTAACCATTAAAGATCCCAAAGTCCACCGTTAACCCAATTTTTTTCCCAATTCTTTACAACTCCTCCAGAGACCTGAATGTTGGGCTGGTGTATTTAGGGGTTTTAAAGATCCAAAGGTCCACCTTGAACCCTTAAAGACTCAAAACTGTGTTTCCATTAGTGTCACTTCTACATAATTCTACTCACTTTGGTGCGTTTCCACTATGAAAAAGCACCCAGTACCATGGTACCCAGTTCTAGATTTTTGGTAACTATTCTACAGCGTAGACACTGATTGGTAAAGTTGTCTCTGTGTTATCAATGTGTGACCCGCCACTTTTAAAAAGATAGATTCAGGCCCCGTCCACACAGCAATGTTTTCCAGTGAATCAGATACAGTTTGTTGTTGTTTCGACCTCGCATCCACACAGCAACGGCCTTTTGGGCATATCTTTTGAGAACGAGTTCCAGAATGGAAAATTTGGCAACGGTATCGTTGCGTTGCTGTGTAGATGAGTAAAACAAAGTCAATTGCCTATCATCTACGTCACAACCACATGACCAGAACAAATAGCAGCTGCATGCGCAACATTTACTGATAAACTAGACAGCGACCATCATGGCGAACACCAGAGCAGAGGTAGTAGCAGAGCTGCAGTCACTGCTAGGTTTACTGGTGTTATTGAAGGAAAATCTACTGATGTTAAATCAACAAGACGAGCAGCAGAGACGCCTACGCACGCCTTGTTGTTGTTTATTTACAGGGTGCATTTGGGACCGGTATACACATGCACTTTACTTCTTCAATTGTTCTGGTGTATCCACTGGGACTGTCTTACAGAGCACCTAAAGGTGTGACATATGTAGAGCATAGTTTTCAGCACGTGTTGTGTTGTCATGTTTACGTGATACGTTATTGACCTGTTCCCAGTGTGGACGCTTTTCTGTCTGGTACAAAACAAAACCTCGGTGCGTTTGTAACCCAGGCCATGTAGCCCCACTTCCTGTGCCGCTTTTATTTTCCCGGGACAAGTTCCTATAAAGGGTCCCGGATTCCCCCGCATCACTTCCTCTGCTTCACTGCTCTGCTGCACCGCGAGTCACACAGCCCCGCCACAGCCCCATGCTGTCACCTGTCTGTGCTGATCTGACCCTGCAAAACTCCCAATATCGGGAAAACTAAGCCACACAGAGCTAATACAGCTCCCCAGAGTCGACATCCCTCTTTATTTACCCTCTGGTGATCGGTGAGTTTTGATAGTAATTGTTGATTACTTCTTAAACTTCTACAACATGCTCAAGTTGGTTGTAAACCTCACCATCCCCAGATTCAACCTTCTCTCCCGGCGGATCTCCCCATTAACCCCTCCTTAGACGCAATACTCACCGGTGAGTCCCTACTACGTGTTTTTGTGGGATTCATGTAAAGTTATGCTGCTAACCTGCAGCTAATGTAGCAGCTAATAAAGCTAAGGTAGCACTGCAGCCACAGCCAGCTACTGTGGCTGTTTCTGCTGATATCTTGTAAATCCTAGCCTTTTCCAGAAATCCAGTTAGGCCGAATAGTAGAAAACAATGTAGACCCCTAAAGCATTTAACAGCCTTTATTCTGTTTTGGCTTTTAGGTTGTTTTTTATTTGTTACTTTTGTAAATTGGGTGCCAGCATGGCCATCCTCTGTTTTTTTCCTCTGATTCATTGAAATGCCTTTGCTATTTCAATGAATATGATGCAGATCTGTTGCGCAACAATTTCCCCTAATACTGTAATTGGTTGATTTGTATTTAGATTACAATTAATCTCCCAATTTAATGATGCCCACTTGAACTTAAAGTGCACTTTACATGGATTTGACTTTACACCTATTTAGGTCAACATGGAAACATTTAGATGCTTGCATCTAGATATAGATATTTTACTTTGATTGAAGCTTCAAAACTGATTAAAAAGGACTTAATTGTCCATTTATTTGATTTTGACTTTACTAACTATTCATACTGAATAGATTTAACAAATGCTATGCATTATGGCATTTAAATGGTTTTGTTTATTTGAAATGTATTTTATTTTTGGACAATGTGTATTTTACTTTTATTTGTCAAAGTCATTGCTTTATTTAATGCTTTGCTAACTGAGATTTTTTCCTGACTCTTGTTTTAGGTCAGGTTTTTTTTCTTTTTTCTTCATGATTCTCTCTTTGATGGCGAGCTACCCCATCCCCTACCTGCTGCCGCGGTAGGACAACTTTTGTTTATTACGAACCTGGATCAGGGATTTAGTTTTGTTAATGGACACTAAACCAAGAGACTTTGAACTCTGAACCTCTTAAAAAGAGACCTTGAAACCTCTGAAACCTCAGAACTGTAAAACCGACCTGGTGTACTTTTGTTTTGAGTTTGAACCATTTGAATACTGTTTTTGTTGTTATAATTAATATAAATAATATAGTATTGCAAATATTATATTATATTAATTATACATACCTGTTTATTCATAAGCAATTAAGACATCGAATATTAATTAATCATTGTTATATAATATCCTTATTATATGAATAGTATTAATAATATTTGATAACCTATACTATGATATCCCATTACTAAATAATAATAATATATAATATATACCTGGTTATTTATAAATGATTTAAACATCCAATATTACTTAAATACTATTATATAATTCCTATTATATTAATAATATTAATTATATTCGATTGTCTATTATTACTGGATACCTCTTTATTATTTACACAGTGTATTGTAACACCTGCTTGATTATATTGTTTCATACCTTGTTATTATGCCATATCTTCTATATATATATATATATAATATACATCAACGTAAAAAGAAATTGACCTTGTTTGTCCTATTATTCACACCACTCTGGCTCCAGTAGACGAACCTAGTCTGATTAAAGTAACATCCATTTGCAGTCAGTGCCCTAGCCGCTAGTGCGTTACACGTTGCTGTGTGGACGGGGTCTTAAGAGTTACAGTAAACAGCAGTCAGTTAAATTCAGTCCTCAACACAATGATGTCAGTCCACAAAACTACACTGTGGTCAGTTATGGAGGTTGAGACATTTCTGTCTTTGGCGGTTGACGAAAAAATAAAATCAGTGCAAACTTAACGGTGCCTCGCGATGAGGTACGATGGTATCTGTATGGAAACGCTCTCAACGAATATTTCCTAGAATTTGAGTAGAATCAAGTAGACCTGATACCATGTATGGGAAACATGTCTGAAGGTCCACCTTTAACCCTTAAAGACCCAAAGGTCCACCTTAAATCTTTAAAAACCCAAACTGTTGGAAGATGCATTCAGGTGCTGCTGGCAATTGTCAGCTCTATGTTCAAGGCTAGGACTGATGGGCTCCTGTACCTAAAACTAGCATGGCGGTTTGGTGTTGCTCTCTCTCTTTAATGGCGTACAGTGTCTCTAGCTCCTCTTGGATTGTGGATGGGTGTGGATCGTCCTGATTCTTGTCCATCTCCAGACCAGGCCTCGAGTCCTTCTGCCCCGGGGGAAGGTTTTCTTGAATCGCCCACAGCTTCAAGTCTGTAAAACTGTCTGAAATAGAAACAAAGTCGTCAGAACCAGGTGATAGATCCCACAAAGGAGGAGTCAAACTGAAACCAGACCCACCTGAACCCAAAACTACCAGAACCAGACCTACCATTACCCAAAACTACTGGAACCAGTGTTCTACAGTGTGTTATATTCTTTCAATGTCCAACCCAAGAAAACAAAACGGGTGCGCTTGTGTGAGAGCTTCTTACAGGGGGAGGATCACACACACAGCCAGAACAGCTTTAATTTAACATTCTAACATGTATCAAATCGACTGTCCTAACAGTCCCTGGGGAAGACAAGGACTGTCCATGTCACTCTGACAGTTCGGTCAACCCCAGAGGAATCGTCCACACTAGAGGTTCTACAAGGCGAGTCACCCCCTATAGTTTCTAGCCACGAAAGAGAATATACTCAAGTAAAAAAGCAACATTTTATTTTCTGAAAATTCCTAACAAATACGAGTACATTTGGAAAAACGGCTTAGCATCATGATTTCAATCCAAATTAAGCTGAAGACAGGTGAAGAGATTTCTTGGTTCCGCTTGACTGATTATGAGGACAATAAAGAGTGCATTTCAGGATTGTTTATGCACACAAACTCATGTTTGAAACTCAGAGTTGAGCTTTGAGTTGAGCAGAGTTAAGCTGTGCAGCGGTCTATTTGCCCACACCTTCCAGAGGGGGGGGGGGGTGTTTCTGTTCAGGGTGTGTAGGGTCTCTGGCTCCTGTAATGAAATAATCAGATTACAGCTCAAAACAGTACCTTGGTATCAATAAATTCATGTGAAACAATGAATGAATACTGAATCGAGTCAAATCATAATTAATAGATTCAGAACCTTCTGAATGGAAATTGGCCATGGTACCCCACCCTACTGGTAAGAAAGAGGTCCTTTTGACCTAATTACAAATCCTGGCCTAAAGATTATGATGTGTTTTAGAGCCCGACCAATTAATCGGCAATTGGGCCGATTATAGAGTCTCACCAATTAATGGGTATCGACCAATATGTAGTTATTCACTTTTTCTGTCCCTCACTGCCCAGAGTTAAGAGTAAAGCCTGTCAGTTCGGCTTTTACTTCTGCTCTGACAATCAGTCTATCACCCTCACACATGCGCACCTCAAATCACAGACTGATAACCCTGCATTTCTAGTCCTCCAATCTCAACTACCCCCACTCACCCGCACTCAAACATGGACCGTCACCTTATCCAAATCCTACCCCCCGGTTTGCAAGCCCCCTCTTATGAACCCCTGCACATGCGCTTCCCATCTACCTCGCAATTCATTCTGCAGATAATGTAGGGGGGGCTGGGGACAGTGGAAACACAGGTCAGCTGTAATACTTGCAATTGCTCCAAACTTTGGACTAACCTAATTCACTTTGCACATGCCCAGTTTAGTCCTTACATCCACATTTATGAGTGAAAACATTTTGTGCTCAGTTATATTTTTTCTGCAATTACCTCCTCTAAGGAGGTTATGTTTTTGTCAGAGTTTGTTTGTTAGTTAGCAAGATAACTCAAAAACTAATGGATGGATTTTGATACCAATTTTCAGGGCAGGTTGGTAATGGGGAGATCTACAAATTATTAGATTTTGGCAGTGATCCGGGGGGGGGTGGGGGGGGGGGTCTACATTGGCGGAGGTCTGCACTCTCAGAGTGCTTTTCTAGTTATTTTTGATTCCTTTGTTTGTAGTTGGACTCCATAAAGGGAGGGCTCACTGACATTTAAAAAAAAAAGATTTACAAAACAATTTTTATTTCACTGCTTATAAAATATAGACGTGTCTTTTTCATTACTCTGCTCTGCCCAGAATAAAAGTGACCATGTCTATAACATGTGCTTTCCCACGGAAACTGTTAAGCAACTGTTAATCCACATGCCCACAATTACGTAATACTAGTGCAGTGCCGTAGAAAATGTGAGGTTGTTTGCTACTAATGTGTTGTGGAAGTGGGTTAAAAGGAGCAGAAAGAAATAGTATAATAATTAGTTGGCTCTGTTTTGGAAGTGTGTACTGGAATCTAGGAGTATGATAATGCTATTTGGTGTCAGTTTTTACTGCTGGTGGAATTAGCAAAACCCAGTTTGAGGTGGGGCATGCAGTCTACCACTGTAGTGATTTGTGTCATGCTAATGCAGGCCACACCAATCAACACCCATCAAGATATATTATTACGGCTCTGAAGTGAGCCGCCAGTCGCTCATCTGACACTCAGATGTCTCTGTCTACGTTCAGACTTCAATGCATGAAAAGCAGGAAACTGGGCAATGTGTATCCACCTACTAAACTACAGCAAACAACAAATAAACTAAAAATGAAAAGGGTCCAAAAGTGAAGTGATAAAGCTGAACAGTAGATGAGCAACATAGTTATATCAGCCATTAAGATGTTAAGTTGGCGGTGAATCAGATGTTCCACTTGTTAAATCAGCAAATTACGGATGTAATTGAACTCGTGTGAATGCGCCATCATAGCTTTGATCGCAACCAGACTTCCTGACCACCGCGATGTGATCTGCTTTGAAAAAGGCTGGGATAAATGCCCTGCAACCAACATGGACAGAAATATCAAATGTGACTTCCAAAGATTAAAAACAGCAGCAGCATATACCATCAAGAATGAGCGCAATTATTCAGTCAGTGCAATTACCACAACAAGTACCATGTGCAAATAGCTCCATATGGTAATAACCCAATTACTGAATTTGTTGTAGCTTTCAAAATGGAATATTGAAACTATTTACTGCAGTTGTCACTTCCCAATTGCAAGAAAAGCATAAAAACCACGTGTCTGCAAATTCCTGGTGGGACTGAAGTTGTTAGCGGCGTGTAGCAGTTTTGATGTTGTCATAGAGACCTTGTGAAAGTCCATAACAGAAGTTAGTTGTCATTAGTAATGCACTTCGACACAAAAGTAAGCCTTTGTGCTTTGACGATAAGGCAGAATGGAACTGTGAGGAAATGAATGAGAAGAGTGAACTTACAGCTCCATGGAAATGGGATGAGAGTTCAGTTCACAGCTGTAGCCAAATAAGGGGGCGGGATTTAGGCAATGTGCACGGCAATGCTCAGAGCAGCAAAGTTAGAAAGAGCAATGAAATTTGGTTAATATCTTTGTTGTTTGTCGTAATGGTGTGAAACTTTGCACTGCTATCCACCATAGTACTGGAAAGTCACCCTCAAAAATTCCGGATCATTTGGTGGAGTTGTGCAGGTGTTAGGTGTTCCACAGTCAAACAGGACACAATACAGAGATTTGTTGAATTATAGATAAATAAGATTATTATATCCTTATATATATATATATATATATATATATATATATATATATATATATATATTCTCATTTCATATATCGGCATATATTGGTTATTAGCCAATACCGGAAATCAGGTGATATATATATCAGATATGGGCGTTTTTTTACCCCTACAATATCAGTATCAGCCCCAAAAATCCCATATCAGTCGGGGTCTAATGTGTTTGGTCTAAACTTAGTCCGTAACCTTCTACTCCAAGCATAAAAGAACATTTGAAACAGGAGGATGTGTTATAACCCTGGAAATAATCCAGAAAATGAACAAAAATAACAACTAAACCAAGAAAATAATCAAAAAAGAACAAAAACAAACCAAATCTAAACCCCAAGCCTGACCACCATCTGGCCCCTGGAGTCTACATTTCCCATCATGCATGTCTGTACCTAACACTGGGATGTCCTGCACCACACACTGAAGTCTCCCCTCCAATGGTGCATCCTTCTCTTCTTTAATACGGACTGGCTCGGGGTCCTTATGAGTGGGGTTCAGGTTCTGGTCTGGACCTGGGTTGCAATTCTTGTCCAGATCCGGGTTCCCTGGGTTGCAGCTCTTGTCCAAACCCGGGTTCCCTGGGTTGCAGTTCTTGTCCAGACCCGGGTTCCCTTGGTTGCAGTTCTTGTCCAGACCCGGGTTCCCTGGGTTGCAGTTCTTGTCCATACCTGGCTTCCTGTTCTGCTCACAGGGAACCTTGTCTTTAACCACCAACAGCTGATCGACATCTGCAGTAAAGACATGAGAGATGGTCAAATGGATCTGATCTGGACCAACATGGACTCACTTTAAGCCAATAAACCCTAATTAACCCCTTGTCAAGCCACTATTACCCCCCCCCCCCCATTAACCTTTTACTAAACCCTTATTAAGCCTTAATTAACCCTTTATTGGTCCCTTATTAATAAACTAAATAGTAGCCATACCCATAATATTATAGTCTACCATGTTTGTATGCTGAGCTCATAAATAAGCTGTGATGTAAATACATGGTTTCCCAGAGTACTTTATAAGTCTGGGGGGCCACCAGGCTTTACTTGCCTGGAGTCTATTTCAGGGTGGTTATGGTAGATGGAATCAAAGAGTTTTTGAAGGTGTTTTTCTGAGCTACATGTATACACATCTATATGGTTCAGAAGAATACTGTCTATTAGAGCTGGGTATTGATTCAAATTTCAAGAATCAATTAGATTCCGATTCTGAAGATTAAGAATCAATTCTGTTCGATTGTAACCGATCCACTGTTAATGTTTCTTTCAACTTCATTCGCTGTCCTATTTGTCCCGTGGACGGCTTGATCCCCAGGTGATGTCGTTCCAAGTGCTTGTTCAACTTAGTCGTATTTACAAAATACTTCACTTTGATTTGACACAACTTGCAAACAGCATTGGTTTTGTCAAGCACGTCTGTGTCTTTGTTTTTGGAAATCGAAATATTTCCAGACGGTGTTTTTTTCAAAATTCTTTCGCTAACACTATTCTCTCACGCCATGTTGGTTGGAAATCACACAGTTACGGGTCACACACCGAGTGCCTGTGTGAATTCAATGATGTGTCAGGGGTCACTGGGGGAATGTTTACCGGTGGAAAAATTTACAAAAAAATAAAACTAAAAACTAATAAATCATTTTATTTTATTTTTTTACCTTTGGACGGACCAATCCAGGACCAACATTTTTTTTTTAAACACAGGTTTACTGTTTATACACCTGTACACATATGGTACAGTTTACTCAGGCAGTGAAAAGAACTACATTTGTCTTCAATGCCTCTTGATTGAAACTAGTGCTCTGACTAAATAGGTTATTGCTTATTTGTTTAGTTTCTCGATTTTGTCAACTCACATACATTTTAATCCATATGGACATGACTAAAATGGACATCTATGGTCACACATCCATGCTATGTGGTATTATTGGATATCTACTATTGTACCTGGATGCATATCTATCAAGTCATAATGTTGAAATGCACCCTTTACACTTGATTAACACATTTGATTCATTTACACATCCACTGCACAAACCAATTAGTTTTAATTCACAGTCTCAAACATTTAACATCAGTGACAGTCTAAATTTTCATAAGTCAGACTAGATTTTGCCTGTTATGTTATAATGCCTGTTATGATTCCCACTGATTCATCACTGCAAGATGGCTGCCAGCACTGTCCTGTGTGTTTTCTTGTGAGTGGTCTGTTTTGCATCTGTTTTAGTGAGATTTATTGACTTCTATAGACAAGTTTTTGACCCATTTCCACTTTACTTCCTGAATATGCTCTTCATTTCCTTTTTGGCTCCTCCAGTTGGTTTTACTAGTTAACTCCAATATAAACACAGTGATTCAGTGAAAAAAATGATGGACAACTACAAGAGGAAAAGTGGTTCGGGAACTACGTGTGCTGTCTTTAGTTGTAAAACCTCAAGAAAACACCTGAACGAGTGGCTAGATAGAGAGTGTTCTAACCACAAACCTGCCACAAAGAGGCAATGTTCATGCCCTCCGTTGTTTTCATTTTTCCACAAGCATTGAATTTAAAGTATCCACCCCGCAATGTTTTTGTGTTCCCATCACTTTGTGGACAAAAGACCAACTAATGATAACCCATTTCAAGAGTTATTTTTGGGATCTACTGGCTTTACACAGCCAGAGAGGCTACAACTCACCCAGTTGACTATTATTTCCCCAAAGCGACTTCAACTTTAATCTGATGGTAAGTTCAGCAACTTTAACTATGAAATGAAAGCTTTAGCTATGAAACTGTCAATACTGTTAATTGTGAAGTTGTCATACACTAACGTTGCCACCGGTGTTTTGCTAAAACAGCTGATTAGCATATAAGCTAATGTTCATAGACAGTAGAGCTGGATGTGTACGTTGGATTGACAGGTCGCCTACAGTGCTCTGTGTGTAGGGTTGTCAAACATCCCTTGAAATACGGACTCGTCCCATATTAAAAACAAACTTACGTCCGGCATTGAGCTGAGCTTAGACGAGGTCTGTGAATCTGATGGGATTTGCCATCGTGTCCCGTATTTTACCCTCACAGAGTTGGCATCCCTATCTGTGTGTGTGTGTGTGTGAAAGAGAGAGAGAGTACAATTTATTATTATATATTAGTGCTTAAATGCAGATACTGATACTCCTCAGAGGCTGTCAGATTGTCCATAGCTTTCCTGTCTATTGCAATGGAGTCCATGAAATATACACAAATCTTGCTGTATGTTACGTCGGACCACGTGGTCATATTATTCTCTCAGGTCTGCACCACATTCAGGTGGGGGATAATAACGCCAACTCCAGACAAAGTACTAAAACTATGTTCCCAGGACATTATAGCTCACAAAAAGCTAGCAATCGAAGTCTGTTCACATCTTCCGGCTGAGGTAACATGCATATCTGGATGGTAATGGCGCCACGCAGGGTTTGTGGCGTAAACTTGTCTATAAGCTAAGCAGCTGTCTAAGCAAGGCTTACTTTCAAATCATTCATGAGGAACCTTCCTGGGTGCTTTTAGAAGCTTTTATGAACTCTAAATCTACTGGCCTCAAACTGGACCTCAGCCGCTCTTCCTATCTTCCTAATGGACCTGACCTCCCTGTGTCAAGGGAAATACCTTAATCCTGGTCAGGGCTCTACAATGCGCCCATTTCACTCGCATTTGCGAATAAATATTTCATCATGCGAACGAGGAAAACAAAACAGACGCACACGTGCGAGTGCTTCTTGCAGCACACAATAAGACACACACACACACAGACCTGAGGAGCTAATGAAAGTCTACTAGAAATGAATTAAAAGTGCGCGAACAGCTCCGCATAGTCGAGACGAGCACGGCACATATTGAAAGGATTAACCCTTTCACTCCTGATGCGTCAGCACTGACACGTTCTGAATTCAAGTGTTTTTTAACTGTTATTTTACTGAGAATTTTGTTCATGGAACTGATGTACAGGTGTCGAAAAGCAACTGATTAAGAAAAAGAAAAAGCCCAAACTAAACTACTGGAACCAAATTACAACACTAGTTATTTATTCCTTTTTTTTTTTTTTTAACTTCATTTTCGGTTTTTGTTTTTTGCCCTTTTTTCCACGTTATTTCTTATTTTGTGAATATATATTAGTTTCTGTTGATGTTGCTTATTTTGTTTATTTTTCTGTTTTTTTTATTTTATTATTTTTCTTTAATTGTGTTCTGTTAGTGTCTTACTTTGTTCATGTTACATATTATTTTGTTGGTTTATTATTCATTTTTGTTCATTTTACTGATCACTTTGACTGTTTTTTGTTCATTGTGTTGCTTATTTTATCTTATTTTATTTTTTACTGAGTCTGAGGAGTTAAAGGGTTAATCATTCTAAAATGTATCTAATAACAAGGCAGCCAATACAACGTTCTAAAATGTATCAAAGGACAAAGCATCCCATAATACAAAGTTATGTTATGGTCTGCTCTAAATTAACACAAATGACAGCAGTCATACAGCAGTCATTTAAGAATGTTGCTATCTGTGCGCAAGTACTGCACTGTAAATAAATAAACATTTAAAGTAAAACCTACTTGTGCCCCTATTTTTTTTTGTGTGCTCCTAAATTTTTTAACTTAGGGGCACGTGTGCTCCTGGAAAAAAAAAGTTAGTGTAGAGCCCTGATCCTGGTTAATCTTTTTTTTATTTATTTATTTTTATTTTTCCCTCTTTGTTGCATTGGTGTTTTACTATGATGGAGGAGAACTTAAATTGGTGGCTGATCTCTGTTTTTATTTGTGGCTAGTTGTATTTACCACTAGTAAGGGGAGCTACCACTGGAATACTGTCAAATTGGGTGTATTCATGAGCTGCTTCAGCCCCTAATTTTAGAATTATTATAAGCTTAAGCAGCAGCAAAATGTATTGGACAGAAGGGTTATAGAACAGGCCTAGGAAAGTGAAGGAAAATGTATATGAGAAGAAGACTTATTCTATGAAGGATGCTTTAAAAACATTATTCTGCTTAAAGGGGTATATGATTTGAGTGTACTGATTTGTATGTGTTTAAAGTAGATAAGATTCATTACAGGAAGTCACTTGTATCTGCAACTGTGTTTTGTAAACAAGCAGAGGCAAGTCCAGACATGCCTTAGGGTGGAGTTTGGGTGCCATGGAAATACTGTACTATGTGATTATATTTCTGATTTATTACCTATTTATGTAATTTGCTTATGTTGCGCTAATTGCCTACTGAAAATTAATAACAGCTATTTTAAGCATCAGTAAATTGTCATGTGCTTAAAATTATGTCATACTGTGCAACTTACAAGGTAAAAAGTTAGGTATTTAATATTGTGTGCATCCATCTGGTATCAAATAACAGGTCAGTCCATAACTTATCCACCTTTAATTAAGAATAACGTCCTTAGATCCAACTGTCCTGGATTTTGAAATAAACCTAGCCGATTAACAAGAGCCGCAAATTCACCATGATGCAACGATTACAAGTAGGTTAACCCGGGGTCTATACTCCTGTGTACTAAGTGGTCTGTTTCGGGGGGTAGGATCCTAGCGGGGTAGAGGGGCGTACCCTACACATATCAATCGTAGACGCTAGGAGAATGCATCACCCCTATACAGCTTCAGGGTAGTTCCAGTTACGCAGAACCATAGTAATATGGTTTTGATCTGGCGCTAGCCTTAACCCTATGACACGGACGGCTGCGACCTTTGACCTTGGAATTTGACAATATGAAATCTGGTCCAGCTTTCATAATCATGGACACTTCCCATTCAGGAACATGCACATCAGGTAGTGCCAAACCTCCATCCTCTTTCCCTCTGACACTTTGGATGTTATTAGTCTGGTCAGTGGAATGACTCCATATGACCGTTTCTGTCTCAGCTCTTTGGATAACAATGTAAGAATGAGAAGTTATCAACAATCCTATAGAATGTCAAAAAGTGCTGATAGTTTTATTATTACTGATGTCTGGAAATGTCCAGCCAAACCCTGGCCCAGAGAGTCCCAGTGGTTTTGAAACTCCTGCAGATTAAAAAAAGAGCTGGTCTAGGTTTCTTACATCTGAATGTGTGCGGTCTTGTTGCTAAAATGGATACGTTACAAATATGGGAACTGTCGACTGATGCAGAGGTTACTGCTTTAACAGAACCTTGTCCCAGATATGGACGTAAATATCTTTGGCTATAATGTGTTTAGGTCGGACCAAGCAAAAAGAAAAAGGTGTGGCCATATGTATAAAGAAAACGTTTCAAGTGAGTGTTTTGCTCTCTACAACTGTGCCAAAGCAGTTGGAGTTTTTAGCCTTGGATCTTGCGATTTCAAAATCAAACACCCTCAGCTGAAAACGGTGCCCTGTCTAATTTATTGCGGCTTCTCACAAAATTCAATTCAAATTCATTCCTAGTTTTAGGTGATTTCAAATTGAATTGGTTACAGTCGGTCTCTGATGAGTTTCGATCTCATTGTGATGCTTTGAATATTTTCCAGTTGGTAGATGGTGCAACTCCACCAAACCTTAAAGATCCAGATAAATCTTCTTTAATAGACCTCATCCTAACAACTGCTCCACATAATTATATAAAAGCCTCAATATTTGCAAATGATGTCAGTGACCATTGTGCTGTTGCAACAGTGAGGACCACAAAAATACCCAAAACCAAACCACGCATCATTTATAAGCCAGATATGAAGCACTTTTCAGAACAAGGCTTCAAGAATTATTTCATTTTGATTGGGCAAAAAATGACGTTATAGCTGATATTAACATCGCTAGTGTTTTTATGATGACCTTTATGACACTGTTCATAAGCATGCTCCATTTAACAGATATAGAGTCAAGGGCAGAGATAATGATCATTCGGATCTTCTCCACCAACGTAATCTGGCCTGGGCTAAACCCCGAAAAACAAATCTAATCTGGTTGATCTTCAGACATCTATGTAATGCGTGTACTGTAAAGATAAGGAAAGCCAAAGCCAACTATTTCTTATCACAAACTGCACAAAACCTAAAAAACCCTCAAAATTCTGGAAAACCATCAAATCCATTTCTGGAAAACAAAGATTCTGAGCTGCCTCCATACATTGTTAAGGACTCTGAAAGAATTACAGATCTAGTCAAAATGCTAACTTGTTTTAATGAGCATTTCATTGCTTTTGGCCTTTTATTAGAGTCTTTAAACCCTGGATCTGTTAAACCCACCCTCAAGCCTTCTTTAGCAAATTCTGATAATCAGAGGCAGTCAGGACTTTATTTTAGTTTTACTCCCATTTTAGTTACGGAGGTGCATAAAGCCCTCAGGTTTTTAGACACAACTAAAAATGCAGGCCCTGATAAACCTTGAACCTTACTTTTTAAAGTTGGCACCTGATTTTATTGCCCCGTCCTTGACTCACATGTGTAACTTGTCTTTGGTCAATGACACCATATCTCTGATCTGGAAACCTGCCCTTGTCACTCCTCTGCTTAAGGGGGGTGACGTCACAGTTTTAAACAGTTATAGGCCCTTTTCTAAGTGATGCATCCTGACCAAAGTTCTGGAGTCCCTGGGTAGTGATCAGCTGAAGGACTTTTTAAATGAAAACAATATTTTGTCTGATTTTCAATCTGGTTTTAGAAAAAGACACAGCACAGTGACAGCGGCACTTACAGTTTTTAAGGATTTTATTGCTAACAAACAACACCTTGCAGCTCTTTTTATTGACTTTTCCAAAGCTTTTGACACTGTGGATCACTCCATTCTTTTATAGAAATTATTTGAAACAGGGCTGACGTGCAGCGGGCTGGTTTAGAAATTACCTGACACATAGAAGTCAATGTGTGCAGGTAGATGGCTCTACATCTAGCTTACTTACCCTGACAAAAGGTGTGCCGCAAAGGTCAGTCCTGGGGCCACTTTTGTTTCCATTCTACATTAATAACATCAATCAAAGCATATCAAATGCAAAATTTCATTTTTATGCTGATGACAGTCATGCTGTCATCAGCGTAAAAATGAAATCAGTCTGCTTCCACTCCTGTTCAAGCTCTCATCCAGTTGCAATTAGCTTTTAACATGGTACAGCAAAACTTGCATGATTTAAAACTAGTTTTAAATGCAGACAAAACAAAAGTCATGATGTTCTCAAACTCACTCAAACTTTCAAATCTCCCTTCACTCCACCACCATTCAGGGAACTCCGATAGAACTTGTCACAATGTACTAGTACCGAGGCGTTTTAATTGACAGCTCCCTTTCTTTTGCCAATCATATTCAACAGCTTTGTAAAAAACAAACAAAAAAAAATTGGCTTTTTCTTTTGTATAAAATAATGTCTCTCATTTGAATCAAGGGAAATATTGGTGTTAAGATACATTTCTGTCTGTGTTAGACGATGGTGATGTCCTGTATATGCATGACTCCTCCCACAGTCTACAGTTACTGGACACTGTGGATCATGGAGCTCTGAGGTTCATTACTGGTTTTAAATCTCTGACTTTGTTCGCCCTATGCTCGTGTTGGTTGGTCTTCTTTGTCGGCCTGCAGACTTAGTCACTGGCGTATTTTAGTTTCTAAGTCTATTCTAGGTCTGATCCCATCCTACCTTCTGACTTACATCAATCAGAGAACCATCATCACTTATAATCTTTGTTCTCAAGATCATTTCGTTCTGTCAGTCCCTAAACTTAGAACTGAATAAGGGAAAAAGGCCTTCCAGTTCGCTGCTCCATTCACCTGGAATGAACTTCAAAAAAACATAAAAACTTAGACAGCTGGTTTCACTGGACACATTTAAGAGGATGGTATCTGAGACGTCTGGTTGGAGATGTTTTATTTGATGTGTGGGTACATTAAACACAAAGTGTTAACGCTTTGTGTTTGATATACTTGCACATGTACATCTTTTCTTAGCAAAAGTTTGGCTGTAACTATTGTATTGCTGCCCATCTTGGCCAGGACACTCTTGGAAAAGAGATTTTTAATCTCAATTAGGTTTTCCTGGTTAAATAAAATCAATAAATTTAATTTTCATAAGTAAGACCAAGGGATTTCAAGTGCGAGCATATTAATGTTAAATTATTTTACTTTTAATGTGACCATTGCATGACTTTTGTTGCCTTAAAACAGTTTAACCCTTGTGTTACACTCTATAGTTGGTGTAAGTATTGTTAATAAATGTCTTACAATAACACATAATAGTCCAAATGTCATATTAACCTTTTTAAAACAAAAACATGGCAGGCTGCTAGTGGGCTTCCCTAACAGGTCTATCACCAGGGTTAGCAGACCAGAACAGAACAGACTGGTGTTGTGCCAAACTGTGCATCCCCACCGAGAATTGCTTCCTCTGACTTTTTATTTCAAAATTATGACTCACCATGGGAATCTTTTTTCACTGGCAGAAATAAGTTTCCATACATCATACAACTTCCTAATTATTACGTAAAAAAGTCATAATGAGATAAAAATGTCGAATTATGAGATTAAAATGGCGAAGTTCTGAGATAAAGACTCATAATTAAAATATAAAAAGCCATAATAGTAAGATAGCCATAATTATGAGATTTGAAAACAAACATAATTCAGATAAAAAAGTTATAATCGAGAGATAAAAAAGTAAATGATAAAAAAAGTCGTAATTCCCATTAAAAAACGTCAGAATAAGATTTTTAAAAATCTGAATAATGAGATAAGTTATAATTCAGATAAAAGGTCATAATGGTAAAATAAAAATGTGAAATTAAGTGATAAAACGTTATAATTGTGAGATTAAAAAATCAATTATAAGATAAATAATAATTCAGATGAAAAAAATATCAGAATTATGAGATAAATGTCATAATTATCAGATAGAATAAGATGAACTTCTCATTCTCAGCAGGTTTTCATACATTGGCCCAATGTAGACCTGAACAGACCTGGTCCAACTGGGCTGGTCCAGACCATCCTACCTCTGACCACGTGCAGAACCGCCACTGCCCTGTGTCCGTCTCGTGTCCCGTTGTACAGGTCTCGGACGTGCCCGGTTGCCTCCATCTGCAGGGCCAGCTCCAGGGCCCGGTCAAAGCTCAGCGTGCTGTCCTCCTCCAGCAGGCGGCGCTGCACCACCTCCTCCCGCAGCCCACACAAAAATCTGTCCCGGAGCAGCTCATCTAAACTGAACCCAAACCCGCACTGGTCTGACAGACGCTTCAGCTCCCCCGCGAACTGGGCCACGGACTGACCGGGCCTCCGAACGTGCTTGTGGAACAGGAACCGCCGAACTAACACAGACTGGTTCGGCCCGGGTTGGAACTGTGTCCAATGTGATCCGTGGTTTCCTGGTCTGTGTGGTGTTCCCCGTGTCCTGCCCCGACGGACTGAAACCCGCCTGTAGCTCCTCTGGTCGCCGGCTCCGACGACGAACGGGCCGATACTTTCCATATATTCCACGCGCTCCAGAGGCTCCCCCGCACGGCCCCGTTCGACTCCGTCCTGCCGCTGGCCCTCCTCCACTCCGATGCCCATTTAATGAGCTAACGTGTTTGCTAGTTACATTAGCATTAGCCTAGCCGCTAACAACACCAAAACAAAAGGCTTTTAGTCCGAATGAACACGGACAGTGGATCAACAGCCTACAGCACATGCGCACGTCCTCACTTCAGCCGGTACCGTGGACCGAACACACGGTTCAGGGACTTTATAGATATTTTATCAAACCGACTTACAGAACCATCCAAAGCCGGGTCATACTACCGCCGGGGCGGGAATGGGAACTGGAAGTTGGTCAGAGACAAAGGATACAGCGCCTCCTGTGGGCAGGGCGGAAGGACTGTCCCCTGAGAGCAGGGGTGTAGTTCTACAAAATGTTTTTAATGTTTTTTTATTTTATTGAAACAACTAACATTACAAGCACAGTGGCCAACGCACACAAATGTATTTATTTAACAATTAACATGCACTCACACTGCAGAAGAACACTCAGATAAAAAAGTTATTAAGTGTATAAGATGTTTTCAGAAAATAATTGAAACACGAATGAAGAAATGAAAAGAACATAAATAAACAAATAAAATAAATACAAGGGGTTTAGGAAAAGTTAATTTTTTCTATAAATGTGTAGAGTTTATTTGCTTGGAGATAATTTATTTGCTTTTTATTTGCTAGATTTTATTCAGAAGAAAAAGCCATGAGGGGGGTTTAGTAAAACCAACATTTGTGTATGTAATAATGATATATTAATCCTGCCAATGTATCTGGACAATATTTCTATTCTTTTCTTGTATCAGCATCAGTCTGTTGCATTGATTGATATGCTGTTTTCCCTTTCATGATTTACTGATGGGTGAAGGAAATAGAGGAAAAAAGAAGCAAACAGGGGACGGAAAACAAAAAAGTGCATATTTGGTCATATTAGTTTAACCATCACTATTTTTAATTTCTAATTGTAATTAAAGAAGATTTTCTGACCTTTTTTTCACTTGACATAAAAAAAAAATCAGTATTGGCTCCAAATATCAGCTTACAAATATCAGCCATCTGTATCAGCTATCGATTAAGGTTAATGATTAAGGAGGATGGAAAAAACAAAACCAAAAAAATTCTGTAATTGCCCCCAAAAGATCCATATGAGTCGATCACTAGTATGTAATCTTTTGTAATAATGACGAGGTTATTCACTTACACCTATTTTTTTATGTTTCAGGATTGCTGCTATTTTAATATTTTGAAAGGTTCCTATAGTTTAGCGGCCATGACGACTGACCATAATGAACATGTGTGGTGCAGATCTGGTAGACCCAAGAGGGTCAAACTCTTAGGTTCAGGTCTATGGTTGAGCTCTGAGGTCCAGGTCCAAGATCCAGGTCTGAGATCCAGGTCTATGGTCCAGGTCTGAGGTCCCAGTCAAAGTCATTAAATCCATCAAACTCAGACTCAGTAAACTTTTCTTCAGTTTATTTCCTGTGGCAGTTGAATCCAGAATTGAACTGAATTCACAGATAACAGAAAACACAGAACTGGATCAACCAATTACACCATAGTCCAGGTTCATGTTTGATGGCTAACAGGGTCAGCATCACTATGCCTATAGTTTGCACCAGTTTAGTCCATCTGCTCGTTAGCATCGAGCTAACGAACGTCATCTCTGATTGACTCGAGGGACATTCCGTGGGCGGAGCCTAAGAGAGAGCTCCCACAATGCCTCCTCCGCTAGGTGGTCGTTGAAGTCATTGAAAAAGGAAATGATGTCATCATTAGGCTGCAGAGTGTAGTGACTGCAGAGAGATGGACACCAGGAATTAGTCATGTCCATAAATACATCTGATCAATACAAGGAAGTGATTGAAACACTTTTTCTCACAGTTTTCTGCAATATTACAAGTTGTCAAAATATTCTTCTGCAATTTGCAAATACTTCCTGCAAATACACAAGCCTGCACTCTACACTCTTCTCTACCTAATTATACATATATTGACACCATATATAGCTTTGTAACCCATGGCATTAATATAATTCTTTATTCTCTCACTGTTCCTTTATTTCAGTATTCATGGATCCTTCTCTGAACTAAACATTTATTACTTGTCCTGTTACATGTCATCATATCACTACTATCATCAGTCAGAATACACATGTACACGAAACATGGATTTATGTAGTTTGGTATGATAAAACGAAATATTTTGGTGTATCTTGACTTTTTGGAGAAACTAGCGAACACTGCTCAGATACTTATTGGCTCTGTTCGTGGGCTTCAAATGTGATCTATTCCACCATGGGAAAATGCAGACTGCCCTTATTTGTGTGTTGTTGTTTTTCATTCCATGGTCAGTATTATGTAAATATTGTTTAACTTTGACCCCATCTGACCTTATATGGACATGTATTGTCAGCTGTAAAACACCTCCAACTACGTGCTGCGCAAATTTTAATGTGTTGCTGGTTTGACAAATTGTGAACCACTGAATCCCAAAACTGATTTTTTTATTCTTCAAAAAACCTTATTAAACTTTTATTCTGCAATCTTGAAAATATTTCTGCAAATTTAAGAATGCAGACAGGTATTTCCAACACTGCAAGGGGTTCTGGTCCATTATCTGGTCAATAAAAAAGATTCTGATCAATTATCTGATCAATACAAAGGTTGTACCCACTGATGCACATATCATCCACGCTAACGTTAATTGATCACTAACTATTTGAATACTGATTAAACATGTGTTTAATAAACTTTGTTTTTCATTCCAATCGTTAAAAGTAAAATGTTTTATAAATAAGTAAGTAAGCAATCTTTATTTGTATAGCACTTTTCAAAGACACGGGTCACAAAGTGCTTCACAGAAACCCACATACACTCATACTCATATACCAGTAGACGGCTGCTGCCAAGACACAGGCGGTACCTAACCCTACTGGGAGCAACTTAGGATTCAGTGTCTTGCCCAAGGACACTTCGACATGTGAACAGCCAGAGCTGGGACGCGAACCGCCAACCCTTCGATCAGCGGACAACCTGCTCAACCAGCTGAGCCACAGCCGGTATATTTATAAAATAAATATAAAATTTATAAACAAGAGGAATGGCTGTTGTTGTTTATTCTGAGTGGGTGTTGTTGACAACTGTTTATTATTATTATTATTATTATTATTATTATTATTATTATTATTATTATTATTATTATTAATAATAATAATAATAATAATAATAATAATAATAATAATAATAATAATAATAATAATAATAATAATAATAATAATAATGAATAATAATAATAATAATAATAATAATAATGGATTGGATTTATACAGCACTTTTTTGTCCGCTCAAAGCGCTTCACATTAGTGACCCATTATTCATTCACTCTCACATTGTCCCTCTGGTGGTGGCAAACTACATATGTAACCACAGTTGTCCTGGGGCAGACTGACAAAAGCGTGGCAGCCATTTTGTGCCTACGGTACCTCTGACCACAACATTCATACACTAGTGTGAGTGACACTGGAGGCAGGAGGGTGAAGTGTCTTTGCCCAAGGACACAACGGTCTGACTAGGACGGAGTGGGATTCAAACCACTGACCCTTGAGTTATTGGACGACCTGCTCTACCAACTGAGCCATGGCTGTCCCCTGGTTTTTCTTCACTTTGAGTGGTTGTTATTGTTTACTCTGACTGGTTGTTGTTTACTCTGAGTGTGTGTTGTGTCATTGTTGTTTGTTTGTGTGTGACTGACACTTGTTGGTAGCTCCTCAGAGTGTCCAGGATGTTAAACTGCTGCATGCGTTTGGAAAAGTTGACCTGTGACCCCTGAGCCATGGTCAGTGTGTCCGGGTTTCCCAGGTGGACGAAGGTCAAATCCTGAAGTATCAGACCCCTGGAAGGAGACACAAATGGTACTGGTGCTGGTGCTGGTACTAATACTGGTACTGGTACTGGGAAATACTGACTGACTTGCCTGGACCTACAGGTACTAAATATGGCACTGATACTGGTACTGATACAGGTTATGGTTATGATATTGTTGCCATTACTGGTTCTGGTCCTAGTTCTGGTGCTAGACTTACAGGTATGGGATGCAGGGTGGGTCCACTTCAGCCAGAGCTGCTCTGTAGACTCTGAAGGACGATGAACTGTCAATCAAAGAGCTGAACTCCTCCAGTGCCTGGCAATCAAATCCAGTCTGTAACCAATGGGACCTGTAACCCCCCCCCCCAACCTGGTCTAGACCCCGTCCCCCGTGCTGACCGTTTCCTACCTCAGACGTGTTCTTCTGCCAGTCCAGGCGGCGCAGAGGGGCAGAGTCCAGCGCCGACAGGATGGACAGGTATGAGTTAAAGTTGTTCAGTTTCCTCAGGTGCTGCAAAAACAAACGAGTTATTATTAACCCTGTCATTTTATGATGCATCATGTCCCAATCACATTTACTTCATGTCCCCACCACCCCCCCTCACACTTCTGTTTTGTCCATCCAGGATTTTGCAGGATTTTGTTTCATCCTAAAATGTCTGGTGTTGCATTAACTATTCCAAAAACATTGCGATGAAAGTTACAGTGCTATTTAGGCTTTTGTTGCAGGAGGAAGTGAAAGTTATGATAAATAGTTGTGATTTTCCCTATTTGAAATCAAAATTAAGTAATATTTCAAATAGTTAGTGACTGGAAAATTAATTCAAGTCATTGTGATACGGTCCTCAAAACTACCTTTTACCGAGATGGCAAATAAACCATTACGAGGATTACAAAAATGCCGCAAAATATATATTGTTGTCCAAATGCACCTGTTGGTTCAAAGGTTAAAGTGCATATGACCTCTAACACTACATGAAGTTGTAAAACATAATATAAATGCCTCAGCCAGTCAAAAAAACCAAACAAACAAGGCAGTCAGAGACAGCTGACCTCCGCCAAGGCTTCATATGGTGTCATATGACGTCAAAATGTGACGTGATGGAGCCATAGGTGAGACGTTACTACAGTGAGGTGGGACAAGCTGCTGTGGGTCACATCTGATGTCTGAAGGTGAGACAATGTGAATGAAAAAAAATATGAGATTCTATCTTGTCTGAATCCTGAGATATTTCCACTGACGTGTTTTAGCAGTTTTAGCCTTGACCTTTGACCATTGCTCAAAATGTAATGGGTTCTTCCTTGACCCATTATCTATCATTCCTGAAAGTTTAATCAAAATCCGTTCAGAACCTTTTGCGTAATCCTGCTGACACACAGACAAACAAACAAACAGGCAAACAAACAAACAGACAAACAAACAAACAGGCAAACGAACAAACAGACAAACAGACCCGAATTTAATACCATTATTACTACTACTGTGTACTGTGTAGTAGAGGCAGTTTCTGACAAAAATAGAACAAAGACACTGAGATATTAAGACAACCTTTCAAATATGACAAATAAAAAATTACCTGGATGACAAAAATGCAGCAAAAAAAGTACTCTTCCAAATGTACCTGTTGGTACTAGTGCATAATTTTAGTCGTCAAATGTGAACTGCTGCCCACGCTCATATTGCTTCGTACTATAAGATAAACAGGAAAAGGTGGAAGGAGCAGTTTAAGACGTCATAAATGATTGGTCACATTTTGGGGGAAAGTCGCAGTGACTGGTTAAAATTGCAACATTGCGCTGAATTCACGGGGATTGACTGAATTTGCGTTGAAGTTGCAAATCCCAATCACCCAACATTCAGTGCAACTACTGATTCAGGCCATGGTCACATCTCGTGTCTGGATTACTGCAACTCCCCCCTGGCTGGTCTACCAGCCTGTGCTATAAAACCTCTGCAGATGGAGCAGAACGCTGCTGCACGTTTGGTATTCAGTCAACCCAAAAGCGCCCATGTTACCCCTGTCTTTATCCAGTTGCAGTGGTTGCCCGGATCAAGTACAAGGTTTTAACCCTTGCCAACAAAACCATCTCAGGAACAGCCCCTTACCTATCTGAAGGATATGTTAAACCTGTATGCTCCTGCCAGACATCTATTCTCCGCCAACACAAACCAACTAGCGGTGCACTCTGCTTGCTCTAAGCAATCCCAGACAAAATTGTTCTCTGTATTAGCCCCTCAGTGGTGGAAAACACTCCCAGAATCCACAGGACTAGCATCATCTCTCTCAACCTTCAAGAAACATGTGAAGACTCTCCTCTTTCATGAATATCTACTTATTAACCCCAGACAGCATTTGAACTTATTGTTCTGTATATATCCTGTTGGCCTTGTAACTGCTAGTGATATACAGGCTATATATTATGTCCTCTATTCTATTTGGATAAAAACATCTGCCAAATGCAGTGAAATGTAATAATGTAAAATCCCAATATTGCAAATTCCTGGAGGGTCTGTCTGTTACATCTCCTTCATGTCCCCGCAATTTCCTTGTCACATCTCTGTCATGTCCCCATCACATCCTCACCACCTCCCCATCACATCTCCTTTATGTCCCTGTAATGTCTTTGTCACATCCCCATCAAGTCCCTGTCATGTCCCCATTACATCTCCATCACTTCCCATCATATCTCCTTTCTGTCCCCATAATGCTCTTGTCATGTCCCCATCATGTCTCCATCATGTCCCTATCATGTTGCTGTAACAATCCTTGTCACATAGAATAGAATAGAATAGAATCCTTTTATTGTCATCATACACATACACATGCATAATGAAATTTAAAAGACAACTCTGGTGGCATAAAATTACAGAAGGAGATTAAAATAGAATAAAAGTATGATGTATAAAAACATTTACAGGAGGCAATGTAAAAGTGCATTAGAGAACATGGTAGCGTGAATAAATATATGAATATATAAACATATATATAAATATATTGCACAGTGGGCAATGGCTGAGGTAGCTATTGTGTCCCGCTAGTGTTCAGTACCCTGATTGCACTGAGATAAAAAGTGTTCAGGAATCTCGAAGTGCGGGCCTTGATGGACCCGTACCTCTTCCCTGAGGGCAGCAGTGAGAACAGGCTGTGCCCGGGGTGTGAACCGTCACGGGCGATGCTGGTGGCCCTGCGCCGACATCTGGTGTTGTAGATGTCTGACAGAGAGGACAGCTGGACTCCTATGATGCTCTGTGCTGACTTCCTGACCCTTTCCAGAGCCTTCTTGTCAGCCTGAGAGCTGCTCCTGAACCACATCAAGATGTTGTAGGTGAGGATGCTCTCTACAGAACATCTATAGAAGGACAACAGCAGGTCCTGGGACACGTTGACCCTTCTCAGTGACCTTAAAAAGTACAGGTGCTGCTGTGCCTTTTTAATGAGGGCATTGGTGTTTGTGCTCCATGTAAGGTCCTGTGACAGGTACGTTCCCAGGAACCTGAAGTCACTGACCCGCTCTACCTGGTCCCCTCGTATAAGAGGGGGTCTTCCCTCTTCCTCCTGAAGTCCAGCACCAACTCCTTGGTTTTTGAGGAGTTGAGTGCCAGGTTATTGAGGGAGCACCAGGTAGTGTGGTTCAGGACCTCCTCCCTGTAGGCCGTCTCATTGTTGTTGTGGATCAGCCCCACCACAGTCGTGTCATCCGCAAATTTGACAAAGACGTTGCTGCTGTGAATTGGCGCACAGTCATGGGTGTACAAAGTGTACAGCATTGGACTGAGCACACAGCCCTGGGGAGCCCCAGTGCTCACAGTCAGAGTTGAGGAGTGGTGGCCCCCCAGCCTGACTGACTGCAGACAGCCAGTGAGAAAGTCTCTGATCCATCTGCAGGTGTGCTCTCCAATACCCAGACTGCGCAGTTTGGACATCAGTCTGCCTGGAACAAGTGTGTTGAAAGCAGAACTGAAGTCCACAAACAACATCCTGTTCAAGGAGTGTTCAAGGTGTTCACATACTGTGTGGAGGGCTGTGTTGATGGCATCACCCGTGGACCTGTTGGCTCTGTATGTAAATTGGTGCTGATCGAGACTGGGAGGCAATAAAGATTGTATGTGCCTCAGAACCAGTCTTTCAAAGCCCTTCATCACAGTAGAAGTAAGAGCCACAGGTCTGTAGTCATTCAGGCTGCTGACCGACTGCTTCTTGGGGATGGGTACAATGGTGGCAGATTTCAGGCAGCTGGGGACTGTGCAGGCAGCCAGTGAGAGGTTAAACATGGTAGTAAAAACCTCTGCTAGCTGGTCCGCACAGCCCCTCAGTACCCTCCCCTGGACACCATCGGGACCAGCAGCCTTTAATTGGTTCACACCCCGGAGCACCCTCCTGACCTCCTCCGTGCTCACAGTGAGGGCCAGGGGGTCAGCAGGCAGCGTAGGGGCCTCCTCCTCCTCTCCAACTTCAAACCTAGCAAAGAACTGATTCAGCTCCTCTGCCAGGTCTGTGCTGGTGCTGGTGGTGGGAACGCTGGAGCTGTTCATATTGATGAGGTCACGGATGCCCTGCCACACGCGTCGGGGATTCCCCTCTGCGAAGTGTCCCTCAATCTTCCTGGCGTATGCTGCCTTTGCCCGCTTGATGCCCTGCTTCAGGTTGGATCTGGCTGAGCTGTACAGTTCCTTATCTCCAGACCTGAAGGCAGAGTCCCGGTCCCTCAGCAGCTGTTTCACCTCACTGTTCATCCACTGTTTCCTGTTTGGATAATGTCTGACCATCTTCTCCTCAGTGACACTATCCATACATGTTTTAATATAAAACAGGACAGTGGATGTATAGTTGTTTAGGTCTTCCTGTGCAAAAATGTCCCAGTTGGTGGTGCTGAAACAGTCCTGTAGCTGTGGAATGGCCTTTTCAGACCAAATCCGTAAGGGTCTCACCTCAGGTAATGTTCTTTGTATGAGAGGTCTGTATGCTGGGGTGAGAAACAGGGCCAGATGATCTGATTGACCGAGGTGGGGGAGGGGGGAGACTTTATATGCGTCCTTGATGTTGCTGTAAGCCTTATCCAGCATGTTATGACCTCTCGTGGCACAAGTGACATGCTGGTAGAACTTAGGGAGCACAGTTCTTAAGTCCATACCATCATGTCTCCATCATGTTCCCATCATGTCCTTCATGTCCCCATAACATCCATGTCACATCCCTATCACATATTTGTCATATCCCCACCACATCCCCATCATGTGCCCGTTTACCTTCATGACTTTCAGGAACTTGAGCAGGAGTTTCTCTCTGTCCTGAGGTTTTTCCTGAAGGATGATGACAGAACGAACCCTGAAAAAAAGAACCCTGTTAGTGTGTGCATTGTCCTACTGCTGGCACTGTCCCTGAACGCCTCAGGATGGTTCTGTTACCAGAAAGAAACGTTGTTAAAGTGTTGAGTGAATGACGTCAGGTTCCGACTCTTCTCCTCATTCTGTTCCTTCGACCACAGGAGCACCTCTGGGAGCTGGAGACAGGTGAGAGACAGACAGACAGGTGAGCTACAGACAGACAGATGAGAGACAGACAGACAGACAGGTGAGAGACAGACAGACAGATGAGAGACAGACAGACAGACAGGTGAGAGACAGACAGACAGGTGAGAGACAGAGACTGTGCTACGCAGACTATGTGCTGTTCCTCCTGAAGTCCACAATGATCTCCTTGGTTTTCTTGGTGTTCAGAGTTAAATGGTTGTCTGACCACCAAGCTGCTAACCTCAGGACCTCCTCTCTGTAGACTCCCTCATCTACCTTTGAGGTGAGTCCGACAACTGTGGTGTCATCAGCAAACTTCACAATGAGGTTGCTGACATTCTGCGGACTACAGTCGTGGGTGTAGAGGCAGTACAGCAGTGGGCTCAGCACACAGCCCTGTGGGGAGCCAGAGCTTAGTGTCCATGTGGAGGGGAGATGGGGGCTCACAGTCTGGAGCCGGTCAGTGAGGAAGTCCCTTATCTAGGCACATATGGGGGGGGGGGGGGCAAAGAGTGTCCATTTTTTTAATCAGTATGTCTGGGATGATCGTGTTGAAAGCAGAGCTGTAGTCCACAAAGAGTATATGGACATGGCTCTGCTGCTGCTCCTGTGCTAGTGCTGCACTCTGGTGGTCTGTTGTAGAATGATAGCCCCTGTGGTGAGTGATGTCATGTATGCCCTTCCACACCCCCAGTGTGTTATGGCTGGACAGATGGGACTCTATGCTCCTCCTGTGGTCCATCGTAGCTTTTTTAATCCCCTTCCTCAGGTCAGCTCGAGCAGCTCTGTACAGAGCACTGTCGACTGACCTGAAGGCCATGTCACAGGCTTTAAAGGTGCCATTCTGCTGAAAACCACTTTTCCACACTCCTTTGGGAACCTGATGGGTCACCCCAACTTACCGACACACGTTGCCTTTGAAAGTGGTTTGTCACCTCCACTGGCTGCATTCACAGAAAACAACGAGAGGAACGAAGGACGCAGAAAAAGCCTGTTCGTCTGACATCATAGGGACTTTAGCATCACCCACATGGGGTTAAACCCGTCCCCGACATCAAATCTGAAGTAGCATGAGCATCTACAAGAGAAGATGGAGACAAAGTAGCTGCTGCACAAACTGGAAAAAAATGACGGATCAAAGTGGTCTGTGTGTTCTCTGTGGAAATAAAGCCTTGTTTTTTCCCTTCACATTTTCAGAACAAGGAATGGCATGAAACCTAGCTGGATGCTACTTAGGTACATACACAGTGAGATAGGAGGGTGTTCCTTCACGCATTCTGAGCCAATCAGAGACGTGTCGTGACTGTGTCATGGACATGTATGAGGAAGAACCAGTAAACTCAGTTGTACCTCAAGTCATTTTTCTACCGTGAAAAACCATCTTGAAACAAAGGAATCCATTTTTTTTTAAATAGAACCAACACACAATGCATTCAATAACAATGGAGAACACAGTAATATAAATGAAATAACCATGAATTAACAGCTTTAAGGAGTCTGCGGACCTGGGTGACCCGGATGTTTTTGTTCACAGTCACAGTCCCGATGGGCAACTTAATATAGTCCAGCACTGTGCTGGTGTATGTTTCCAGTTCCTGGCGTTGAAACATAATCCAGTCCACCTGCTCAAATCAGTCTTGTAATCTGCTAAGTGCATTATCAACACAGGTTGTTACAGTCTTTGTGATGGGCCAACCACTGCGGCTGAGGGTGGTGTAGGCTGGGGGTAACAGGAGGGATAGATGGTCTGACTGCCCGAGGTAGGGTGGGGGTATGGCTCTGTATGAATGTTTGATGTTGGTATAACCATGATCCAGAGTATGTTCTCCCCTTGTAGCACACTTACCATGCTGGTAACATTTCGGGAGTACAGTTTTCAGATTAGCCTTGTTGAAGTCTCCAGATACAGATAGACAAGTGAGAGAGAGACAGACAGACAGGTGAGAGACAGATAGACAGACAGGCAGTCGGAACTTCACCTCGATCTTGTAGAAAAGTGCAGAGTCCAGCAGCGTCAGTTGTTCAGCCAAGTCGTGACTCCTGAAGTCCAGCAGGGTCCCAGGTCTGAACGAGGACAGGGGTTAATGGGGACCATGGTTAGGGACCGCCTAAAGGTCAGATATCACAGGGTTAGGGACCGCCTATAAGGTCAGAGGTTACCTGGCAGCCACGCCCCGAGCGGCCAGAGGGCGAAGCGACTGCGGGACTGCGGGACCAACTTCCACTTGGTCTCCATCTTGGACAAGATGTTGGAGCGCAGGAGGTGGGCCAGGGCCAGCTCTCCATCTATCAGGAGGTGGGACACCAACTTCATCAGCAGCATCAGAAAATCAGGGTCCAGCTCCATTGAACTACACACAGAGGTCAGAGGTCAGGACCACAGGGGGTGTGGCCACATCGCAAAGTACCAACAAGAACATCACAATGATGAACAGAACATCAAGATGTGGGGTTTGTAGTGGACTGAATATTCAGGGGCAGGGTTGGGGGCAAGCAGAACATTCAGAGGAAGGGTTGGGGGCGGATCCTCACCTCAGCTCATCCACCACTCGCACCAGCAGGTGGAAGGTGTTCATGGCGGCCTTCAGTTTGGTGGGGTCGCTCTGCAAGTGACGGTATGTGGGTGTGGTTAAAGATCCACTGTGTGGACTCAGAGAATCGGATCAGAACCATAGTGAGAGTTGGTTCATCTGGGTTTTAGTCGTGGACTATTATTATGAAAATAAATGTTACAGTGAAAATAAAATCTCTTATTGTGAAAATAAACCTATTATTGTGAAAATAAGGATATCTGATGTGGAGTTTTCTGATGACGTCACTAGTGCTGATGAAGCTTCTGTAGGTGAAGAGGAAGGCCTCACGGAACTCCTCCTGTTCTACACGCACACACACACACACACACACACACACACACACACACACACACACACACACACACACACACACACACACACATACATACACACAAACACACACACATACACACACACACACACACATACATACACACACACACACACACACATATACACACACAGATACATACACACACATACATACACACACACACACACATACACACACACATACACACACACACACACACACACACACCAGTTCAGCCAAGAAAGATTCTACAAGGGTCTGCCCCCTTCCAGGTAGCCCCGCCCAAAGCCTCACCTGTGCTGCTGTCCACCTCTGTGGCGTAGACCAATAGGATGTCAGGAGACCCTGCCTTCACATATGGCCCCTCCTCCTCCTGAGACAGGGGTCAAAGGTCAGACTTAATCAACCTTATGCAGTTTAGAGGTGAAAGGTCAGAACCATACCTGGGTCTTCAGGGTCAGTCTGAGGAGGATCTGATTCTGGTCTGTCAGTAGCACCTCCTCCTGCTCCTCCATCGACTCCTCCCCCTGCTCCGCCTCTTTCCTGGTGCTCTGTGACGCCTCCTGTTGGTCACTGTTGGAACTGCACAGTCAGTAGATGGTGTTCAGAGGTTCTTATGCGTGTGTGTGCTTGTATTCTTATCTTTCTGAGGACATTTATATGTTTACACAGTGATGTCATGGGGACCTCTGACAGCATGTGACCAAAATTCAGGTGCCCATGAGGGCTAAATATAAATATAGGTCTCCACAAGTAAAATGTGTGAAGTATGAAAATGTATGCAAATGATGTGCCCTATAAACAAACTAATTAACTTATATTTCCAAAAGTCCCCATAAAGCCTGGGGGAAACAGGCGCAAAGTGAAACATGTATTTTTCAAAGGTTTGAAGATGTGTTAAGTTTTTTTATTAAATATTTTTAGTAAGCTGATTTAATTTTCAAATGATTATATATATATATAATGTATTTTATTATTTAATTCAATCATTTATTTATTTTAAAAGATGTGTTTACACTCACTATTCAATGGCTACTTTATCTACAAGTGATGATTACAAACTTGGTTCTCATGAGACATGGAAACCATATGTATATTCCTATCTTTATGGGGACATTGATATGTTTACACGGTCACACCATGGGGACCTCTGACACGATGGGTACCAAAATTCACGTCCCCATGAGGGTTAAATATAAATAAAGCCCCACTAGTAAAATAGAAATGTTGCGGTCCTATAAATACATTAATTTGTTTCTTCAGGAAGTCCCCATTAGCATGAGGGAAACAAGTGCAAAGCGAAACATGTATTTTTCAAAGATTTGAAAATGCGTTTCCCTTTTTTTTTTTATGTATTTAGTTTATTTTATTGTATTTATTTATTTTGTTGTTTAAAGTATTATTTTCATTTAATCATTAATTTTTATTTACTTATTAAATGTAATTTAGTTTTCTAATGTATTACTATTATTGTTAATATTTAACCTCTTTTTATTTAAACACTCACTACCAAATGGCTACAAAGTTGGGCATCGTGGGACATATAAACGAATATATGTGTGTGTGTGTGTGTGTGTGTGTGTGTGTGTGTGTGTGTCTGTGTGTGTGTGTTACCTCTTAGTTTCATCTTCCTGTAGTTTTTCATCCTGTAAATCAGGTCAATACCGTCAATTTTTTCTTTCTTTCTTTCTTTTTTTTCTTTATTCTTTCTTTCATTCATTCATTTATTCATTCTTTCTTTCTCTTTCATTCTTTCTTTCTTTCTTTCTCTTTCATTCTTTCATTCTTTCATTCTTTCATTCTTTCATTCTTTCTTTCTTTCTCTTTCTTTCTTTCTTTCTTTCTTTCTGTTCTTGTACCTGGAGCCTCTTCTTTGGAGGCAGAGCAGGAGCAGGATGTGGGAGAGGCCAGGGGGCGGAGCCTGTTTCCAGGTGTGTGTGTGTGAGCTGGTAGGTCATCTCCACCTGCCGCTGTAGGTTGTTGGAGCGCTGGAAGGTCAAAGGTCGCTGATAGAAATGGGCGAGGGACTGGGAAGTGTCAGAGGAAGGCAGGACCAGCAGGTATTGATCGATGTGTTTACGTTTCTGAGGGAGGGGGGGTGGGGTCTTACTGGGCGACAGGGGTGACTCTTCACTGGGGGTGGGGTCTTGTAGTGGACAGGTGGACTCAAACTCAAAAGAAGGTGAGACATAAGGATTTGCATTTCCTGTGGAGAGAGAGGAGAAAAGTGAAATTAACTCTCTATGGGACTATGTAATTTATAAATGACGCTTTAAAAAAATAACACAAGCCTCTAACCAATCATATTTTATTATACATTTGTCACCTAAAATCCTGTCTAACCAATAAAATCAAATATTATTTAAAATCCTGATGTCATGTGCCGCAACAAGGAAGGACAGGAACTATATAACACACATAAATCACCAATAAAAATATTAATAAATAGCCTAAACTGTTTTTTTTTTTTTTACGATTTTAGTCATTTTGTATTTTTGGAATCATTCTGAAATTAAATGTTCTAAGTGTTTTTCCAATCAAATATATTGATGGATCTTGAAGCCATTGTTGTTTTATCAATTGCTTTTCCATTAACCCTTGTGCGGTCCTTCGGGTCAAAGAGACCCGGTGGTTCACAAATGTACCTTTTTATACGTACTGTAGGATGCCATTGCTTACTACTGAAAACAGTAATATATCCTTGGGGGGTGGGGTGATGAGTCTATGGACATGAACTTTGGAATCTGGGTTTTTAAGACCCGATTGTAGGACACAGCCAGTGTGCCTTTTACGAAGGACCGCACAAGGGTTAAAGGTCTCATTCCGCTGAAAACCACTTTTCCACGCTCCTTTTGGAATCTAATGGGTCAAACTGGTTCATGTGTTCTCTGTGGAAATAAAGCCTCGTTTTTTTCCCTGCATATTTTCAAAACAAGCGACGGCACAAACCCTAGCTGGGTGTTACTCTGGGATGGTA
>CM035791.1:5787599-5942599 GCA_020466265.1 Siphamia tubifer
ACCAATTTCTATGACATTTTCAGGAAAGGTGTGATGTGGTCCTGAATAGATCCTATTCAATTTTGGTGAATGTAGGTCAAACGTCAAGGTCATAGTCAGTAGAAATGTGTTTTTGCCATAATAAGGGATAGGGCAAGTCTGGTACAAATGTTTGCAGGGGGCTTGTTTGATATTTCACTACCTTGGTCCATAAACAAAAATACCAAATCCTCCTTAAGTAACAGTCGGGCTGAACAGACGTCATGGGATGAATGATCATCATGGTTACCAGCCCATTGGCTCAGCTGGGTCGCTGGTTTCATCCACATTCAACAGGAACAAACACCCACCACAACTTCCTGTCTGTGTCACTTCTGCTTCTGCTACTTCCTGCTGTTACTCATTTCGTGCAGCGACAGGAGAGTGACAGAGGAAAGGGGAGGTCCCTGTCAGCATGTCCATGTGGGCTCCAGAATAGTTACATTTGGGCTGCATATAAGGGTCCCATGTGGGTCTGTCTACGGTTTTCATGATGACCCCACATGTTTTTGCTCATATCAAAATCAGAATCTCTTTAATTATTGTAAGTTATTGAGATTATTGTAATCACCTTCTGTGTGTTTGTGTGACCATGACCCAATAAAACATATCATCTACACACTAACTTATTTATTTAAAGGCATTATTTTTTTGGTATACATACACACACACACACACACACACACATATATATAACCCATATATATATATATATATATATATATATATATATATATATATATATATATATATAAAAGTACTTCAGACTAAGATATTTGTAAAACAGAATTTAAGTTATGTTGAAAAATTAACTTGTGTGACACTGTTTGTGTCAAGTATAGACATCAATACTTAATCAATACCGGATATATCATCATAACACACTCACGCATATATACATGTGATGAAATTATCAGTATTGCAAAAGGTCAAAGGTCACATTTAGCAGAAAGGTCAAAATCCCATTACTGGTTCTAATTAAAGAACGGGTTGTCATAGAAACTTGAGATTGGCACAAAATAGGGGCAAGATTAGGCGTTCTCTGAATGCTTGCGAGGTCAAAGGTCAGTAAAAGGGATAGGAATTTACATTAAAAATAAAAAGCACTTCAAACTAAGATAAGGTACTGTTCTAATTCCAATAGTGTATGGTGCACTTAATGGAAATGATGATCACGATTACAGCCTGCCAAACGATGTTCGAAAAATGCCAAAAAAATGCTAAAAAGTTCAACTTTTCTGGTCTGCTGATTGGCTTGCTTTGGGTACAGAGGCTATTGACATTTCGAGCCGAGTTGATTCCTGCCAAGCTCCACCTCTTCTGCTACGTAGCTAAGATGGCACCCATTGAGTGCAAGAAGTGTACATGTTTGAAAGTTGACCGTACATATCTGGGTACATTAAGTTCACTTCTCTGTTGTCAGAATCGTACATATGGAGAGTATGGATATTGGAACACATCAGTAGTCTTACCCCTGTGGGAGGGGCATGGGGGGTTTGGGTGGGGCTAAAACCTCCTCTTCAGGTCGTCTGCAGTTTCTCTTCTGTTCTTCAAACTCTGATGGCTGTAATTGGATGGGAGATACAGGGGCGGAGTTTTCTTGCCTCTCTCCAACCAGTCGAACAAGCTCCTGAAGGTGAAGAGAATAAAACTTTATTTTACACTAAAATAGAAACACAGACTTTTGCTTTTTGTTTTTGTGCTTCACACTCTGTGTCCAATATTCTGGATAAATATGTGTTAGCCTGTGTTAGTGTGTGTTAACCTGTATTAGCATGGGTTAGTCGGTGTTAGCATGTGTTAGCAAGTGTTAGCGTGTGTTAGTGTGTGTCAGTGTGTATTAGTCTGTGTTCATCTGTATTAGTGCTGATCAACCACAGCTGAGGATGTTCCATGTCATCACAAGACTGGAGGAATATTACATAACTCAGTGTTTTATATATATGAATAAATAATATATATATATATATATATATATATATATATATATATATATATATATATATATATATTGACTACCCCATGACCCTACTGAGGAGGGTTCATAAAGTTAGACATAGAGGCTACATCTATATTTTTAGTATGACCCCCCTGTGTGTTCATTTGTGTTGAGACTTCCTGTTCAGTTCCAGTTTAGTTGTGCTGACACAGTGTGTGTCTGATGAACCGTATGTTTGTGTCACTTCCACATAAACTAACCTTTTCTTAGTTTCTTTTCCCATCATTCGTCAGTGTTAAACTTTATCCATATTTATTAAAACCACGTGTGTGTTAATGTGTCTTTATCTATTTGATTAGTTTTTCTCTCCTGGTAAATATTAAATATAATTATGTTTCATTCTCTAAACAGGAGTTCAATAAATCTGTACAGAATCTAATCTAGAATGTGGCCCACTTCAGGACCTATTTAGTCCAGATGGGTCACTTCAGGACCTCTGTGGTTTATGTGAGTCACTTAAGGATCACTGTAGTCCATATGCGTCATTTCAGGACCTCTGTAGTCCATGTGGGTCACTTCAGGACCTCTGTAGTCCATATGGGTCACTTCAGGACCTCTGTAGTCCATATGGGTCACTTCAGGACCTCTGTAGTCCATATGGGTCACTTCAGGACCTCTGTAGTCCACGTGGGTCACTTGAAGACCTCTGTAGTCCATGTGGGTCACTTCATGTGTTTCGGTCTCACCTTGGCTCGGTCCAGTACGGCTCTAATCACTTTGATAACGCTGTCTGTCCCCTGGTCGCCATTGGTTACCCCCTGCAGCATCACCTGATCAGCCCAACCAATCAGTTGTGCCAAAGACTCGTAGAGACGCCGGAGGCAGGACGAGATGGAACGGCTGCGGACACACACACACACAGGTCACATGACCACATCTACACACTGGGTCAAAGGTCAACAGAAGCTCCACCTACCTGCTGCGGAGGCGCGGCTCCAGCTGGACCAGGGACTGGACCGACTCCAGGACCCGTCCGGAGGCCCCACCCAGTAGTCCGCCCACCACAGAGCGGTTCTGGACCAGCTTGTCCGGTCCAGGTCGGTCTACTCCCAGTCTGTCCACCAGGGCTTTGAAGTACTGAAGAGAACTGACCACAGCCCGCTGACGTTCAGAGAGAACCAGAGAGGACTGGAGGGAAGAGGGATGAAACACACGACATAAACACTCACTGAAACTAAAACACTAAGAAAAATACGAAAATACAAAGACACTAAGTAACTAAGTAGAAGTACTTCATTACTGTACTCAGGTACTTTTCTTTAGGTATCTGTACTTTACTCGAGTATTTATGTTAAACTTTTTACTTTTACTCCCTACATTTGTTCATGAATATTTGTACTTTATACTCTTTACATTTATATAAATATCTGTACTTTATACTCTTTACATTCTCAGAATACACTTGTTACTTTTTCAAATTTTCAATAACTTGCTTCAGAGGGAAAATCAGAGATATTATGAATTTTTAGATCATAATAAATGACTTATCTCATGATTGCACTATCTTGTGTTAAAATATTGACTTTATCTCAATTATGTCATTTTATCTCAGAATTTTCCATTTCATTAATCTTGTGTTTATGACTTCATATGTCATATGTCTTTATCATAATTGTTGCTTTTTATCTCATATTTATGCTTTTATTTAATCTCACTATATATATATATATATATATATATATATATATATATATATATATATATATATATACATACATATACATACAAATGTGTATAGTGACTTTTGCCCATTTTTCCATAATTTCCTGTTCGTACCCATCACACTGAGTACTTGTGACCTGATCAAACACATCTACACAGTAATTCACTTTTAAAGGCTTTGTTTTTGGATACTTTTGAAACATTTATGATTTTTCCTAGTTATTTCATCCATGGCAAAAAAAATAAAAATACAGGTTTAGGTTTTACTTTATTACAATTGAAATGTTGTACTTTTTAAAAACTTTTACTTCAATTGAATCAGTTCTTCTACTTTTATCAGAGTATTTTTTCACAGCGCCGTAGTAGTGTCCGAAAAAGTTTTCCATTGACTTCACTGTATAGAACACTACATTTATTTTCCTATGTAGGGTTAGGGTTAGGGTATGAGGAGTATGCACCGAGCACTCAGGCTCCTTGGAATAAGGGGGGGGGGGGGTCAAGACAGGAAGGTCACCAAGACCATCAGTGAGGCAGCTGAGAAAGCCTCCAGTTGGTTGTGGATAAAAAGGGGTGAAACATAGTTTAGTGCGGTGCTTGGACACAAGTCGGGGTCTGATCAGCCCTGGCTGGGTCATCCAGGTGAGGGTGTCTGATGATCTAAGACCCCTGACCCTGGGTTCATCACTGAAGATGTGTCCAAGCTGCACTGCCAAGGTGTTTCTTATAACATGAGGCTAGGGAGTGAGTGGGTGATTTCAGACACAGCTGTGGGTATGAGGTATAAGGTCACTCAAGGTCAAAGGTCATGATGCCATTTTGGAGCCAACATGTCGGCTGTGTTTGAAACTGCATAGTACATACTTCCATACTTATTCTTACTCAGCGATCACACAGTACGCAAAAAGTTTACACTGGAGCGTACTGTATGATGACCCACAATGCATTGCGCTCCTTCTGAACAAAAGTTGACAGGGTGAAGCTGATTTCACTTGAGCTCTAAACTCTTTAAATACAGAAGTTTATTGATTTAAAAAAAATCAAGTGAGCAAGTTGCTCTTTAGATACCAAATGTTGCATTCATTTGTCTAAATACGACCTATTTATAATGTTGTTTGAGAATTCAGCAAAATGCTAGCAAGCCGCTAGTGAGCAACGCACTTCGGGTTATTTTCACAAAATAAAACCACCCCTTTCTCATAAGAAAAACCAGACTGATAAATCTGGGCTCTTACTTTGTACACAAGAAGCAAATGTACACGCAAATTACTAACTTGACACCAGTGTTTACACCGGTCCTGACTTTGGAATTTGGCCTGTTACGATCAGACCATGATGTCTTACCAGCGGCTGGAGATCGGCCCACCGGCCTCAGAACATCACAGTCACCATCAAGTCAGGCTTGTTGTCAGATGTAACTTACTGTGATTTATATTTGTTTACAGCATTTATTATATATTTCAAATCACTGATTGTCATTGGAATCACTGTAAATCCAGTGACAAAATTGCTAACATCACACACCATCTAGCGGCCCAGATCTAGGCATAGGCAAGGGGGGGGCAATGCCCCCCTAAATTTTGCGCCTGCCCCCCCAAACGCGATGCCGCGCTTGCCCCTATCAAACCTACCAAACGCGATGACAAGGAAAAAATCCCACATGTTTACATACAGCAGCCAAAGATATTTGCGCTGTTCTCTCCTGAATCTCTTCTGATTGGTAGATGCAAAGGGAGGGCGTGGCCTCTCTCTGACTCCCTTGGCTTCAGTTCTGTCACTTTCTCACACCAGTTTGACCTGACCGTCATAGAGACACTCACACTGTACTCATTCACCGCAGCGATTTGCCTTTATTTCTTCCACTTATCTCTCCTCTACCGATCACGATGCACAGATTTCTGGTTGCTAAAGCTAAAGATAACACTAGTACTTGTGACAATGCTACAGTATTAGCAACGGAAGCTCCGACCTTCCGTTCCCGCCGCTCAGCCCGCTCCTCCTGCAGCAGTAGTGACACATTCACTCACTACCCAGCAGCAACTCGTCCCACTCGCTACAGGCACAAGCACCATAGCCGCCGCCATTTGCCAATATCTACAAGGGCACAATGAAGGCTTTCCTCAGCTCCATCGCATGTATGTGGCATCCATTGTGATTAGGATATCCTCTGCTTCATGCCAGACCTCTTTCTCTACTTTGTCTCGTGTCCTTACCAGAGGTGTGAAGTAACTAAGTAAAAGAACTTCATTACTGTACTTAAGTAGATATTTTAGGTATCTTTACTTTACTTGAGTATTTATTTTTCTGGCAACTTTTTACTCTTACTCCCTATATTTTTGCATAAATATCTGTACTTTATACTCTTTACATTCTCAGAATAGACTTGTTAGTTTTTTAAACAAAACGGACGTGACAGTATGAAAAATAAGTGGCTTCAGATGGAAAATCAGTGGAGGAGGGAAACTGTGGTTAATAGTTATATGACTATTATCTCACAATTTGGAATTTTTATCTCATAATTTTTGTACTTTTAATTTCACAATTTTAACATTTTATCTAAAATTCTGACTTTTTCTCTTAAAATAATGCATTTTTTGTTTAAATGTCATATTTCTATAACTTTTTAAAAATGTCATGATGACTTTTTACTAGTACTTTGACCACCTCTGGTCCTTACCCCCTTTCGCCGCACTATGCTTCACAAGAGAAAAAGAGATTTAGTTATTCTGGCTCATGAGAAGGCTATAACAAAAGGCCTAAACATGGATACATTTGTTAGGGTGTTTGCACAGAAAAACAGACGGCTGATGCTAAAGTGATAGAAATAAGCTATGAACAACAACACAAACAGACTGTAACTAAAGAAAATGACAAAGAAATACATGAAAGGATAAAAAGTAAAAACAATTAGACAAAAATAATAAGAAAAATCCTAAAAGTTGCTATAAGATATATGAAAATGACATAAAAGATAAAAAAAATACACAGACATTTAAAAGATATGTTCTTCTAAATAAATAAATGATAAAGGAATGCATAAAAGGAGAAAAAGAACAAAAAATGAAAAGAAAAAATACAAAAAATAAAATTAAAAATACAAAAAATTAAAAACATCCTAAAAGTTGCTATAAGCTGTGAAAACAACAAAAAAGACAAAAAATATTCAGAAAATGTTAAAATAAAATATGTTCTCTCAATAAATGAATGACAAAGGAATACACAAAATAGGAAAAAACAAAAAAAACAAAACTACAAATACATACACAAAAATAAAATAAACCAAACAAAAAACAAAACAAAACCAAAAAAAAGAGGAATGCAGCTACAAATGGGACACAAGCCAGTGTCGCATTTGTGCCAGTCCCAAGCACGGGTAAATGCAGAGGGTAGTGCCAGGCATGGCATCCAAATCCAATATAAAACCTATAATACAAATCAAATTGATATAGATATGGATTGATTAACTGATGATGGCATAGTTAGCATTGTTTTCTGTGGGATTTGACACCCCCCAGTTCATGCCCCTCCTGCCAAACCACATGCCCCTCCAAGTGGGCAGAGCTAGATCCGGCCCTGCCATCTAGCGTGAAAATTGGAGGGAAAATGTTTTCCAGCTTCGTAAATACACATCATAAACCAACGACGTCATGTGAATTGAGGAGTTGAATTAAGTTTATTAAAATAAATGGTCACACAATTAACTATATGTAATAAATTTATAACACCGTGACATGATAATCGGACTTCACGTTGCGTTGCATTTTGGGTAATGTCAGTACGAGTAGGATGCTCATGATGCATACTCAACATTTGATCCAAATCTAGTATGCATCCAGGAACTCCTTGCATCCTCAAAATTGTAAACATACTGCATATTTAAAAAGTTAGTATCAGTAGTAGGTAAGTATGCGGTTTCAAACAGCTGCAGTTTGTTATCTGTCAACAATAGTACCTGAGTACTTATCACCATTTAAAATCATGTGATCTGGATTGTGACCTTTTAAGATCTGTCAAGGTCAAAGGTCATGACACTATGATGTTTAGGTGGTCTTTAATCCTGGTCCTAAACCACATGGTGTTCACATGGAACCTGGTTGTGGGGCCAGGTCCTAAAGACATGTGGTCCTAGTTCTGGTACCTGGTCCTGGTCTTGCTGGTCCTGGATCTGCAGGTCTGTAGGTTTGACTCTGTGTGTCGGGGTGTGTTTGATTCGTTCAGTCTGTCTGATCCGAGTGGGGTGGAGCTTATCCTTCAGCCGCAACGTGAAGGAGGCGATCTGGGAACGATGGGAGTCTGGAAGGAGGAAGATGAAGAGGCAGGAGGAAGGAGAGGAGGAGGACAAGGGGGAGGAGGATGAGGAGAAGGGAGAGGAGGAAGGAGAGGAGGATAAGGAGGAGAAAGGAGAGGAGGAGGGAAAGAGGAGAGGAGGAGGGAGGCAGGAGAGGAGGAAGAGAAGGGGGAGGAGGATGAGGAGAAGGGAGAGGAGGAAGGAGAGGAGGATAAGGAGGAGAAAGGAGAGGAGGAGGGAAAGAGGAGAGGAGGAGGGAGGCAGGAGAGGAGGAAGACAAGGGGGAGGAGGATGAGGAGAAGGGAGAGGAGGAGAACAGAGACATTGATGCATTTCATAATTAAACTGACAGGAAGTGAACAACAAAAGAGAAGAAACTGACCTGAAGGAGAAGATGACATGTCTGCAGGAAGACAGAAGGACAGAAGGACAGACAGACGAACAGACGCTTTAATCCTCTGGTTTCATACTGGGATCTTCTTCTCTCCTTTTTCTCCTTCTTCTCTCCGGTCGTCTCTTCCTTCCTCTTTCTAACACTTAACTTTCACATGTTCTGCATCAGCATGGGCTCCACCTTCTGTAGCTCCACCCCCTAGTCCCATAGCTCCACCCACTGCACCCACCACCACACTGTGACTGTAGCTCCACCTTCTGGTCCGACTATGTTATTCAAATGTCAATAGCATGTAACATATAATATGTAACACACTGTTATAGAAGCAAGTTGTGCTTGGTGTAAACATTTTGGTCACATGATGTTTTTTATTTTGTGATCCTACCTATCACAGATGCTGATATTGACCTTTTAATCCAAAGGTCAGGCATACATATTTTTGATTTTCAGCAGTTCATATATTATCCATGACAGAATATAGAACCTTTATTTTCCACAGATCTATTCACCAGATAGAACAGATACAGCACAAAGCATTTAGAATCAATATGATGATTAGTTTGTGTGTAATGAGTGGATGAAAGGAAACTTATAGAAGTTCATGATGGATAAAATCTCAACTTTTTTTTTTATAAGTGCCATTTTATTAAACTTACAATAATTCAATTATTGTGTTTAATTTTTGTTATTTCATATTTGTATGTTTCCTCAAAATCTGTAAATATATTGTATGGTAGTTTAGGCAATCATAAGGACTAGTGATGCACCGATCACCATTTTTTGGCTCGATCACCAAAAAACTTGATCTGCCGATTGCTTATCACTGCCAATTATGGAAGGAATTTTAAACACCCATACCTTTCATCTAGGTATGGATAGTTATAGCCTTAGATGTAATTATCAAGTATTTTTGTAATCAAGTATTCTGTTGATTTTTTCATCGATTAATCAAGAAATCGGATGAATTTAATTTTTTAAAACCTTTTAATTGATGAGTGTTCTATACGTTTGAGTTATTCTAAATATTCATAATTCTGAACATACAATGGAGCAAAACAAAGCAGTGAGAGAGACTAAAATTAAACGCTTTGGGATTTGTTTGTTTTTACTATAGTTTACTAGCCTAGGATCTAGACTGTCCCCAGTGGCTGCAAATGGTATTTGCTACGGGGGAAAGTCTAGAAAGTCTAGGTGAATTTGTGGGCGGGATAACCGCTGTCTGTCAAGTTTTCTCTTTACACAACGCCACGCCATTGGATGGGTAACCAGTCAGAGCCAACCAGTCAGAGCCAACCAGTCAGAGCGATGAACATGGATTTCGTAGACAGTGTCACCGGAAGAACACACCAGAATGTAGTCTCAAAACGAGTGCAGGAGCTTAGCTAGGACTCCCGTACACTATTTGGCACCGGCCGCTTCGGATCTCCTCCGGGTTGCCTTTGCCGAGTTGTGCTGCTCGTATTTCCAGTTTTTCTGCCTCTTGCAACTGGTCATCCATTAGGGCTAAAAGGGGTGACACAACGATCACCAGCGGGTTGTGCAGACCCATGCGTCGCCCCACTAGCGGAGCCAGCTGATAAATCAAACTTTTGCCATACCCGGTGGGCAAAACTCCGACAACGTCCCTTTTTTTACAAAAACAGCTTAAGTGCCGTTTTCTGCTCCTCTCGCAGGGAAAACTGTAATTTTAAATCACCTAGCGTTGCTGCCAAAGCCAGCTCGAATGGTTGTTCCTCGTGATGAGCCATGTTGTCTAGCAGCTAGCAACTGGTGTTACGGCAATGTGTGCTAGCTGCTTGCTAGCTGCTACGTCTCTGCGACTACAACATTACGTGTCGTATTTGTGTCGTCATGAGGCAGGGCGGACTCCAATCCCACCCCTCGCGATTTGATTGGTCTGGTCCATTTTGGATTTTCAGATCCGAGGCTGTCTAGTCTGTATCCCCGTAGCAAATACCATTTGCGGCCACTGGGGACAGACTAGATCCTAGGCTAATAGTTTACACTTTTGTTGTGATTTTCCGCCACAGCAGCTTTTAGGACAAATTCAGAGCAGAACATTTACCTGAAATAATGTCTTGGCAGTTAAAGGGTCAAACTAGATCAATCATTAAACGGGGACAAGAGAAGACTGAAGTGTTTTAAGTTGTGTGCACGTGAATCCGGGCGCACGTGCCTGGATGTGTGAAACAGATGTAGCCTAGTAATTACACTACCATTGTACATTTGCTAAAAATAATTACAACACTGTGAGCCTACATGCTAACAGATGCTAATACTCACCAGTTAGCAAAAGAAGCACTTTGACAAAGTGCCGTTGAAATGTGGATGCGGTTGGTTCAGGTGTTATAATAAATAAGGCAGTGCTAGGCTAATGCTAATGCTACTTAGCTGTGGGCCCACTGTTGTCTGTTGTCAGCGTAAAATGGTCCCAAATTTCTACTATTAATTAACTAACTCTATTGTAAAAAGTACAGAAACAGTCAAGACAAAATGCACCTGTTCTGTAGAGTGTTTGCAAGTTTGAAAATGGTCGCTAGTAATTAACCTTATGTGATCGGCATATTTTTCTGATCACCGATTAGGCTATTTTTAGGCAATATCGGCCGAATATGATTGGCAGCCGTTCGATCGGTGCAACACTAAGGCCAAACAGAGTAATATATGTGGTTCCCATCACATGGATAGGAAAAATTGGGTAGGTAGGTCGGTCATCCATATTTTATTTTATTTACAATTTTATATACCCGTCTTCTAAAAAGAAGCTCCAAAAATTCTAATTTAATATCAGTTATTCTTTCCAGCAGTTAGAAAATCAACACATTGCCTCAGATTTTCCATGTACATGTACATGTATATTTACAGAATGTTTTAAGAGAGCATAAATGAATTTTAGATAATTGAAATACAATAAAATCTGATTTGACATCAACATTTTTTCTTTTATTGATTTTTTTTCAACAAAAATACAGTTTAACTACAAATGTAAATTCTATCCACATCTAAATATTATTTCAATGAAATAAAGGCCCCAATATTGAAGGCTTTAGTGGACATATACAGCTATCTATTTACTGTTCAGCTTATTTCCTCTTGCCATACTGCTGTTTTGTTACTGGCTTCTTGCCATTCCTCACAATCTTGACAGAGCGGGAGTACAGTTTTAAATTTCTTTTTTAGCTCTGGAAGAGGATTTGCATTTGGTTCCCCACACCAGGCACACAAGTCTTTGTGACCAAGAGATGCTCCATAAAGATATGAAACAATCTTCCCAATTAATAAAGAAACAATGGTGTTTTCGAAACAAACGAAGTGTGAAGTGAGTGGGAAATTAACAGACGATGTACTCTGATTCATCAAGAGGCGAACAGCCAATCAAAACTCGCGCAGCAATCACATGCATTAAGGGTTGTTTTGATGGACATGGACACCATGTATATGGCTCGTCGTTTGTCGCTAGTCATAAATCACGGTGGTCAGACAGGTGACAGATGTTGGTAAACATGAATACGGACTAAATACGGAGAAATACATTCTCTCATCATCAGTCATTGGGAATTTCGAAGATAAGAGTCGGCAGTCGGCCGGTTCATTATATTTAATTTATTTTGACAAACTGATAAAATGTCTACAGAGTCGGCATTTTCGTCTTAAAAAAATTGGGTCGGTCGCATGACCGGAACCACACGTATTATTTTGTTTGGCCCAATAAGGCCTTATATATGTCCTGTGTCACAGGAATGTTAATTATAGTCAAATACAGCATCTAAGGTGAAGAATGGAGGATTTTACAGAGAGTTAGGAGGAAAAAAATCCAGCAGCAGGTGATACTATGACGTATGTTAATTTCATAGCTCTAACCAACATCCATATGAACCCAGAAACAGAACTGTGTCATTGATCTGTTTATTTATTACTTTCTCTGTATTTTTCCACCAATCACCAAACACCTACCTCATATAGTTCCTAGAGGACTAAACAAGACCCTGCCTGCAGAAACATGGCGCACGGGGGAGCCAAGATGGCGACGGTGTAGGTAGTCCTACGTTTCTCTGTCAAACAAACGGACGTTCTGTGAGTAGGCAGATAGAATGAGATTTTCTGATAATGTTTAAATGACACAAAAGTAACTTTAATTGAATATTAATGTGGTGCCAGAATTAAAAATTCACGGAAAACTGAGAAATTTTCAACAAAACCAAGACGGCAAAAGTTTGAACGCAAGCTAGCTAAGGCGCCAAAGGACGGTAACATCAAAGAAAGAAAATTACTTCAAATGCTAAAATACGTAACTCTGAAAAGTCAGCAGAAACTTCTGCAACAGATGATGAAAGCATAGAAACTACTCATGAAGACACAATGGATACACTTTCAGTCCAGTTATGTAACTCTCAAGGGAAAAATACCAACAAGCGGAAGAAACGAAACTTTAACGGTAACAGTGAGAATGTAAATGCGAACATTTTGGCAGCTATCCAGGAGCTCAATTAAACATGGCGAGACATTCAGTAAGATTTCAGTTATTGAATCGATGACAGAAACAACATCTCAACATATTGAAAAACTCTCTTGTACAGTTGAGCAACTTGTGGTTGATATTAATCACCATAAAGAAATTTTGAAACAAACAGATTTACAGATTGAACTACTGAAAAAAGAGAATCGGATTCTGAGAGCCGGAGTTGCTACAGTTACGGATGGTCATTGAAACTACACGGAATAAAAGAAGAGACGAACGAGGACGAGCAGTGGTGATTGACATCCTTGGAAAAGTGGCTCCGGGACTTCAGGAATATCTACAGGAGGGGGTCGACATCGCGCATCGCCTCGGTCCGAAGAGGAAGGATGGATCCCAGCGGTCCTTCATCATCCTCTTTGCGCTGCGCCGCACACGTGATGCTGTTTGGAAAAGTGCCAAAGGCTGCAAGTTTCTGCGGAGCAACAGACTGCGTCTCACTGAGGCACTTTCCCCGGGGGATCGAATGGCGAGAGAAAAACTCTGGCCACTTGTGGAAAAAGCAAGGAAAGAAGGTAAAAAGGCGTCCTTCCTAGGTAGGGCCCTATGCTTTGATAGAGGAGAAGAAAATTGAGCATTTAGATATTGATTAAATGTTTTTACTCAAGCAAATGATGAAATGAGACATACAGTTGAATACTTTTGGTGAACTTATCCCCACATGCTACACGTCTCCAGAATGGTTCAAAAAGACCTATAAAGCTTATTGACGTTGTTTCCAAATATGTCTTAAAAGTTATAACTACGCATAGATGAGAGATGACTGATACAGAGGTATCCATACTGTGGATATTTAAAAAATTCTTGGTAAATATTTAGTCACTATTAAGAACACCAGCAGTTACATTGAGTGGATTAATTCCACACCTCATACCATTTTAATGAAATATTATTTGTTCCAAGGGGTAAAGGAAGATGAACGGTTCTTTTATATAATCAAACCTTTTCCATTATAACAATACATTTGTGAGTTCATGACTTGCATTACAATATCATTTTTGAGCAGCTCAATGTATTTATTACATTGAATTTATATAACTTTCAGTTGAAAACAGAATAAAATGTGTTTTGTTTGAATAGCACTATACTGGGGTTAATCCAGTGCATTTGATAGTTATTGATAAAATATATTAAACTTAACAGTGTTTATAGCACCAACATAATTTCTTTCTATAGTCACAAATTTTTTTTTGTCTGTTTATCACTACCTTGTTCAGGGAAGTGACAACACTACAAAAACACTCTTCAAAGTTCTGGTTATCTATTTGCGAGAGCTACTTTATTGTTAGTTAGTTTGTTTGTTTTATTTATTTGATGAATTGTGTGTTTGATTCTCTAATGGTTATGTCATTGAATGTCAGAGGCATACGCGATTTATTGACAAGAAAAGCCACTTTTCTATTTTGTAAAAATAGTGAAGCTGACTTAATACTGTTACAAGAAACTCATTCCAGTGAGTCGGATGTAAAGTTTTGGAAAGGGCAATGGGGAAATAAGATTTACTGTAGTCATGGTACTAACCATTCTGCTGGAGTCTCAATTTTTCTGCATAGATTCAAAGGGGAAATCTTAGAGGTATTGTCTTCACGTGATGGTAGATGGATAATTGTTATGTTAAAACATGAAAACTCAAATTTCATAGTATGTAATATTTATGGCCATAATTCTTATTCGTCCAATAAAATGCTTTTTAGTCAAATAACCTCAAAAATAAATGAAATGTTACACAAATATCCAAACTCTTATGTAATATTAGGTGGTGATTTTAATGAGTGTCCTGATGAAACAATAGATTCCCTCCAAAACTAAGTCAACCTCTTGGGAGCAGCAACATTGTATTGAAACTCTGCTCGGATCGCTCCCTGACCGATACGTGGCGATTTTTCAACCCAGACATACAGGATTTTACATGGTCCAAGAGTAACCTCTCATCTAGATCCAGAATTGATCTTTTCTTAATTTCTTCATCTGCACTTCAGTATGTGACAGATGTTTCCCATTCTTTTGCCCCATTGTCAGATCATAAAAAGATTACACTGAAATTAGGGGGCTCACAAAATATAGCTAAATTATGAGGTTACTGGAAATTTAATAATGCCCTTCTAAAAGACAACTGCTTTAATAATAGTATAAAAAGTCTAGCTAGTGACATTTTTAATGAAATTGAAGGCAATGTATACACACAAAAATGGGAGTATTTCAAATATATGACAAGAAGTATTGCTATAAAGAGAGGTAAAGAATTAAAGGCTCAGCTGATTTACTGAGTAGGATTGGTCACCTTTTATCCAAACCTGATTTGTCTTCTGAAGAGGAACTAGAATTAAAAAAGATGCAGCTAGAAATAGATAAAATTTATATTGAATTAGCCAAGGGTGCATTTGTAAGATCTAGAGCCAAGTGGCTAGAAGAGGGGGGGGACCCTGCCTGCAAGTAGGAAAGGAAAAGGTTCTAGGAAATATGTAGTTCATATGCTGTGGGAAAGAGGGGAAAAGGTTATAGGAACTAAAAAGGTTCCTACCCACTGTTCAGTGTTACCCAAGATTTTCACAGCACATGGGTTTTCTAATTATGCAAAATAAAAAGCCACTATGCCAGACATAATCTACAGGGTAATTTGAGACCCAAAAGAGGGACATTTCCTAAACCACCATAAATATTAAAGTAGTAAAGACTAGTACTGTGTGTCCAATCGGCCACTGAGATAAAAACCAAAAAATAAATGTAAGAAAATTAAGAAAGAGTCAGGTCATTTTAACTTCATTCGCACAAACTTTATTCATTTGAACAACATCTCATTTGGCCCGAAACAACAGAACACAAAGTACACAAGCTACACACACATACTGCAACACAGACACACACACATACACAACCATGTGGGCCGCTGCATATTTCATACATCTATTATATGATACATTATTAGTGTTCTTATTAATATTATTGACTTATTTAACATCAAATATCCACAAGTTCAGTCTGAGCTGCGTTCACCGACACGTCAACGACCGCGTGATGATACGCTTCCACGCTGACGTTAACGTGAACACAGTGAATGCAGCTCAGAGCTCAGCTACGACTAAAGAACCACAACATGAACACCAACACGGACACGCTAAGGTTGAACATAGAACCAAAAAACGCAGAACACGCATCCTCCATCAGAACCATCAACGTTTATACACATGTTCGTCTCCTGGAATCATGACTCAGGTTAGCAACGCAACCGTAAACAAAAACACATTCAGAACATGATGAACACAACAATATTAAATAATGTGAAAAGCAGCAGAACCAGCTGGAACCAGACAGACCAGTTGAGTTCTAACCAGTACTTTTACTATGGACTATTACTAAATTGTGTACACTTAGGTTTGCAGTTGTTATGAAGACAGGTAAGTTTGGAATTGACAGTATACCAGAACCATTAGAACCCAAACAGTACCATGTGGAACCAGCTGAAACTGGTCAGAACCAGTACAACAGAATATTTCAGAATCAGAGTCCATCCTTTGCTCTGCATCTTTGTACATTGCCATGGCAACAGCAGAACCTTTCATTTACAATCACAGAAACTTCATCATAATAAATAAATAAATACGTAAATAAATACAAAATGTAAACCTTACACTGTAAAAAATAGTTCCTTCAATAAATTTTAAACACCTAGTTTTCATACGAACAGCAAATAAAAAAAAAAAATGACTGTATTATCAGCCCTGAGCCAGTTAGTTAACTGGTCATGCTAACCAATGAACTAACTGTCTCTGCAATACCAATGCATTAACCTGTTATGCTAACCAATGCATCATCTGGTTATACCAATATTCTAACTGGTTATGTTAACCAATCTGCTAACTGCTCATGCTAACCAATGCAGTAACTGGTTATACTAACCAATATACTAACTGGCTAGGCTAACCAATATGTTAACAGCTTATGCTAACAATAAGCTAGCTGGCTAAGCTAACCAATGAGTTAACCAGTTATGCTAACCAATGAACTAACTTGTTGAGCTAATTGGTTATTCTAACTCATGATTTCCCTGGTTGAGCTAAGTGGTTATGCTAACTGGTTGAGCTAACTGGGCATGCAGAGCTGATCCCAGACCAGCCTGAATGGTCAAGAGGCAGAGTGAGACTGGTTCAGGTCTACACTGTCTCTGGAGTTGTCTACAGTACTTTATAAACCTGATGTAAACAAGAGTCACATAATTCACTGCTGAGATGTGATTGGACAGACAGACAGACAGGCAGCAGACCTGTCTCACCCTCCACACACACATATTTATACACTGAATATTGCAGTTGAAGTATTTTGCTGATGGTTCAGAACCACATGTGCTCATATTCAATATCCTTAGTACTAGAACGTTCACGGTAACACAGTGGAGAACAGAAGAACACGAACACTGGGCGGGGCTAACCCTCCATAGAAGACTGAGGGCTCTCTCCGTGGGCGGGGCTACCTTTACTGGGCCGACTAGGAAGAGAGGGACACAAACAACAGCACTTTAGGGTCAAAGATCACATCAGACAATGACAACGCCTCAGTTGGAACCAGATCAGACCAGTTCAACAGCCCCCCCCCCCCACACACACACACACACACACACACGCTCTGTCTCACCCCCCACCCCAGCTGGTCTTTAAACCTGGTTCCAGAGCAGACTTAGCACACTTAGCCTGAGATGAGCTTCAACTAAATCAAGTGACTGCCATTTTGGAAAGAAAGTGTTGACTGAGTCCAACTGAGGAGCAGAACCTGTAAACAGACCAGGCAGCCATGTTTGTAGTTTTTGTGCTTGATGTCGTTGCTGGTTTGGTAGAGGTTGTACAATGATGTGTTTCTGTTGAAGAGCCTGGAGTTTAGCGTCACCACTTGCACAATGCTAATGGGACTACCACTGGTTTTATCATTATCACACTAATTCAAGATCATGTTCAAGATCATAATTTTGAAGGAATTTTTTTTACAAAAATAAAAACTTGATGCATACCCATAATACACAGTGACCAATGCTACACATCTAATTTTTATTAGACCCACTCAGGATATCCATGACTTTTATATTCAATAACATTCTATTGTCAAATGTATACATTTAATCACAAATATAATTTTAGTAGAAAGATTCATAAGTGGATCTTTACTTGTTTTTTTCTACAGCGTATTAAGTGCTACATAAGCAAAAAAAAACATCTGTCACTACAAGAATATAGTCAAGAAAAGGTGTGGAATTTTGCAAGAATGAAGTTATAGTATGACAATAATGTCATATTTTTTAAAATGCATGGGAAAAATTGTTTAATTTACAAGAATAAAATAAGAATTTACCAGTGCTAGCCCTGCAGTCGAATACTTTAGTTAGTTCATCCGCAAAGGATCCAATTTACTCCAAATCCATTTGGTTCTTACAATGAAAAATCTCAAACATGTACGAACTGTCTTTAAAGTTCAACTAATGCTAATGCGTTGGTGTAGGCTGGGCTAATAGGCTCCACTTTTGGCCTTTGTGTTAAAATCCCAAATGAAAGTAGAAACTCACAGAATGTTCCAAGTTCTTCATTATGAGTGGATGTGACTTTAATCTGGAAAATGTTTGCTGTTTATATTTGACCTGATTGTGATAAAATTACAGGTCACAAAACATTGTCATAGTGACAATGTTTTTATTGCCTTATGTGGTCCGAATATACCGTCATAGATTTTTCAAGTAGAGTTTTCATGTTCCATTGATTTCCACACTAGGAATGGTTCATGTACCGGGTTTGTCCTGGTCCCAACCACTCCGACAGACCACATGGAACCAACAAGAACCATTAGACCCACATGGAATAAACAAAAACCAGTTAGAACAAGATGGACCCAACAACAAAACAGAACCACAAGGAACTAGTTCCTCTATGGTAGAACTGGTCTGAAATAGAACCAGTACAGGCTGGAGGGCAGGGAAGTGGAACAGAGTAGAACCTCAGGATTCAGCGGAACCCAGTAGAACCTCAGTGGAAACCAGCAGAATCGGACTCTACGCTGATGACGCTGATGTGTTCATGACTGGGATGTTTAATGTGTCAGAGGGAGGAATCAGGGGGAGGTCTGAAGGGTCTGGATGGAGATGCAGGAGCCCTATGACAGGACGGACAGACAGACAGACGGACAGTTAGACAGACAAACAGACAGGAGTAGTTAGACAGACATACAGGAACAGGATGATGGAGCTGTCAATCACCAAGTGGGAGAGCGTGGTGCAGTCGTCTCATTTCCATTGATTATTTAATTATATGAATAAAACTCACAGAAAAAAAAATTAATGTCCCAACCATTTTATTTTTTGTCAGAGGTGTTTTTTCAAAAATTAAACTGGTTTGACACAAAACCTGAGCATACAAACACATGTCACATGATGCAAACTAGAGTCACATGACCAAACACTAGAGTTACATGTCCCAAACTAAAGTAACATGACCTACACTAGAGTCACATGTTGCAAACTAGAGTCACATGACCAAACACTAGAGTTACATGTCCCAAACTAAAGTAACATGACCTACACTAGAGTCACATGATGCAAACTAGAGTCACATGACCAAACACTAGAGTTACATGCCCCAAACTAAAGTAACATGACCTACACTAGAGTCACATGTTGCAAACTAGAGTCACATGACCCAACACTAGGGGCGGCTGTGGTTCAGTTGGTAGAACGGGTTGTCCAATGACTGAAAAGTTGTCGGTTCGCATCCCGGCTCTGGCTGTCCACATGTCGAAGTGTCATGAACCCTTTGTTAGTCTCCCAGTAGGACTGACAGAACCTTAGAAACCTACTGGTGTATGAGTGTGTGTGAATGGGTGAATGTGAGGCTAATGTAAAGAGCTTTGAACCATGAAGGTGGAAAAGAACAATATGTAAGTGCAAAACATTTACCATTGACTAGAGTCACATGTCCCAAACTAGTCACATGATACAAACTAGAGTCACATGAGCAAAGCTAGTCACATGAACCAAACTAGTGTAACTTGACCAAAACTAGTCACGACCCAAACTAAAGTTACATGACCCATACTAGAGTCACATGATCAAATACTAGAGTCACTTGTCCCAAACTAGTTACATCCAAACTAGTTACGTGACCCAAACTAGCATCACATGTTCCAAACTAGAGTTCAGTGACTCAAACTAGAGTCACATGACCAAAGACACATGTCACATGACTAATACAAACAGATGCTGATGGATATTAGAAGAAGAGTTGAACCCAAACGTGTGTATGTGTGTGTGGACACCAGGAAACCAGACCATTTATGAATATAGTCACAGAAGTCACAGACAGAGGATTCGGGGCATTTAAATTAATACCTACAGTTCTTTATGGAGCTGTTTATGGAATGCAAAACACTGACATCAACCACAAGAAAGAAACTCATCAGATTCACTTTTGGATTAAATGGACAAACACACATGACACAGTTGTCTTTCTGAATAAATATGGGTAAAGGTTTTTTTGCAGATGAACTGTGAAAAACAGACCAGTGTTTCCATCCATGATTCCCACAGTCAGTGTTAGGGCCAATTCCAATTCCTCCCTTAACCCTCAATCAGTCATCCTCAAAAGTAAGTGTAAAGGACTATTTGTGGCTTAGATATGGGACACCCCTTAAATGTTGGCCCTGAAATTAATCAGGGCCCGCGTTGTCTCTGTAGTCCCTGAAATGAAACACAACTGTATTATTTTTTAAAATATTTCCACTGTTAACTCTGCCTGCTTAATCATAAGCCACAAACACAGCTATCATCCACTGGTCCATCAGGTCCACATTTTTTAAATTGTTGTTGACTATCTGTAACTTATTCTTTCAGTTAGAGCTATCAAATAAATAATCTCTATAAATAACGCGACCATATTCAGCTGTCACTGCATATCACGGCTCAATGAAAGGTAAACACTAGCTATAACTATCGTTAGCTAACTCTGCGGCTACAGGAGATGATATTAGCCCGGTCATCTTATACCATTATTGGCACAAATATATTATATAGGCTGTTATCTTGATAAAATAACTACATTACCACAGCGAAAAACGAATGTTTTTGTAACGTTAGCAAACTTAAGTGGTAGCTAGCTTGTCTGCACCAGCCGCTATTGACAAAAGATCCTAAAATAAAAAATATGTTGTGCAACAATGAGGTACATAATCCATAAAATGGACCTGAACTAAGATAATACAATGATTTTCGTAATTTTTATATCTCCATTAACAATGAAAGTACTGCATTCTGGGTAACCCTTGCTCCCAAGGGTGGTGTCGTGAATCTCAATATTGAGGGCTATACAGTCCTCACACTTGCCCCTCAACTTAAAGGTTCTTAGAATTGGGACAGCACTTACACTTCACGGGAGCACACATTTTGAGATTGAGGTTTAAGGGAGGAATTGGCCCAAAGTGTGTGCGATGAAAGTGTATAAAAACTACAACTTTTCCCATCAAATCTGAGAGCGTCACATGGTCATTTCCTGTCATTTATTGTTTTTTCTTTATGAAACATGTAACTCATCTTTCGCTCAAACATCAACACTGGTATATACAGTTCATCCATAACAACAGTTGAGACTTCAGGGTATTGTAGATCTTATAGTATTGGCATAGTATAGAGCAGGCATGGGCAAAGTATCCCACAAAGGGCCGGTGTGGCTGCAGGTTTTTGTTCCAACCAACCAAGAGTTCACAGTTTGACCAATCAACTCTCTGAAAATCCAGATCAAGTTGATTAATTGAATCAAGTCTGGTGTGCTGCTGCTTGGTTGGAACAAAAACCTGCAGCCACATCGGCCCTTTAGGAATGGTTTGCCCATCCCTGGTATAGAGTGTATACATTATATAGAGGTAATGCATTGACGTCACACAATCCCATGTTTCCGTAGTTGTGCCGCCACATTGGGCGTCAAGAAAACATAATCTTGCATTAACACATTACAACACGCTGCTGTTTTTTCACGATTATATGAAAATCAAAACAGTCCTGGTCCCACTGTAGTTATAAATGTCCAGATACCCTAAATCAGGAAGTGTCGGCACACATCATCACAAGACATTAAGAAAACCAGCTTTAACATGTCTTTTGGTAGAGTATACGGGTCGAAAAATCCTATCTGCTCAATCTACGATCGATAATGATCCTTATGAGTATCGGACAACTTCAAAGCATCGTCAGAAAGACGATACTTTTCAGCCATAATACTGTATAATGATAGAGCGCTGTGTTTTCTTGCCGTCCAATGTGGCGGCACAACTACGAAATCATGGGATTGCGTGACATCACATGCATTACCTCTATAGACTGAATGCTCTGAAGTGTGGTCAATCAATTGCTCCTCCCACTTTGTAATTTGGAATATAATGATGTAGTAGTGGGTGGGATCAAATGGTTAAAACTGTAATCTGATTGGATGATGAAGCACAGACACAGTGACATCACACAGACAGCCGACGTACCATTGGTGAACTCCTCACTGGTCACTGATAGAGATTCTGAAAGAGCAACCATATATGGTCAATATGAGGGGATGGGACAGGGGTGGGGCTACCTGCTCTGGAACAGAAGGAACTGAGCCAAAGGTCGTGTTGTAGAATCACAGGTGTTTATTCAAAGAGGAGATAAAGTTCTGTGTCACCGATAAAAGGTACTGAGAGAACCGGATCACACAAACAGAGACAGAGAGACAGACGTACAGACAAGAGACAGACTGACGGACATGGCTCCAGGTGGATGAAGGTCCAGTACGGATGGAAGCAGAATGTTTAACGTTAGCATTAGCTTAGCATCGACAACAGTAGCAGAAGGAAACAGATGTTTACTGTGTGATCTGATACAAACAGCTGATCAGGTAAAAACAACTGTTTCCTGTTATCCTCGTATTTCTGCTGTTGCGGTTCCTGCATTTCCATGTTCTCAGTAGAACACGTGGGAACATGCGGAACATGTGTGAAAGTGTGGGCGTGTCCCTTTAATGGAAGAATAACCATGAGGTGGTAATGAGGATGAAGCTGAGGATGAAGATGATGGGTGGGGGGTTCCAGAAAGACCAGGCTTTCTTTTCCATGTCTGTGCTGATTGTTTGTGGATCACTGGGGTTTTTCTACAGCACCAATGAAGAAGAACTCGGTCTCCTTCATCCTGGTTTCTCTCACCCTATGCTCTGATTAGTTAATTCTGATAAACCACGCCCCTGTGTCCCGTTAAGTGAAGGTCCTGATGAGTTCACTGGGAGCTTCCTAAACTGGACACGGTGGCGTCAGTCACACTGCGTTAAGGTCACATGACAGTGAGGGAAAACAAATATATAAGTACCGTATTTTCTGGACTATAAGCTGCATCCACTGTATTTTTAAAAAATATTATAAAAAAAAGAATACACAAACCACACAGAGTTATAAGCAACAGATATCTAGGTTGAAAAATCAGATATTTACTGCATGTAAAGAAGGATTTTAAACTGTAAATGTAGTTACATGTTTGTACCTGAACAGATTGTTTCCTAACGGTGTCTTTTAACACGGCAGCAACTTTGCTGATTAAAACAGAACAGAACCAAGAGAAAAAACAAATTACCAGTATTTACCTTTTAATCATTTCTCCCATATGTTAAATCACAAATCACTTTAATTATCTTCACTGAAACCCGTGAAGTCGTCTTCTTCTGTGTCAGAGTTGAACAACCTCAGAAGGCTTTGTAACATCTGTCTCCATAATGAAGGGGTGAGGATTAGACAAATAATTAACAGTTGCCAATTTGTTGTCTGTGTTCTATCTGCTAAAGAAACAGTAGCCTATTCTTTGCATTCTAGTTAGAGCGCCCCTAGCAGTGGAAGAAAAATCCACAGAATAGCCGCACCTTTGTATAAGCATCATGGTTCAAAACATATGAAAAAATAGCAGCTTATAGTTAAGAAAATACGGTAAATAAAAAAACTGAAAATAAAACATAAACAAAGAACAGTGAACTGAATGGAACAAAGACATTAAAGTGACACTACAGAATTTTGGACATCAGACCTAATTTCCAAGTGAGCCAGAGTGTAGGAAATGTGTAGAGAATTTTTTTTTTTAATTTCATGCAGTCTTTTTAAATTCAGAGGAGGCTGTTGCTAGGCTAGCGAAAGTGAATGTCCTTTATGGTAGCCGGCAATTAAAACAACCATAACCCAATCATCAAAACACCCAAAGCAAATCAGTAATAATGTCAGACTCTGGATGTAAATTTCTGTGGTGACTGAAACATATTTGAAATGAAACTGACCTTGCGTCACATGAGTTGTCGCATGTTCACAGACTAATTTCTCAGCAGCAGCAAAATTTTACTTAGCACTCATCAGTTGTGATGCGACCAGCCCACTTCAACAGTGAATCGAGAGATGTTGGTAACGTAGCTTATGCGCCCAATGCTATCTTTGGAATAGCGGATTAAAAACCAACTACTTGGCAACATGGTAAATCAGCGTTCATATAGCAACTGCAACAATAAAAACCATAGATGGGTTCAGAAAAGTTTTCACTATTTTCTGCAGCAGCTTCAGCAGTGGTTGCTTCTACAGATGCATTCTCTCATTTGACCCTTTGTAAATTCATCTCAATTCTTCGTCAGTATACTCTGGCTCGTACAGGTATGGTTTGTTGGAAAAATGCAATTGCACCTCCTCATCATCAAAACAATCAGGTTCAACAAACATTGCCGTATTTTGACCAGGTTCTCTGTGCTCACATAGCTATGACAATTGCACATAAACAAACTATTACAGTAAGTACAGCCGGCAAGATTAGTGCTAGGCAACATCAATCCATGGCAACCAAGCTTTCAAACAGGAAGTACAAATTGCTGTTAGTGATCAAACAAATGCAAGGTGGGTTTAACTCCTAAATCACTCTATCGAGACAAATATTTACATCAACAGCCTGACATAATAACTGATTTGCTTTGGGTGCTTTGAGGATTGGGTATGGCTGTTTTAGTAGCTGGCTAACATAAAAGGACATTCACTTTTGCTAACCTTGCAACAGCCACCTCTCATTTTACAAATAATTTATTAAAAGACTAGATGGTAAGTATCCCAAAATATGAGATGTGGACTGCACAGGAAATTATCCCAGTTGGTCAACACCCTGTAAGAAGTAGAGGTACATACTCCATTTTAGTCCCAAAGTACTAATATAAAAACACACTAAGACATAATAAAAACCTAAAAATACTAAGATAAACACAATAAAATATAATCAAAGCTACAAATACTACGATAAAAACACAATAAAACATACTAAAAGCTTGATTTATGAAAAGGACTAAATTTTAAGTATTCCAAAATATGAAATGTGGGCTGCATAGGAAATGATCCCAGGTGGTCCCCACCATGCAGGAAGCAGGGACACATCCTCAGTTGTAGTCCCCAGTGTCATTGGGTGTTTCGGCCTTTTAAAATATAATACATCCTCCTCTGGGGCAGGCCCACCACAGGCTGATCAGACCTGGGTGTGTGTCCCTAACTTCCCGGGGCCCACCTGGGATCCCTCCTTTTTAACCACAGCCACCAGCTGCAATGCTGCTGCTTCTAATGCTTCTCTGATGGTACGACGCAGGGCTTGGCCATGGATTCCCAGATCTTTCAGGAGATTGATGGTGGATGTTGCAATGAAGCCTCGGCAGCCCACTTCAACAGGACGGACTGACGTCGCTGTTCAGCCTCTGCCTTCAAGTCTGAGTACCTCAGCATTTTCCTCTCACAGGCTTCATCTGTGGCGTCTTCCCATGGTACTGTCAGCTCAATGAAAAATACAACCCCTGAGCTGTCGGACCACAGTACCATGTCTGGCCTTAGGGTAGAAGTTGCTATCTGTGGAGGTACTGTGAGTAAGTGGCCTACGTCAGCATTTCCCAGTCCTTGGCGCCCTCCAGCTGATTTCTCATGGTTGGTGCTGCTGACAATTCTGGGCGTTGTTCACCCTCACGAACAAAACGTAGCCTCGAGGTTTGGGTGGCAATGACTTGGTTGCCCTTCTTTTGTCCTCCACAGTGGCAAACCAGGGACTTCAACACCTGGTTGTGCCTCCAGGTGTATCTGCCTTGTGAGAGGTTCACTTTGCAGGTGGTGAGGATGTGCCTTAGGGTTGCTGGTGTATGACACAATGGGCATCATGAACAAAAACTGAATGGAATAAAAATAAAAATAAAAATAAAAAATCTCTACACATTTCCTACACTCTGGCTCACTTGGAAATTAGGTCCAATGTCCAAAATTCTGGAGTGTCACTTTAAGAGCAGGGCGTGTTCACTGTCCCTCCCTCCCTTCGACCACTGACCTGAACATTAGATCATACTCAGAGTTTCCACATGACAAGACAACATTAAATCCATGTGTTTTACTCAAGTTTTCCTGAAAGAGCCATGATTCATTGAACAGGAATTAAAAACCTGAGCATCTCATAATTCTGACCTTTGACCTCAGAGTGACCTCACCTGGGGACTCCGGGTGGGGGTGCTCTGTTGGGCCGGGATGGCACGGAGGGTGGGGGTCCAGGGTCAGGTGACACTGCGGGACGAGAGGGGGGGCCAGGGGCTGCCCGACCACCTGGACGAGGGGGTCCGGGAGGGGCCCGGCGCTGGGGGGTGGGGCTAGACATAGGAGACCTGTCAATCAAAGAGTCAGCGGTCACAGAGCTTCAAAGAAAATCAATAACATGATTATAGGAAAGACCCACGAAAACAACAAACCAATCTAATATGTAAATGACACAAGATCATCAGCTGGGCTGTTGCTAGGTTACCTGCGTCCTGAGGGCATCCCCGTCACCTGCAGCCAGGAGTCATCGACAGGCGGAGGCATCGCCGTGGTGATGGTGGTGGTGCTAATGTCACCGATGATGTTGAGGCCTTCGCGCAGAGCGTGGTACATGCGGAGCATCTCATCACGGTGCTGAGCCTGGAAACCAGAAAGACCACGACACAGTTTTGTCAGACCCCCTGGACCCACATCAGACCATCTGGACTCACATCAGACACCCATGGACCCACATAAGACCCCCATGGACCTACATCAGACCCTCATGGACCCACATCAGACCATCTGGACTCACATGAGATACCCATGGACCTACATCAGACCCCCATGGACCCACATCAGTCCATCTGGACTCACATCAGACCCCCATGGACCTACATCAAACCCACATGGGCCCACATCAGACACCCATGGACCTACATCAGACCCACGATGGACATACATCAGATCATATGGACCTACATCAGACCTCCATGGACCCATATCCAGGGCTCTACAGTGCGCCCATTTCACTCGCATTTGCGAGCAAATATTTCAGCGTGCGAACGAGGAAAACAAAACAGTCGCACATGTGCGAGTGCTTCTTGCAGCACACAATAAGGCACACAGACCTGAGGAGCTAATTATGGCAAAAGCCAAAGTGTTCACATAGCCACGCGTTGTCTTTATTATATCACACGTTACAGAACGCGTTCTAGCACGCGCACTGGCGCGCTATCACGCGTTACAGGACGCGTTCTGGTACGCGCAATGGCACGCGTTCTAGCACGCGTTCCATTATGCATGCTAGAACGTTCCATAACGCGTGCTATAGGATCATTTTGACTGTTTTTTGTTCATTGTGTTGCTTATTTTATCTTATTTCATTTTTTACTGTGTCTCAGTCTCAGGAGTTAAAGGGTTAATCATTCTAAAATGGATCTAATAACAAGGCAGCCAATACAACGTTCTAAAATGTATCAAAGGACAAAGCATCCCATAATACAAAGTTATGTTATGGTCTGCTCTAAATTAACACAAATGACAGCAGTCATTCAAGAATGTTGGTATCTGTGCGCAAGTACTGCACTGTAAATAAATAAACATTTAAACTAAAACCGACTTGTGCCCCTATTTTTTTTTGTGTGCTCCTAAATTTTTTAACTTAGGGGCACGTGTGCTCCTGGAAAAAAAAGTTAGTGTAGAGCCCTGCCCACATCAGACCATCTGGACTCACATCAGACCCCCATGGACCCACATCAGACCATCTGGACTCACATCAGACCCCCATGGACCTACATCAGACCCCCATGGACCTACATCAGATCATATGGATCTACATCAGACTCCCATGGGCCCACATCAGACCATCTGGGACCAATTTGACAAAATACTTTGTGGGTGGTGCCTAACTGGTGTCAGCTGATGACACAGGCCACATTTATAAGGAGACGATCAGAAGAGAAGACACAAAACTGCTGTTTCATCTTAACGACACTAGGATGTGTCAGAGGGAGGGGGCATGTACAGTTAGCACAGAGATCACGCCACTGTTTACCACAACAGGGTAATAGTATACAGAGTACAAAATACACATGTTCACTACATGGGGTCTGTTGTGTATAGTGCTCCTCTGTACCCCCCCTCAGTGCCCTACCTGCTCCTGGGACTCCTCCATCAGGGTGTTCTGGTCTCCACAGGAGTAGAGCTGAGCCAACAGGTCAGCATGGATGAACTCTTTAGTCTGAGGAGGAAACAGGAAGTCACATGACTGATGACATCACAGATAAGTGTCTGTGTGTGAGTGTGTGCATGTGTGTGTGTGAGTCGTACATTGTTGACCATCAGGTGCATGATGGTCTTTGGGATCAGGTCTCGGACCGTGCGGTGGATAATGGAGAGGTACGAGTCCACCAGGTTCCGAACGATCTCCACCTGTCGCTCCAGCTGAGGGTCCAGACTGTGGATCTGCCCGTCAGTACTGGACTCCTCTGCCTCCACCTGTGAAGGAGCAACACCATCCATGAGATCCACGGCCCCCAAAAAAACACGACACATCACACCCATGGTCCTCCACCTGTCAGACTCACCTTTTCCTTGTCCTGCTCAGACATAAAGGGAACACAGACAAAATTATTGTGGAATAAATTCAAATGTAAACACCATGTTTAAACACGTTAAAGACAGTGTAATGCAGTACCACGCTGCGTTCAGGGTACACTCCAGCCCGTAGGAAAGATGCCTTCCAGCTGTCCACCTCCTCCTGAGACTCACTGGCCAACTCCAGCTGACGGTAGTCCTTATACACATTCCTAACACACATACACAGAGGTCAAAGGTTGAACAGTTACCCTCACTGTGAGAACTAAAGGCCAGGCCAGGCCAGGCAAGGCCAGGCCAGGCCAGACCAAGCCACGCCAGGCAAGGCCAGGCCAGACCAAGCCACGCCAGGTCAGGCCAGACCCACCTGTGTTCGGTGTTGAACAGGGCGAAGATGTGTTTGCTGGACATGAAACTCTTCTCGATGTCCTTGAGCTTCAGGTTATCGACAGGAAGCATGTACTTCTTCTCCTTCTCCTGGAGGAGGTGATATACACAGGGAAAGGGAGGGTCTTAGGTGGTCTGTAACCATGGAAACCACAGCAGGGGGGTTTCTCTTCTTCTAACATCCATCAGCATCTGTGTGTTTTGGTCATGTGACTAGGTTTGGTCATGTGATTGTAGCTGCACATGAAGGTCCGTACGTTACAGTTTTGTGTCATAAACCAATTTAATTATGAAAAACCATCTCTAAGAACAAATAAAACTATTCAGAGAAAAAAACTGTTTTAGTGAAAGGCTGTTTTTTTTTTCCATCAGGCACATTTTATGTATGAGTTAAATTCATGATATTTAAGGGTCAATGATAAAGACACTTGCGTTGTGCGTTTTGGTGTGCTGTGTGTTGCCATGGGTTACCTCATCATCTTTGTACCAGGACAGGGTCTCCGCCGTCAGGACGAACCAGTACTCTTTGGCTCCGCCCTTCATGATGCCAATGTTGTTGATGGTCAGCCATCCTTTACGGATCACCTGTGAGCGAGGAGAGCCAGCACGCCATCAGTCATGTGACCAATCAAACACCTGGGCCTACACTTCTGCATTCAGAGTCAGGTGTGTACTCACACCTGGAGTCTCTCACACACATACATGATGTGAAACACTCACCATGATCTCGTCCTGGTGTTGCCACGGCAACAGAGGCAGAGAAAAGAATGGACAGAGAGAAACCCATGAATGAACCTCTTCATTCATCCACCAACGAAGAGTGAGCAGAGGGTTACCAAAGCTACCTGGGTTACCATGGTTACTTGGGTCACATGGGGACTCACCTGGTTTCCAGCCACTTTCTTCTTACTCATCTGACTGCTCTTCTGTTGAGCACTGACACACACACACACACACACACACACAACAAACAACAAACAATTGGAGTCAAATAAAACCAGACTTTATTGGAAAACTGAAATTGTGTGTGTGTGTGTGTGTGTGTCAGAGGTTGTTTTAACAGCAGTAAGGATCTTACTTTGCAAAGCCAATGAAATCCTCATGGTTAGTGTTCATGTAGGCCAACTCAATGTCAATGAGCAGCATCACCTGAAACAGAGCAGAAGAGGCGGAGTCAGACCAAACTGGGACCTCCCCCTGTCTGTCAATCAAGCCCTTACAGCTGCTTCAGCAGATAACAGTCCAACTGAAAATAAAGGGAGGTCACATGACAGGCGGGTCATGTCAAACGTGGATCATGTGACAGGCGGGTAGAGGTCTGCGCGGGACACAATTTCCAGCCCTGTTCCTGCCCACTCCCGCAAAGAGTTACGATTTTCAGTCCCACTCCCACCCGCACCTGCCATGTTTTGTCCCTCTCCCACCTGCAAGTCCCGCAGGACTCAGATGTGAGCTGAATTGTGGCATACAGAAGACAACTTGCCCAGTGTCGCTTAGTGGCCTGAGTCCTTTTGATTGAGACTCACTTAGTGGACAGTGCAAGGGCGGTAATTTTCACGCCAGGGTCCGGTCTTCTCGGAGTCGGGTTGTTTATGAATGCAGCCTAAAGCGGGTGGTAAACTCCATATAAGGCTTTCCCCTTAAGGGAAAGTTGAAAAGAATTTTGAAGAGAGAGTTCAAGAGGGCTTGAAACCAGATGGGGGTCTGTGCAGTCCACCCGGGGGATTCAACCTCAGCGGGTAAGGATCGGCCACTTGGTGTTGGGAGGACCCCTCGCAGGACCTCCCCCCTCTCACATATATATGATAGTCAAAATGAATCATTTATCATTTTTATTTTGTAGGATTACAGCTTATCACCACTCCCACCCACTCCTGCAATGTGCACTCCCCCTCCCAACCGTGCCTGCAGTGAGCTTTCAAAATTTGGCATGCGCCGCACTACTTTGCGTTGGGTCCCGCGGGACTCCCGTCAAGTGCAGGGCTCTACAGGTGGGTCATGTGACAGGTGGGACCAGTCTGACCTGGTTTTTAGTGCGACTCTCCCGGTCTCTGATGTGCTGAGTGACGATCCGCTCCATCTCCTCCCTGAGCATCGGATACTGAGCCAACTACAACAGACAGAAGACAAGGGTCAGAGGTCAGGGGTCAGGCTGAGACACTTTTCTGAGACGGTGAATCAACATCTGACCCATAAAGTTTAACAAACATGTAAAATATACAGGTTAAGGTTAAAGACAAAGTAATGCAGTGGTGGGAACACAAACACAAGTGTGTATAGTGTGTAGTTTGTTGACCTTCTGCGTGCACTGTCTGACGGTGTTGACCAGTTCACTGATCACCATGTCCACACATTTCTGACACGGCTCTTTGATTTGAGCGATCTGACGCTTCACGATGGTTTCAAACGCCATGTCAGGAGTGAACAGACCGGTCCTGAGGAGACACAAACAAACACATGTTCACATAAACACACACACACTGGTTCTGACTCAGGGGACAGACGGGCACACACCTGATTCCGTGGATGTTCTTGATGGCGTAGCTGATCTCCTTACGAAGAGTCTTCTCATCACCCTCCAACTGAAACGACAGACATATGAGGACCTGCATCAGCCATGTGTGTCTGTGTGTGTGTGTGTGTCTGTGTGTCTGTGTGTGTGTACATTTACCTTGACCAGTTCAAAGGGGAAGCGTTCATGGAAGATGCGGTTGATCTTTGCTCCTCCTGATAATTCATAAGTGTCGACCTGATCACCTGATCCTTCAATCCGCTTTTCAAAGTCCACAGCGAACTGTTGGACCATCCTGTAACACACACACACACACACACACACACACACACACACAGACACACTATCCATTAAAACTGAACAGGACAAAGTTAAGGTTTAGTTATTGACAAGAATAACTTCAAAGTCTTTCCACTAAAGAATCAAAGTGGTTTATTGGTAGTTAACCAATCTGGTATCAATTGGATGGGTCATTAACAAGTCTGGTTAGATGGGTACTAAACCAGTCTGGTGTTCGTTAGATGGGTAGTTAAGTAGTCTGGTGTTAGTTGGATGGGTAGTTAAGTAGTCTGGTCTTACTGCAGCAGGGCCTTCGTTTTACGGCTTGGGTCATCGGGTCTGAAGTTCTTGTACTCTTCCACCTCCTTCTCAATGGACAACAGTTGACTCTGCAGTTTGCTGCGTAATCCTGGCAATGTGTCCCGGATGTGGTTGGTCAGTTGCTAGGGGTGACAAATAGACATCCTGTTACTATGGTTACAATGATGACAACAGTGTTTAGAGCAGAGAGAATCACCAACATGAACATCTGTTTGGTCTAAATCAGAGTTTTTCAAAGACCCAGAGCCCAGTCTGGTCTGGGGTTCCAGTCCAAATCTGAAACTCTGGTCTATGTGGGTCAATGTGGGTCTATATGGTCATTGTTATCTATATGGGTCTATGTGGTCGATGTGGGTGTATGTGGGTTGATGTGAGTCTATCTGTCCTCCAAATGTCCAGGGTCTAACAAGAGGACCTGGACCTGCTCTTGGTCCAGGTGTTCCTACCTGGTTGAGGACTTTCTGCAGGTAGGCAGTGCCCATGCGGTCGGCCAGGTGTCGATAGGATGGATGCGACAGGAAGAACTTTCTCTCGGCCTGCAGAGCCGCTGTGATGTCCTTCTTCCCATCTATGTCCTTCTGGCTGCGGTTGACGACGCCGATGTAACCTGACACACATGACAGCGTCACATGACACGACAGCATTACATGTTCCCACTGTCACCATCTTGGCAGTGTTGCACTGGTCATGTGGATTCAAAGGTGGAGCTGAGAGCATGGGGGTGATTGATTGACACCCATCAAACCCTGCGTTGCTTGTAGCTAAGAGCTAACGCAACGAATCCAGAGCCAAGCGCTGACTGGATCCAAAATCGCTGTGTTTTTTATTCCTTACAAATTAAAAATGTTCTGTGGTGATATCTGAGGTCAAGAAGGCAGGAGGGTAGCAACTGTGGTTTTTATCCATTCGAGGTGGTTTAATGTATGTAAATATAATTTCATTTATGGAAAACTGAAGCACAAACTTCTTAGATGGTCTGTTTGCTCAGTCAACAGTAGATAAAACCATATTTGTCCAATAAATGCAGTAAAAATATCCCATTAACACTGATGAACATGAACAGCTCAAATATAACTGACAGGTCAAAGGTCAGTGAAAACAAACAGTATTTAAAGTAGTTTAACGTGAGGCTGTGGCCTTTCCTGGAGCTAGCCACTAGCCACCAACGCTAACACTGGGAGTGCATCTGCCATCTGTCAATCAATAAGACACACCCCTAATTGTGCCTAATATTAAGATTAAATGATATCTAAAAGGATGAGTTATAACCCCCCCCCACACACACACACACACACACACACACCACAGTTGTAATGAAGGTAAACTTGATCTATTAAAGCTAAAATGACTTCTGGTTTATTTCTGCCGTGAATTTGAACCTTTTGAAAATGGGAGTCTATGGCACTGACTCCTGTTTGGATCCAGGCCCTAGTGGAGGACGAATGAACTGCAGTCCAGAGTTTCACACTTGGTCCAGACCTGAACCCCTGACCTGGTCGTGGTCGTGGTCCCAGTCCTGATCTTACCTCTGCGCAGTGGCAGCAGCTTGTTCTCCAGAATGTCTCTGGCGTCGGTTCCTTCGTCCATCAGGTCCAGTTTGGTGATGACCCCAATGGTCCTCAGACCTGGATAGGGTTAGAGATCAAATGGATCCACTGTCACGCAAAGCTGACAGAGGGGACAGGGTGCACGTTAGAGGGTTTGGGGATGGACCCACCTTGGGGGTCGACCTCCTTGGCGACCTTCAGGGCGTCAGAGTTGGCGAGGTCAGAGTTGGCAGGGGAAACAGCCAATAGGAGGCAGTTGTCTTTGGTTACGAACTGCATCAGCATTTCTTTGATCTGGTGCTCGATGTCGGCCGGCTGGTCCCCAACTGGGACTTTCGTCATACCGGGTAAGTCCACCAGGGTCAGGTTCAGGACTGAGGGGACACGGATACAGAGAGGTCACGTATGTGTGTGTGTGTGTGTGTATTTCTGTGAGTATATATGAGTTACTGTTGGGTGAATACGCCTTCAGGTTGTATATATTTGTGTGTGTGTGTGTGTGTTACCGTTAGGTGAATACACTCTCAGGTTGATAGGAACAGGGCTGATGCCTTTGTTTTGTCCAGTTACTCGATCTGTTTCTGCTTCGATCTCCTGACGCACCTCATCGAAGTCAGTGAATTTCTTCCCTTTACAGTGAAGGAACTCTGCGTACTCTAAAAATCACATGACCAGTCACATGACCATGTTAAACACACGACCAGTCACATGACCACATCAAACACATGAGCAGGTCAAACACACACTTGCACTCAGCATCACTAGTGTCTTTTCCACTGATGCTTTAATTACGTGAATAAAACTGACATATAAAAAAGTATTTGATGGAAAAAAACTGTTTCACCAAACCTCTGATTTTTCTATGAACACTTTTAGTTCTTGCCAGAGAATATACAATATCCAGATTTAAAAAATGCACATTTTATAAGAATAAAGTCAAGACAAAAATTTTACAAAAATAAAGTCAAAATATTTTGAGAATAATGTAATATTACTAGAATAAAGTCATACTAGAACTGAGAACATTCTGTGAGGTTCCCCTTTCATCTTTGCTTTAAATAGCCCATTAGCCCCGCCCACCATACTGAGCCCATTAGCTCCGCCCTCTATCAACACATGAGCATTAATGGACATTGATTTTCAAGACTTTGAAGACAGTTTGCACATGTTGGGTTTTGTTTTGTCATAAGAACTGAACAAAATTGGAGTAAATTACTGAAGTTACTTCAAGCTTATTTCTATATAATGACTTTTTATTGCACTAATGCAAATTTATTCTCATACTATTAAAACTTTAATCTCATAAAAGTAAATTATTTCCCATTAAATTCTGAGTTTCTATGTTAACTAAGACTCTATTTTCATAATTTCACATCTTCATTATTGTAGTGATACATGTTTTTATTTTTCCAATGTAGCCTAATATGCTGTCACAACATGGAGTCAGTGTTTTTCAGGTCTTATTTTTATTTTATTTATTTATTTATTCTATCATTTTTATTCTTTTATTTTTCAGGTATTCTTTTCCGTATCTGAGCTAAACTCAGCATCATGAACTTGTATCACTGCTGGAGTTTGCAACAGAAAACCCCGTCAGTGAACAGATGTTCTTGTTATTAACCATAACAATGTTTCACAGGTTCTCTGAACAGTTGTAGTTTTTGTCAGAGGTGCTTTTTCAGAATTAAACTGTTTTATGACACAAAACTGTAACGTACAGACTTTTATGTTTAACTACAGTCACATGACCCAAGCAAACAGATGTGGACACAGTGAATGAGTCTCCATGGTTCTCACCTGTGGGACAGTTAATGAGCTGCAACACCAGGGGGCGACGGGTGACGATGCCTGAGCCACGAGGAAGGAAGTCCCTGAGGAAGAGGAGGAAGAGTTCAGGAAACAGTTCACAGTTTGGATTATTATTATTATTATTATTATTATTATTATTATTATTATTATTATTATTATTGATAATAATAATATTTAGTTTACTGTGTAATATCATTAGCATAGACACAGATAGGTGGTGCTAGAGCACTTGCCTCTTTGCGCTTTATGAATGAACGTGCCTTTTTGAAACTTCAAGGATTTTTGTTTGTTTGTTTGTTTTAATGATGATGATGATTATTATTAACACTTTAGTGGAGCCAATGTTGAAATGATCTTTTAGAAAAGCTGCACGATTCAAAACTACTGGAAAAAATTCCCCAGAAATGGACCACCTCCTCACACACTTCCGACCTCTAGCTCACTTCCTTTGTCACATGAACCCACGCACAGTTCATCCAATAAGATGCTCTGTAGCAGCAGCTGAGCGGCTGGAAACTGTCTTTAGCTACTAGGAACAGCCACAGACAGGTTTGTCCTCATGTACCATACATACCAAAAAGCCACAACACAGTCCAACAAGCTGCAACTGTAGTGACCATATTTTCCAACCTATGATATGATGATGATAGGTGTTAGTTAGGAATGGCTGGCCGGATGGGGGGCGGGACTAAGGTCCACAGCGGCAGATTGTGTTTTTATGGCCTGAAATATGACACCCAGATGCAGCGCAGTCAAAACGGGTGCATTTCATTGGACATATTTCTTGGTGTCATGCTTTTATTTATTTATTTTCCTTTCATGTGGCATGTTTTGGCAAATCTAGGCACCATGAGGATGGAATATAGTTTTTTATTTATTATATTCATCTGAACCTGATTAGAGTACTGACTCATTCTAGACTGTTTTTTTTTACTCAAAGTTTCCTGTACACCACTGAAACTAGACAGAGAGGAAGGTCATGGTGATGCAAAGTGACATTAAAATAATAAAATGACAATGAAATGAGGCTTCAATGACTTACAGCAGGTTTATTTTTTTAACAAGTCTTACAATGTTCAGTCAGTTATATTTAAGAACCTCTGTTGAATTCTATTATACAGTCATTTATACACTAATAAATGAATAGTAAATGCTTTTGATTCCATGAGCAGTTTACACTCACTACCCAGTGGCTACTTGATTATAAACTTGGTCCTCATGACACATGTAAATGTGTGTGTGTGTGTGTGTGTGTGTGTGTATTAGAACCTGTCTAATAATTCACTAATTGTTGAATATTATATTATTGAAGTACATGTGGAGATAAACGAGGAGGAGAAGGTGGAGGTCTAGACCTGAAGGACTCTCCTTTTAGTCCAGGAGCCAAACTCTGCCCAGACTGTGGTCGAAACTGGACCAGACCAGTTCAATGTGGGCTGAAGTGGGCCAGACCAGTCCACTTTGGTCTGGTCCACCAAACAGTCCTTTGGTGGACCTACTTTGACACTGTAGTCGTAAATCAACTGTTTTCATCCATCCCTGTTTATCTTCATCATTTATTGCATGTGTGTCAAACATAAGGTCTGGGGACCAAATCTGGGCCCTGCGATGAATTTGTGAAATGTAAAAATTACACAAAAGATATTAATAATTAAGAAAGTTAAAATTATTTGATATCAATTTGATCTAAAATAGATCAGACCATAATCTTAATTTAAAAAAATTATGAAAATGAACATTTTCTTCTTTGTTTTAGTGTAAAAAAAGGGAATAAATGAAGACATAAATGAATAGCCTAAATAAAAAAAGACTACCCTGTTTCAAAAACACATGAATAATCTGAAATGTCTGTAAAATGTTACTAATATTGTGAATGTTACTAAATGTTTTGTGTATTTGTAAACCCACTGTTATCTTTAAGTTGTGATGCACATTTATAAACATATTTATACGTGTAAATTGTTAATATCGCACTTATTTTTCTCAAAAATGTTCAGGTTGCTAATATTTTTGTTCAGGAACAAGGGAATCTGCAAGAACTGGGGTCACACTACAGTCTTAAAGGGGAATAAACATAGCTCACTGGCACACAGTCAAAATAGGCCAAAAATTTCATTTGTTTTCTTTTTTATTAAACTTTTCTGACATGGGCAAAATGATGTCAGTTATCAGAGTAAATGTCGGTAACTGTATATTTTAGTTTTATCACCCAGGCCCACACTGGTGTAAAAATACAGTTCTTCATCTTTTCATGATTATTAGATATGACCCCTGTGGATGTTCAGAGGCTCCATAGTTACCATGGAAACAATGCCATCTTCTACAACATTGATTTGCCAGTAACTCAATCAGTGATGGTGGATGAACACTTGGTTTCTGTTCAGTTAATGATTCATTTTGTTGAAAATGTCACATTCTCATAATTTTCCACGGTTTCTGATTCTAAGAAAATTAACTTTAATATGAGATTTTAAGAATGTTTATATGACTATTAAATTAAACATGGGGAAACGGCTATTTGTTATTGTACAAATGCAAACATTACAGAGGATAATACTATCATAAATGGTCATAAATTACTTAAGAAAAGATCATTGGAAAGAAAATTTATTCTGGAGCTGCCACAGGAGTCACGATGGATTCTTTATGGGTTCATTTGACACCTCAACCAATAAATAAATAATAATAATAATAATAATAATAATAATAATAATAATAATAATAATAATAATAATAATAATAATAAAACCTAATGTTCTGTATCGGGTCTGGTCCATGTTCTTTATGGAGTTAAACCTTTAAATCACTCTTAAGTTCTTATTCTATTTTTGATCCAGGTTCTCACTAACACCTGGTCTGGTTCAGATCGGTTCTGGACCAGTTCCTATGACATCACATGTTCCACAGTCTCCGCTGCGGTGAGTTTCATTCTCCGGTTCATCGGGCCTGGCGGGTACCTGTCACAGCAAACAACCCCACAACCCCTGCGGCCCAGAACGGCTCGGTTCGGTTCGGACACACACACACACGGCTGACTCACTTGCCGACGAAGTTCTCCAGGACGGAGCTCTTTCCGGCGCTCTGCCCGCCCACCACCGCGATCTGCGGCAGGTCCAGGTTGGCGTTCTGTCCGATGGAGGAGAAGGCATCCTGCAGCTGGTTCACCAGCGGGATCAGGTCCTCCATGCCCCGGTTCCCCATGGCGGAGACAAGCCGAGCCGAGCCGAGCTGGGCCGAGAAGGAGCAGGATCAGAAGGCCGGACGGGACTGGAGGCGGCGGGAACGGCGCTGTGCGGGCGGACACGCGCAGTCACGGATGCCGCAGCTGATCCGTCTGTCGCTCCGGTCCCGGTCTCACGTCACGAGTTGCCGCTGCTCCACGCGCGCGCCGCCGATCACCGATCGATCAGGTGATAATGATTATCGACGGTCCCGCGGAGGCTGGAGCTGAGACCGGTTTGGGTTTGAGTGATGAGGATGAAGATGAAGATGCTCCAGCTGTGACCTTCAGCTCCGCTCTCCTCCTCCTGCAGGGAGCCGGCACTTCCGGTACCCGGAGCCCGCCAAAATAAAAGCATGGGTCTCTAGTGAAGGGAGGATTAAATCCAGGACCGAGTCTAAGACTAGGACTAAAACCAGGACCGGAAGTAAGACTAGAACCGATATTAAACCCCCCCCCCCATATGCTCAGATCCCACCACCCAGGAAATTCAGCCATGATCCAAAGGGTCTCAGTTCCAGTCCAGGTTCTTCGGTCCGAGTCCAGGCTCTTCACTCCCAGGGTCCAGATTCTTTGGTCTGGGTCCAGGATGTTCAGTCTCTGGGTCCAGGTTCTTCAGCCTCAGGGTCCAGGTTCTGTTCTTGTACTTGGACAGGGTTTTAAATGTCAAACACAGAACACACGTGTTTTCAGCTCAAACGCTTCATTTTAATGAATATGATTAAAAACATTCAAACAAAAACAGTGAAAACATGAAAACAGGCGTCCATGTCTTTAAGGCTTAAGGTGGGTGTAAGGGAGGGTTTAAGGTGGGTTTAATACGGTGGCTGACAGGGGCAAAGGCACTGCATCGATAAAACGCTGCAAACACAAGAAGGATGCAACAACCAAAAACACAAACACAAGTGAAGCTGCAGAGAAAATGCTGCAATAACAGAAACCAAGCAGAAGCAAAAACGTACAAACCCCCAAAACAACTGCAAGAGAGAAACGCTTCTAATTCAGTCCACAACAAAATCAAAGTTCACCAAAATAAAACGGAAAAAGATAAAAACGAAGTTCAATAATTTAATACATTAGTGTGAAAAGGCTGCAGCATAGGCTACGTCGCTAAAATTAGCAACATAGCCTATGCTTTTCACGCTAATCTCTTAAATGAATGAATTTCGTCTTCATCCATCATCATCTTCTTCTGTTTTATTTTGGTGAACTTCCATTTTGTTGTGGACTGAATTTGCAGCATTTCTCTCTTGCAGTTGTTTTGGGAGTTTGCGTTGTAATGGGAAACTTACGGTATGATTGAGATATTTAATTAATGTTATTTCAATGTGTAAGTTTTAGTTTTGTAAGAGTTTCCACATATAATGGATGAGTGTTTTAAGGACCGCAGCTGATAGTTAATGACCCCACAATAAATACTTTAGACTCTCTCCAGGATTTGTCCGGCCTTTTTTGGGCTTGTATCGTCCTAAAATGTTTGATGTTGCATGAGCTTTTCCAAAAAAATTGCGCTGAAAGTTGTGGTGCTTTTTAGGCATTTGTTGGAGGAGGAAGTTAAAGTTTCAATAAATAGTTGCGATTTTCCCTTTTTCTAATAAAAAATTAAGTAATATTTCAAATATTTATTATTTAATTCAAAGTTATTGTGATATGGTTCTCTAAAATACCTTTTACCAAGATGGCAAATAAACCATTATGATAATTAAAAAAATGAAACAACATGTATATTTTTTTTTTACCAGATGCACCTGTTTGTTCAAAGGTTAAAGTTCATATGACCTCACAACACTACACGAAGTTATAAAAGATAATATAAATGTCTCAGCCTGTCAAAAAAACATTCTTACTAATACTGTGTACTGTGTAGTAGAGACGGTTTCTGACAAAAAATAGAACAAAGACACTGAGATATTAAGACAACCTTTAAAATATAACAAATAAAATATTAGCCAGATGACAAAAATGCAACAAAAAAGTACTCTTCCAAATGCACCTGTTGGTACTAGTGCATCATTTTAGTCGACAAATATGAACTACTGCCGCGCACATGTTGCTTCGTACTGTAAGGTAAACAGGAAAAGGTGGAAGGAACAAATGATTGGTTTCAATCATTTGCGAGAAATTTACGGTGATTGGTTAAAATTGCAACATCGTGCTGAATTCACTGAATTTGCATCGAAGTTGCAAATCCTGGAGGGTGAGACTTTAGACTACAGTCAAATGTTATGGTTCTAAGGAATGTTTAGTTTACTTTTTGTTTCTTTTAAAGCTGTGGGAGTGGTTTTGTCCAAAACGCTCAGACTGAGATGGTGATAAATGATGATGGATGGTGACAGGTGGGAGGGTAGATCTAAAATGTTGCAGCAGAGCAATTTAACAGATGGGAATCACTTGCTTTCTTGTGAACCTTTTGAAGTTTCTATGGTGTACGGACATTAACTTTAAACTAACCTAACGCTGTGTTTAGATCATTTTAATTACACTTCTGTTTAAGTCCCTTGTGAAGTCAAGGGACTTAACGCAGCCAGTCATCCCTGAGGCCAACAGGTGCAGGTGAAGCCCCTGGGCCAATCACCCACAGGATCATCTAGCGGGACGGGGCTTGTTGATAGACTTGACGACACTTCTGGAAGAGGACAGCCTATGACGTCTCACTGACCAAAGTTTTTGTCCCCAAGGGAGGCGGGAGAAAGGAAGACCGTGTTAGGAAAGACTTGACAACATCCAAAACCTTATGGCATGAGGCAAAGACCACCGCAGGAGACCAGAGGAGGTGGAGAACATTCACTGAGGCTTATGCTAGTCAAGTCTGTTCAGGTATTATTGTTTTATTGTGAAACTCTTTTGTGTGTGTATAATTCTTTGATCTTCTGTAATAAAAACCAGGAAGAACGTGGCAGATAAGCGATCTGATTGGTTCTTTGCCTTGTTCTTCTTATTTGATTAAAACACTAATGCTTTGACTCATTTATGTTTGAGTATCTCTCTCTGATGATGATTATTTAAGACCTGACTTATATTTAAACTGCAGTTTAAATAATAAAATATCCAACAAAAGACAATAGAGGACATTAGAGTTTTTAGGTTTCGTTTCACTATCGTGCCATAACGTAAAACTAACTTTAGATTTTTTTTCCACGACAGCGTGTTTTGGTATTTGCAGAATTTTTCTTTCGCATTTGTACGTTTTTGTTTTTGCTTCATTTCTGTTATTGCAGCATTTTTCTCTTGCAGTTTCACTTGTGTTGTATTTGTTCTGTGTTTGTTGCATCTTTCTTGTATTTGCAGCGTTTGCCCGTCGACCACCGTAGTTTAAGGTGCCAAACTGCCCCTGAACCTGAGCTTAAACATAAATAAATGAGACCTTCAGTTTTACTGCCTGAAGGGGCGGGGCTTATCTGACCATGTGACCAGAATGAAGGAGATTGGTTTTAACAAACAGCCAAGTTGCCATGGAAATGCAGCAGCATCAGATGGACCAATCAGGTTAATGTAGAAGTCCAGATCTGGATACTGGTCCAGACGAAGACAGTCCTGGCCCTGAGGCCTCAGTCCTGGTACAGCATTTTTAGTCCAGACCCTTCAGTCCTGGTACAGGCTCCTGGTTCAGGTTGTTGGGTCCTGGTCCAGGATCCTCATTACTGGTTCTGCTCCTGGGTTATGCTCCAGGCTCCTCAGTTCTGGGTCCTGGTCCAGGCTCCTTGGTTCTGGTCCAGACTCCTCAGTCCCAGCTCCTGGTCCAGGCTCCTCAGTCCTGTGTCCTAGTCCTGTGTCCGGGTCCTGGTCCTGGTCTAGGGGCAGTTTGACGAAGGCAATGGCCGCCAGTTCTTTACAGAATTCTTCCAGGACGATGACGCCTCTGAGCAGAGTCTGATGTTCGGACCTTAGGACAGAACCAGGACAGGGTCAGCTTTACTAGTTCCAGAAGCTAGTCAGCTTTACTGGACTACTAAACCTGGTCATTTCAGACCCTGGTGACATACACAGGTCTTACCCGGAGTCCTGGTCCAGTCCCAGCAGGTCCCTCCTTGTCTTCAGCAGTCTGTGGGGCAGGTTGGAGACCAGCTGGACCCTCTGCATCAGCTGGCCCATCACCTGAAACCACAAACCAGACCAGAACACTGACACTGGGTCAACTGGGACCACAAATCAGACCAGAAAACTGAGCTCAGGTCGGCTGAGATGGGGCGAACGTGGATTGGTTTAACTTACCCTGATGAGGACGGAGAACAGGGACCTGGTCTGGTCTGACAGGGGGATGAACGGGTCCAACAGGAACTCATTTATCAGAGGATGATTGAAGGAGCACAGTCTGGACAGAACTGAGGTCAGCTGGAGGTTCAGCTCATAGGGCTGGAAGACAGGTTAGACCAGGTTAGACCAGGAAAAAAGGTCAGGTGTTAGACCGCATTAGACCACATTAGACCAGCAAGTAAAGTCAACCAGATCTGGATTAGACTACATTAGACTACATTAGACTAGATTAGAATAGTCCATGTGGATGCGGCCTACCTGCTCCAAGATCCGTCCCAGTCGGTCCAACAGGACTTTGAGTAGGTGACCCTCAAAGAAAACCACGTTCTGTGATGCAGACGGAGGTGGGAGGCTGAGTGGCCAATCAAACGCCTCGGACAGAGACCGACACTCCATCACCTGAACCAGTGGGAGGAGCCAACGTGGAGTTACAGTCACTAATACATCATACCCAGCTTTATTTATGTGTGTGTGTGTGTTTGTTCTGACCAGTGTGTGTGCATCATGGACGTATGACTCGTATCCTCCCTCCTGCAGAAGCTGAGCTGAACGGCACTGAACAGGAAGCAGACACAGAAAACTACAAAGACAAAGACACACAGTGGGTATTACATGCACACTTTAACCAGAAGTGGCAAGTAACGAAGTAAAAGTACTTTGTTACTGTACTTAAATAGATTTTTTGGTATCTGTACTTGACTTGAGTATTTACTTTTTACTTTTAATCCCTACATTTATATAAATATATGTACTTTATACTCTTTACATTTATATAAATATATGTACTTTATACTCTTTACATAAAAATAAATATCTGTACTTTATACTCTTTACATAAAAATAAATATCTGTACTTTATACTCTTTACAATTGTATAAATATATGTACTTTATACTCTTTACATAAATATAAATATCTGTACTTTATACTCTTTACATTCTCAGAATAGACTGATGTGACAGTATGAAAAATCCCTGGTTCTATTCCCACACCAGACCTTTCTGTGTAGAGTTTACATGTTCTCCTCGTGTCTGCGTGGCTTTTCTCCACTTTCCTCCCACCATCCAAACACATGCACTAATAGGTTAACGGGTTAACTGGTTAACCTAAATTGCCCATAGAGAGTGATTGTTGGTCTATATATGTTTAGCCCTGAGATGAACTGGAGACTCATACAGGGTGACCTCTGACCCCACCTTCACCCATTACAGCTGGATTAGGCCCCCAGTGACCCCTGTGACCCTAGTGAGGATAAAGTGGGTTCAGATGATCAGATGAGATTTTTATCTCACAATTTTGACATTTTATCTCAATTGTGACTTTTTTCCCCCATTTTCCTAAATTTACTGTCCATACTGTGACCTGATCAAACACATTTTCTGCATTGTAAGGCTTTAGTTTTGGATACTTTTGAAACTTTTCAGATTTTTCTTGGTTAAATAAGTATTAATTCATCCATGGCAAAAGATTCAGTTTTACTTTATTACAATTGAGAAGTTGTACTTTTTTTTAAAAACTTTTACTACAGTAAAGGAGTTGAATCAGTACTTCTATTAGAGTATTTTTTCACACCAGTAGGTGTACTTCACCTTAAGTACAGAATGTGAGTACTTAGACTTTAGCTGTGTGGTGTCCAGATGAATATATTATACACACACTTTAACCCTGTATTGTGCCGTTACTACCCTCTGTGAAACTTATGGGTTCTCAGTACCTGTTGACAGCATCAGCAATCGATTCAGGATGAGAAACAGAGAAGGAGGGGGTGGAGTCAGGAGCAGAGGGGAGGAGCAGAGTGTCAGAGAAGAAGGGGTCCTCCTCCAGGTCCCTGAGGACACAAACACAAACACTGTCTCACATGTTCCACTCAGGGTCACACTCATCTGCTTTAACGGTGTCTCAAACCCACTCGCCATCCTCTGTGACCTCGCCGCTCTCTGTGGGGCGGTCCTCGTGACCTGCAGGGGGCGGAGTCAGATAACCACGACCACACAGATCCTTGAGCACCAAGATGTCCAAAATGTCCCTGTGGGGCTTCTGTAGGAGCTGCTCCACCAGAGACATAGACACCAAACTGATCTGAAGACAGATAGGAGGACAGACAGACAGATGGGCAGACAGGCAGGAGGACAGACAGACAGAAGGAGAGACAGTATTTGTTTTGTTTTTCAGTTCCTGTGTACAGTCCAGACTATGTTCTGGTTCTGTCTGCTGTGTGTGTATGGACTCACATGGTCTGAGATGTGGTTGCAGCGCTGCAGCAGCAGAGGGGTCAGGGTGTTGTCATGTGACCCCAAGAGGAAGTGGACCAGCTGATCCAGCAGAACCTGGGACTGGACCAGACGGACGGTGGCACAGAGGACCGAGGTAGAGACTAGAACCACCTGCTCAGACCTGAACCAGAACACACACACACCTAGATACTCACATATTTGGTTACAGACACAGACACACACACACACAAACACTTACGTGTGACGCAGCTGTGGCTGAAGAATGTCCAACATCCACGACTGATAGAGACACTGAGCAAGAGTTACTGCAAATACCTGCACCAAGAAGTATTAGTACTATGAGAAGGAGTACATGTGAAGTACAAGTACAATCAACTGAGTACATGTGTAGTATCAATACTATCAGCTGTAGTATGTGTGTAATATCAATACTATCAGCTGTAGTATGTGTGTAGTATCAATACTATCAGCTGCAGTACATATGTAGTACCAGTACTATCAGCTGCAGTACATGTGTAGTACCAGTACTATCAGCTGGAATACATGTATAGTACCAGTAATATCAGCTGGAGTACATGCAGTACTATTAGGGTTGGTATCAGCAGGAGTATTAGTACTGTCAGCAGAGTATTAGTACTCACACACACATTGCTCATTGTGTGCAGTATTAGTAATGGTAGCAGGATTTATTGCAGCAGAAGCAGTAGTACCATAGTAGTACTTCAGTAGTAGTACCACAGTAGTACCTCATTTGCCAGGGCTCTCCTCAGATGATAGCTTAGAGGCATAACCCCTGGTTTCCTCACTCTGAGCGCCTCCTTGCTTCTGTCGTCATGGTAGTGAACTCTTGCAAGTGCCGTCAGTTCACAATGTTTCAAGTATTTAGAAGTCCATTTTCTGGGTCAAGTGTTCCATCAACAACATCACTTGATGTGAATCTTGACCACTCACAAGGCATAAATGAAGCCTGCAATGCACAACATGCATGGGAGTGTGTGTGTGTGTGTGTGTGTGTGTGTGTGTGTGTGTGTGTGTGTGTATGTTGTGACTCATGGCACTGGGGGGTGGGGTAGTCCAGCATGCCTCCTTGTTCAGAATATCTGGGGAGAGCTCTGTGAGCATTAATAGTACCATAGCCATACCCCATTAGCATTAGCAGTACCTCATTAGCATTAGCATTACCATAGCACAACCTCATTACCATTAGCAGTACCATAGCAGTTCCTCATTACCATTAGCAGTACCATAGCAGTTCCTCATTACCATTAGCAGTGCCATAGCAGTACCACATTAGCATTAGCAGTACCATAATGTAGCACAACCTTATTAGCATTAGCCATACCTCATTAACATTAGCATTACCTGCGGGGCCTCCCTGGTCAGGTGATCCAGGAAGTCAAACCAGCAGAAGACGTTGGTCATGTGATCAGAAGCAGAACCGTCTGAGCTGCGGCTCGAGAACTGGGAACTGATTGTACAAATACACAGTATTGCAATAGTACTACTGACAGTACACACTCTGCCTGCTGTTACCGTGTTAACTGTGGCTGTGTGGGTGTGGTACCTCCAGGGTACGTGAGGCCAATTCTGCACCTCCACAGGCTCCAGAGTCTCCAGGGGCAGCAGGGAATAGAGCTGCACCAACCGCCCCGACAGCAGAGACCCCAGCTGGGCACGCAGCGCCACTGCAGCCCCCAAGGAGCTGGCCTGGAGCCCCCCCAGCAGCAGGAGGCACTGATAGGCCTTCAGACACACTGAGCCCCGCTGTGAACACATGGAGGTGAAGGGGAGGGGGAGTGGACACGTGGAGGAGTGGACACATCGAGTGGACAGGTGGAAAAGTGGACACATTGAGTGGACGGGTGGAAGAGTGGACACATCGAGTGGACGGGTGGAAGAGTGGACACATCGAGTGGACGGGTGGAAGAGTGGACACATCGAGTGGACAGGTGGAAAAGTGGACACATTGAGTGGACGGGTGGAAGAGTGGACACATTGAGTGGACGGGTGGAAGAGCGGACAAATCGAGTGGACAGGTGGAAGAGTGGACACATCGAGTACACAGGTGGAAGAATGGACACAGAGTAGACGGGTGGAGTGGGCAGGTGGATAAATGGAGCGGATGGGTGGAATAGACAGGTCGACGGGTGGACACATGGAGTGGACAGATGGAGAAGTGGATGGGTTGAGTGGACAGGTTGACAGGTGGAGTTGAGTGGGATGGACAGGTAGAGGAGTGGATGACATGAGGGGGCGTTCAGTTGGAATGTTAATCATTAGTATTTCCCATAATTCCCATTGCACACTAAGGCAACCCTAGTGATCAGTGGGCAGACCTCACCTGACTGTTTGTGAGCTGCAACAGCACCTGCAGCAGACCTGACTCTACTTCTGTCTTCTGATTGGATGCTTGTGATTGGCCAGAGGCTGCTGGTTGGTCCAGAATCTGATGAAACAGAGTCAATCAAGAGTCCGTCAAGCAGTCATGTGACACCTGGAAACTATGACATCACTACCTCAAAGACGTGACTGAGCACAGGCGGATCCTGTTTGACTCTGGAGCAGACGACCAATAGGAACTGAGCCTCTTCCTTCTCCGTTTGGGAACCAGGAAGTGCACAGAGACGAATCAGCTTCTGAGTGCGGAGCAGAGGAGAGAGGGGGCGGGGCTTCAGTGGACATAAGTGTTACAGATCCAGAATAACTAGATGTGACTTTTATCATCAACTTCAGAGACAGAAGCTGCTTTGAGTTTCCTTCAGTCAATGGTTGATGATTGGTTCAATGTTGTCGTTGCCATAGGGTTTGTTACCGTGGAAACAGTGTTTAGTTGTTCAGTCCTGTCTCCTGTCACTTTTCCATTGGGTATATGTGCAAACCTTAAATGATATTTACTGTGTTGAAAAAACAGACACATGTTAATGTCTGTTTTTCCATTAAACGCAATGATTTATAATATTTACTATCGCGAGATGACATGAGAAGTTATTCCATAAACATAGTGAGGAATGTAAATATGTTGTTTTATAGATATATCCGTTATTGTTTTTATATATTGCCCCTCTATCCCATACTAAATTTAAAAATGATGTGGTTTCCTGGTGTGTCCCCACATACCACAGCATGTTTCTTTTAAAACTTCTTTGCTTGTTGCTTGTCCGTCAACATCAGTTTTTTTAATTCACTTGACTGTAGTTGCAGAAAAAACATCTTTCCACTGCAGTTTTGTGTAATAAACCATTTGTGCCACACCCAAAAAAACTACCACTTGGCAGCACAAAACTTTTAATCGAAATACAAGGATTTTGTCAAAATTTGCATTTTTCTATTAGGTAAATTTCTATGTGCAAATTCTATTTATGCAATTTGAGAGTCAATGGAAAAGATATTTCTGATGGATGGATTAATACTGATGTCAAATGTGTATTTGAAAAATTCTGTCCTTCCTGTGTCGGATGTGTCATTCATCGTACACTAGCACTCATCTGTACGACAGCATATTAGTGCAATGTGAGAAAATTACAAATGTGTCACTATGAGAATAAAATCCTAGAGTGGAGAGGTAAAACCTTTTTTTTTTTTTAATAAAGTTGAACCCAAATAGTTATGAGTATGAAAAAAAATAAATTCCAAGGCAGTCTCATATGAGTGAAAAATTAAAAAGCATTTATTACATTGGCTTAGTTATAAAAACCTATAAAAGACCCCAACGCATTTCAGCATCCCAGACGTTTTGACTCCCTGATGAAGGCTGGGATGCCAAAACACGTTGGGTCTTTTATAGGTTTTTGGAACCAAGCCAATGTAAAAAAGGCTTTTTAATTTTTCACACATATGTGAGTGCCTTGGAATTTCCTTTTTTTTTCCGATCCAAAGAGCACCTCTAATTATTACTTATTGGAGTACAGGTAGTGCTCCTGAAACTAAGTTTTTTTGACAAATAGTTATGATTTTACAAGAAAGAAGTTGTAATGTTATGAGAAAAATGACAGAATTTAAAAACAGGTGGGAATTTACTTGCAATTTATTCCAAATCTGTTCAGTTCTTTTGACATAACAAACTGTAATGCTAATGTTAAAGTGTTGATGGTGGGCGGGGCTAATTGGCTCAGTATGGTGGGCGGGGCAAATTGGCTCAGGAAGGTGGGTGGGGCTAATAGGCTCAATATTTGGCCTTTGTGTGAAAACCCTAAATGAAAGTAGAACTTCACAGAATGTTCTGAGTTCTCCTGTAAATTATGTTTTTCCCGCTAGTTTTTAAATGGTGAAATTATTCTCATATTATGGCTTCATTGTTGTGAAATTGCGATTTATCTGGATATTTTTACGACTCTTCTGAGAGTTCTGTACCTTCCCCCTTCAGGGCAATTGGACCTGTTCTTACCTGAACCGGTCTGGACACGTTGGTCAGGTGGAGTAGAGACTTCTGGATCTGAGACAGGAGTTTAGAGAAGAAGACCAGGACCTGCTGGGACATCCCTGGAGGATACTGAGGACCAGGACCAGGAGAGGACCGGGACCAAGGCCAAGATCAGGACCAGAACAGAACATGGATGGGTTATTAGGGGTTCAATACGTATCATCTGTCATGTGTATCTGTATTATCTGTGATGGTGAGGATGATGAAGAGTGATTGACTAATATGGATTTTATGGGGCCCATACAATACAGATTTTTTTTCTGTCAAATGAAAACAAATGTCAGAAAATCTTTAATTAATATTATAAAATATAGATAGTAACAGTTAAATAAATATGAGGAAAGAACACATTCTGTTTTCAGTTTGTTCTTCTTTTTTCTTTTCTCCTTTACTATCCATTGTTCTCTACCATTTTTTTCATTTTTCATTTTCTTTCCCACTTTTAATTTTCGGTTTTCTTTCTTTTCTCCTTCAGTTTTCTCTCCTTTTTGTATTCTCCCCTTTTCTCTTATCTTTTTTTCTTTGCCCCCTTTTTTCTTTATCCTTTTCCCCCTCTCCGTTCTTCCTTTGTTTCTCTCTTGTTTTTTCTCCTCCTTTTCTCTTCTTTTTTCCCTCCTTTTCCTATCAGTAAATCATGCCAGGGGGAAAAAAAAATATCGGCCAACAAATGACAAATGATGAAGGTGGTGGTTCAGGACGTGTCCTACCTGAGCCTTTCCCAGAGTGCACAGTGTCTCCAGTATTTTGTGTTCCAGTAGATACTCCAGACAGGGGCCTGTCTCCTCCACACCCTGGACAGTTCATCACATTTTCATTTAACCTTTTGACCTTTGAATGCACCGCCTTTACCCCCTCCTCAGATTTGCATTACCTGCTGCTTCTCCTCATAGACCAGGATGTCCACCATCTGTCGGAGACGCCATGGGATGTCCGTCGCTTTGACAGGACGCGTCTCATCTGCACAAGAAGCACCAACAGGAGCGTCAGTGGGTGGAGGCGTGGCTTCCACAGGCCACACCCACAGCAGTGTCAGCAGAACACTCACCTGTGGTCTGGATGTAGTAGTTGGTGATGGACTTCCAGTGGTCCACGAAGGACTCCAGCAGGTCCACCGTGGGCTCCCTCTGAAACCAGAATCATCTCAGTTTTGTGGATTTCAGTTTCAGGGTCAGGGGTCATAGCTGGACGACATCCACTAACTTAGATCTACTGGACCATTTCTGATTCGTACCTCATGTTTAAGGGGACCTGTCTGTCTTTCTTGGTCTGTCTGTATTTGTCTACCTTTGTCTTTCACCTACCTTTGTCTGTCTTTCTCTGTCCGTCTGTTTGTGTTTGTCTATCTTTCTCTGTCTATGTGTCTGTCTTGTTTATCCATCTGTCTGTCTGTCTTTCTCTGTCCGCCTGTCTGTCTATCTTTCGCTGTCAATGTGTCTGTCTTGTTTATCCATCTGTCTGTCTTTCTCTGTCCGCCTGTCTGTCTATCTTTCTCTGTCTATGTGTCTGTCTTGTTTATCCATCTGTCTTTCTCTGTCCACCTGTCTGTCTGTCTTTCTCTGTGTATGTGTCTGTCTTATTTATCCATCTGTCTGTCTTTCTCTGTCCGCCTGTCTGTCTTTCTCTGTCTATGTGCCTATCTGTCTTTATCTGTCTGTATGTCTTTCTTTATCTGTCTTTCTCACTGCCCCTGTCTGTGTCTTTCCGTCTGTCTCATTTCCGTCCACAGTCTCACCTGCCGCAGGTTAAACAAAACAAAATAAAAACTTCCACTAACTTTTAGCTGTTAGCATTAGCAGCATCAGCGTCACGGTCACGTTACTCTAGTTATCTCTAGGCTAATGCTAATGAGCTGCTGACTGTTCGCTAACTCACAGTTTCCAGTGCGTTGAGCAGCAGGTTGGTTAGTTTACCCAACGCCTCCATCCTGACCGGACCGGACCGGTACCGGGAAGTTACCTGTTAACGACACATGTGGACACAAACAGTTAAACGACAGCTGAGCGGAACGAACAGCATGAAAACATCCGGAACAACTGTCAAAGTAAAGGACCAAACTTCCGGTGACAAAGAAAGAAAATACAGCCTTAATTTCTGAACAATTAATGTAGAAATAATTTGCATAGAGGTAATGTCAATTGTTTAACATTAAATGATTAGTTTTGGTTGATTTTTTCCCCAGTTCTGTTAAACATAGTTAACGTGTTATGAAACAAGCCTTATGAATAGAATAGAATAGAATAGAATAGAATAGAATAGAATAGAATAGAATAGAATAGAATAGAATAGAATAGAATAGAATAGAATAGAAATGTGTATTTTAGTGGAGTATCTTATGTAGTATATTGTTAGTTTTAATATATCTTTGTGTATTTTCCTGTATTTGAGCATACTGTTGTGTATTTTTCCATTTTTATTGTATTTGGAAGTACTTATGATGTATTTTAGTATAGTTTACCATATTTTTTGTACATTTTTGTGTATTTCAGTGCAATTCTGTGTCTTTTGTGTGTACTTTAGTGCATTTCTGTGTCTTTTTTGTGTACTTTAGTGCATTTCTGTGTCTTTTTTGTGTACTTTAGTGTGTTTTTGTGTGTTTTCTAGTAGATCTCAGTGACACGTAGACATTTTTTCCTCATTTCAGGTCCCATTTCAAACCTCTGCTTCTTTAAACAGATCCACTGTTGACGAGGTCAGCTGAGTATGGGGAGAGGGGGGGTGGCAGGGGGCGTGGTCAGGTACATTTAGCTGGAGCCCCTCCCCCTCAGCCTCAGGTGAAGCCCAGCCCTGGTCTGGTCTGATCTGAACTGACGACACACACGCAGTGAGTTTGGGTGGTTTTTCTTCAAAATCTGCTTCCATTCCTTCTTCTTCATCTTCATCTTCCTCAGTCTTGTTCACTCTGCCCTTCCTCTCTTTCCTTCATCAGCCCAGTGCAGAACTTTGGTCCATCATGTCATTTTCATTCTCCTTCTATTGTGTTTTCTTTCTTTCTGTTCACTTATTAAATTATTCCCAGACATTCAAACCAACCTGCATCATCAGAACCAGCAGACACCACCATAAACATCAGGGAATGTAAGGGTTCTGTGCATGTTTTACTGGTGGTTTTGTTTAGGTTCTGTACATCACTGGTAGATGGATGGATAGATATTCAGTTATACAAATGTGTATAGAAGGAATTGTCATTGCTTTAAGCTCGCTTCAGTATAAAATAAAATATGGGTGCTAAAATGTAAGGTGAGATTAATAAAAATAGAGACTTGTAAAAATAGAAATTTGTACTCTGTGGGAAATAGAACATGCCAAGTGCAGTGTGAAAGATGATGGTGGTTCTGTACATGTTTTAGCAGGTTCTGTGCAGGGTGGGTCACTTCCTGCATGTCGACTCCATGACTCACTGGTTCCTCTTCTTTTCCATAAATAGTTCTGCCATCTGACACCTGCAGTTCAGGTGTTGTGGGAGGGTTAAATGGACGGGGTTTCACACACACACACACACACACACACCTGGAATGTGATCTGACATGAATGAGGAGGTTTGACTTCGGTCCAAATAAAACTGTGTGGATGTCACCCTTCAGACACCAGGGTTCTGCTGTTCCTCCAGACCTCCTACTGGCATGTGGTTCATGTTTGTTCTTCTGATCATTTGAATCGGGTGTAGAAGGAGGAACAAGTAAAACCTGCAGAAAGTAGATCTGGAGGACCCCTGACCTACTCACATCAGTCCTTTAAACCTCTTCAACCCTGGACCCACGATCCTGCATGTTTTAATGTCACCCTGGTCCAAAACACTTGATTAAAAAGAGGTTTGTTTTCAGCCTTCACCAAGGTTTGATTACGAGCTGCTCATTTGAATAGAGTGTGTTAGAGCAAGGTTACATCTAAAACCTGCAGGACAGTGGGTTGAAGACCCCTGCTTTAAATGGTCCAGTCTGGACCATATCTCATCTTTTCTGTAGTTTATATTAGTGATGGAAGCCTGGTAGATGATAGATACTGTAGCTACTGTTGCTAACTACTGTCACCTGCTGGAACTTAAACATTCTTACAGACAACCTGACTGACCAACTGACTATGAATCACCAACTAAATGCAATATAATTTAAGTCATTGTATTTTATATTGTACCATTTCATATTTTCATTTAAATTTAAAGTATGTTTGATATTTTTAGATCCAGCCAATAATGTGAACATGTGTTAACATGAAAATCTAAGTGACTGTTGTGAATGAGGATGGTTGTGGACTGGGACTTTTTTTTAATTTTTTTGTAGTTTTTACACATTTTAATTGACCCCCCCCCCCCCAAGTCTTGAAGTTGAGTCTATTCGTTTTTTGTTTTGTTTTTTTGCTCATACAGGGATTAGCTATAGCCGTTGCACTTTGTCTGTCATCGTCCACAATTCACTAAAATCACTTCTCCTCCGTTTCTTAACAGATTTAAATTCTGATTGATTCATTAGATAGATCTAAGCACTGGGCACAAAATGTATCACTTGGTCAAAATTTGCCTAGGTAAACAATTTGTTAACAACTTGGTTTATTTTTCCAGTCTGTCACTACTCTTCCCTCAGTTTTCAACAGATTTAATTTCCGATTGATTTACTGAGTTCAGTTTCAATCCAGATCAAAGAAAGTAATTGATCCAATATTAGTTTGAACCAACAACTTCCTGCGTATGTTTAACCACAGTAATATGTCATTACCCAGTTACCTACTGTTGTTCAGTCACATGTTACCCTAGAAGAGCTTTGGGGGTTTCCTATACCATTAGCACTGTTTTTGGCATTTGTTGATTAAAAGACACAGTGGGGTTGATTTGATTATCTGACTCTCTTTTGTTAATAGTAAACCATCACAGCTGTGAGGCCCAGATGAGCACAGGGTAAAAAAAACCCTGCTCACATAGCACAGATTATTCTGCAACATTGAACCAGAAATTACTTTTTAAAACTTTTAGATGAATTTGAGTTAAGTGGAAACTCTTGAGAGGAATAGGATGGAATGAGAAGGAAATTAAAATACTTTATTTATGAGATGAAAATGGTCCCACACAGTGGAAACCTTCAATTCAGATATGAACAATCATTTAATTTTAGGTTCCACAATTGGACCAATTAAATCCCAAGACTGACTATCTAAGCAGTTATTTTAGGTTTAACCGTGCAGTGAGAACCCAGGTTATAAGTGGCCAAGATTAGTAAAATACTATGATAATGAAATGTAAATTATGACTGCAAGTTTGTTTGTTTCTCTTTGTAAATTCAAGTATTTACCCTAAAACTAAGCATAATTTTGCAGAAAAATTTAATAACCTGAAATATATTGAGAAACAAAAATAATTTAAACGAGATTCTGCCTGTTGCTAAATATTTGATGCATTTAATCCAAAGTGATCTTAGTTATGTGTGTATGTTTAGGTGGAAATGACAAAGTGAGACAGAGCAGTGTTAAAATTCTACCTATTTTTTCAGTTTGTTCACATTGTTTACATTATTTGAAAGGATCATTTGTTGATGTAAACGTTTTCATATCATTTTCCTTTTTTGCTCCAAAACAAGAAAATTTGGAGTTATTTATACATTATTTCTATAATACGTTATTATTTTACTGGTGCGACCCACCTCTGATAAAATTTAGCTTAATGTGGCCCCTGAACTAAAATAAGTTTGACACCCCTGTTCTAATGGATGTGTTCTGTATGGATGGTTTCTGTGGCTCCGCCCCCTGCAGGTGATTATCATCATCATGGCCCAGCCAGTGTTTGAGCATGCAGGTAAGGAGGCGGGGCTTCAGGTGTGGCGGGTGGAGCAGATGGACCTGGTTCCGGTTCCTCAGAACCTGTATGGAGGGTTCTACAGCGGCGATGCCTACCTGGTTCTGAAAAGCACCCAGCGAGGTGGTGGGAACCTGCAGTACGACCTGCACTACTGGACAGGTGACACTCGGGGTGGAGTCAAATGCCACGGCCACAGGGCTGACCTTTAACCCTGCTCTCTGATGTCTGCTGTCCCACAGGTTCACAGTGTTCTCAGGATGAGCGCGGAGCTGCGGCCATCTTTGCAGTCCAAATGGATGACTACCTGGGGGGGGCACCGATCCAGTACCGGGAAGTCCAAGGCCATGAGTCCCGGACCTTTTGTGGATACTTCAAGAAAGGACTGAAATACATGGTGTGTGTGTTTGTGTATGTGTGTGTTTGTGTGTGTTCAACCTCCATCTAACTCTTAAACTTTACCCATAAACTGAAAAAATGACTGTTTGATTCCAGACTACACAAAAAAGTTAAACATTAGTTTGGATCAACTTTATTATTATCCTAACCCCCCCCCTTCTCATTTTTCTTTCGTATCCATGGGAACCAGATTGAGTCGGTTTAGATGACCAAAGAATTCTGATAATTCCTGTTATCAGATGCCAGTTATTTACATGCACTAAAGTAATGTTAGAATTGTCTTAAAATGTTCAATTATGTGATTTGTCAGAGTTCATACAAATGCCTTCATTTGTTCCTTCAGCTGTGAACTTTCCTCCTTTTTTTTTTTTTTTTTTTTTAACACATGTAGGCAGAAAAAAAACTAAATCTGATGAACCAGTGAACATTTGTGAAGACATTGGAGTTGATCTGTTTATGTTCATACTGAAACTGACTGGTCTGACTGAGACCACCTCTACTCGTCTTGCGCTGGACCACGTTCCCTGTTATCACTTTTGTCTTCTCCGCAGAAAGGGGGCGTGGCCTCAGGGTTCCGTCATACGGTGACCAATGACGTGGACATCCAGAGGTTGCTGCATGTCAAAGGTCGACGGACCATCAGGGCGACTGAGGTCCCTGTGAGCTGGGACAGTTTCAACAGAGGAGACAGTTTCATTCTGGACCTGGGACAGGTACTGGTACCAGAACCCTGGTGGTCTGGAAGGATCCACACACATGAGCTAATGCTAAACTGATGGTGGATGTTAAGGTGCTGATTGGTTAAAACCAGCTGTGCTGGACTTACTGTTGATTTGAGGTCATGTGACCTGTCTCGACCTGAACCACTGAGGCTAAACCTGTTTCTCTTCTTCACAGGAAATCATCCAGTGGTCCGGTTCCCATAGCAACCGCTTTGAGAGGCTGAAGGCGATGCTAGTGAGTGTATACCATGACAACAATGCCTCTCTGACATGCATACCACAAGACGTGTTGTAATTTAACTGTTGATTGACAGGTGTCCAAGAGTATCCGTGATGATGAGCGGTGTGGGCGGTCAGAGCTGCATATCTATGCTGAGGGGGAGGAGCCAAAGAGGATGCTGGAGGTGATGTCACATGAATCTAAAGCTGTCTGCGGTTGAGGCTTAGTCTCGCTGCTGTTCCTTCGCAGAATTAAAAGATGGTGTCATAGTTAAGTTTTCAGCTTTTGGAAAGATAACTCAGGAAGTTATGGAAGGATTTGGCTTAAATGTTCAGGAACTGTTGATACTGCGTAAGAACAAATGATTAAATTTTGATAGTGATCGGTGGGCGTATTATGTGTTTTCTCATTTAGGAGGGGCGGAGGCAGGTCTCCCTTGGCAGAGTCTGCGCTCTCTGATTGCTTTTCTAGTTGTAAAATGATCTTGATTCAAATGAGATGATGAGGAATCTGGATCAACTGGACTAGAGAAGTCCATGCTGATGGCTGGGATTCTGTCTCTGGTTCAGTTCCCTTTGGTCTGAACTGAACGAACACCTGTGCATTTATTGCCTGTTTTCTTACCCTGACCTCTGACCTCTGTGTTCAGGTGCTCGGTGAGAAGCCAGAGCTGCCGGAGGCTCAGAACGATGATGCAACGAGGGACGTGTCCAACAGGAAACGGGCTGCGCTCTACAAGGTAACGTTCTTGCTGTGGAGATGTGGTGTCAAGACATAGAGCAGTGGGAGTGACCTGTCCATGTCTGTCTGTCCATCAGGTGTCCAATGCAGATGGGGAAATGCAAATTACCAAGGTAGGGGAGCAGAGTCCATTTTCCCAGGATGCCTTGCAGTCAGGTGACTGTTTCATCTTGGACAACGGAGCCAACGGACGCATCTATGTGTGGAAAGGTTGGACCTGTGGTCTTTAAGACAGATGGTTGGTCATGTGACCATCAGGGTCTTTACGTTAATGTGATTTTGTTTGAACAGGGAAGGAAGCCAATGCCAAAGAGCGCCGAGCAGTTCTGAAGACCGCTGAGGCCTTCATCCATAAGATGAACTACCCATCGTACACTTCGGTATAATGTCGACTTCCACTATTGTCCCTCACATCGGTCTTAAACTATAGGCATCAGTAAACGGTTGAACAGGTTCACATCTAACCTATGTGGTTGTCACCCTCACAGGTCCAGGTTCTTCCGGAAGAGGCTGAGACTCCACTTTTCAAACAGTTCTTTAGGGACTGGAGGGACTCTGAGGACACTGTTGGCATGGGAACAGCTTATGTATCCAGTAACATTGCCAAGATCGAGAAGGTGAGTCAACTTTTCAGACCTGGTCCAAACTGGATCAACTCTGCTGTGATTGGTTTATGACTTGCTTCTGAATGGACAGGTGCCTTTTGATGCATCAACGCTCCACCAATCAGAGGCCATGGCTGCTCAAAGTGGCATGGTGGACTGTGGAGGTGGAGACAAAAAGGTGACTAGTCGCCGCAGCAGCGTTTTGAGCTACGATGGAATGTTTTTAATGCAGAACTAATTCAAGCACTTCTGTCTGTTGGCAGATCTGGCGAATCGAGGGATCAGAGAAGGTTCTGGTTGACTCGTCCGTCATGGGTCAGTTCTTTGGGGGTGACAGTTACATCATTCTATATCAGTACCAGCACAGCAGCAGACAAGGTCACATCATCTACATCTGGTGAGGTTCTGGTCTGAGGTTCTTCAGGTGTGTTGGTGGAACCGCTACTCAGGTCCTGGTGCTGTTTCTCCACAGGCAGGGGGCGGAGTCAAGCCAGGATGAGGTGGGAGCATCAGCCCTGTTGGCCATCGGACTGGATGATGAGATGGGAGGAGCAGCTGTGCAGGTAACAGGGGAGGGGTCAATACTGGATCTGGACCCCTGTCCTCAGTTGATCTAATGCTATATCAGGGGCATCTGAACTATGGCTCATAAATCAACTGTAGTTGACTTTTTAATTGACCCACAAAAATGTTGTGTGTAGAATATGACCCACATTTGAAGTTATGTCAGTGTATTACCGTAGTTTGAACACCAGGGGGAGCTACTGTTGAACAAGGCAGTAGTTCCACCAAAAAGGCCAGTTGGAAGAAATTGCCGAACATGGCAGAACCAAAGAAATTTAAAACGGAACATGGCAGAACCAAAGAAACCTAAAACAGAACCTGGCAGAACCAAAGGAACCTAAAACAGAACCTGGCAGAACCAAAGAAACTTAAAGCAGAACCAAATGAACCTAAAACAGAACCTGACAGAACCAAAGAAACTTAAAGCAGAACCAAAGAAACTTAAAACAGAACCTGGCAGAACACCTAAAACAGAAAGTGATTGTAGAAAATTTCAGACACGGGGCGAAGCATCACGGCTCCCACAGAGTGAAATGTATTTCCACTTGGTTTACATTTATTCCACAGTATCCATGTTAATGAGCATAAATCACAGAACTCGTCTGCAGGTTCATATGTGACAAATATCAATGTGCATCTATTCAATTACTCTGCTTTTGCGCCACCTTCTTTTAGTGTGTTTCATGTGCGATTACATTTTATTCCTAGAGCCCCAAATCACCGTCTCCTCACAGGGAAGAGTCCCAAGCGTCCCCTGTCCTTAGACCCTCCTTCTCAGCATTTCAAATGAGCATAATTCCTCACTACTTTGTGCAATTTTAATCATTTAAAACTGTATCTGAAAGCTGTGAAATGGTGTTTTTGATGCTATTGCATGTGTTTCAGTGATGACTAGAGGAAAGGGTGGTGTTGGGACAGAAAAGTGCACCGTGTAAACAAAACACCTCTTGGCTCTGTCATGTGGGTGTGTCTTCAGGTGGACAGGAAGTGTTTCAGATACTACTGTTGCTTAAAAAAGAAAAAAAAAAAAAAAATCAGTCCGAGAGAAGAGACCTCTGTGAAGCAGTGCAAGTTGTAAACTACTGTTCATGTTCGCTAAAGATTTATCGATCATTAACAATCCCTTAGAAGGTTTAAAGAAAATTTCAAATAAATCCTGGGTCCCATTTTTTTTAGATATGGCCACTTCAATATTCAACCACGTATGACGTCACTACGTTATGTGACGTCACACAACGAGCAAATTTCACACACACTTTTTTTGAATGTGTTCGTCGGTGGAAAAAGTCCCCCCCCGCCCTGCATGGTCTGGACTTGGGTACCAGCTACCACTTTAACACCTGGACGTCGTCATGAGGTGCCATCAAGGTCACATTTAATTTTTTTCACTTCAAATTAACTTACTGCTCTGTTTACTGGAACTCTACAGCTTTTTTTTTTAATGGCAGGTTGTATGTTAACACAATGATGGACAACTTCACCAATAAGTGTGTGCACTGTTTACATGTCATGTTTTCGTATCGTTTGGAACCTCAGTGTATGTGAGACCATAAAGTACCAGGTCCTCTTCCCTAATGGAAACGCCAAAGTGAGTCGAGCTGGTTCTGGTGGAAATGCAGCATCAGTGTGTCTGTGTCTTCAGGTGCGAGTGGTCCAGGGGAAGGAGCCGCCACACCTCATGAGCCTGTTTGGGGAGGGGCCCCTGGTCGTCTACAAGGGTGGGACGTCCAGAGAGGGTGGACAGTCGGAGGCTGCAGAGACACGCCTCTTCCACATAAGAGCCAATCAGGCAGGAGGAACCAGGGCTGTGGAGGTGAGCTGGCCAATCAGAGTTAGTCGTACAAAAACCCAAACGTCTGCTTCTGATGGAAAATGTGAATTCTGTGGGTGTCCTGCTTTCACTCAGGTGGCTCCGTCCTCCTCCAGTCTGAACTCCTCAGACGCCTTCGTCCTGGTCTCTGCATCTGGGTCATGGATGTGGAAGGGGAAGAGCAGCAGCTCAGCAGAGGCCAAGGGGGCGGAGCGTTTGGCCGTCATCCTGCAGGTGACCCCCACCCAACTGGATGAGGGGGAGGAGGAAGGTGAGGAGTGGTTTGTCCTGGATGCAAATCAGGTCTGGTTTATGGTTCAGACAGTTTTATCCCAGCCCAGTGTCCTGCATGCTTTAGGAAGCTCTTTTTTTTTTTTTTTTTAAAGAAACATTTATCTTAAAAAAAAAAAAAAAAATCAAAGATAAGAATATGCTTAAATTATTTAAAACATTACAACATTATCAGGCTTCTGAAGAGCTGTGAATTAAACAGGAGTTTAAGACCTGATCTAATGACACCTGTTAACCAAACAAACTCATGACTTTGATCACAGATGCATTCTGGGATACTCTTGGGGGCCAAGGTGACTATTGCCAGACCCCCCGTCTGAAGAACCAGATGGAGGCCCACCCCCCACGACTGTTCGCCTGCTCCAACAAGACGGGGAATTTCCTGATGGAAGAGGTTCCAGGTGAACTAACGCAGGACGACCTGGCTCCGGATGACGTCATGATCCTCGACACCTGGGACCAGGTCAGTCTCCTGCTGGTGCTATGGTTACAGGCCCCACCCACTTCCTTCCATCGTCCCTCACTTCCTCTGTGCTCCTGCAGGTGTTTGTTTGGATCGGAAACGACGCGCAGGAGGAGGAGAAGACTGAGGCGAAGACATCAGGTGAGAAACGTCCAGGACAAGGTTATTATCGTTGGTGAAATGACAAATGAAATAAATAAAAGCTAGAATGAACCATTTGGTGCATTAATTACAAGAACCTTAGTCAAGATTTCATTGAAGTAATTTTTCTTTAGGCATGAGAAAGATAATGTTAGATAAGGTAGATGGGTGAGGAAAAAAGTCCTGTCTACCATCTATAGAGCAGGTTTTAAATTCTAAGTACTTGGATTTTATCCAGGGTTGGGTTTTTTGGGGCAGAAATGGCTCAGTTGGTAGAGTGACTGACTAGGACAGAACTAGATTTGAACCTCCAACCCAGTGTCCTTGAGCAAAGACACTTGCCCTTCTGCCTCCAGTGTCACTCACCCTGGTGTATGAATGTTTAGGGGTGGTCAGAGGGACTGTAGGAGCAAAATGTCTGTGAGTCTGCGGATACATATGTAGTTTACCACCACCAGAGGGAGAATGTGAGAGTGAATGAGTAACGGGTCATTAATGTAAAGTATTTTTGAGTGGCCAAAAAAGCGTTTATATAAACTCATTCCACTATTATCCGTGCTCGAGAACTTCAATTTAAAACACACTTACAATTTGAATTCTAAGTTTAGTGTGAGCTTTTTTTTTTTTTTTATTGAACCTGCTTCTCTGTCAGTCAGAGAAAAGCTAAGCTAGTGACAGCAACTGTCTTGCCTGTTCTAGACTATGGAGATGTGATTCATTTAAATGCGTCATCCAAATGTCCCCAGTCGTCTCACCCACCGCTGTGACCTGTATGACAAATCCAACTTGACTTCTGAGCAGAGGTGGTTAAAGTACTCTGTACTGGAGTAGAAATACAGCTACTAGTGTTGGAAAAAATACTCTGGTAAAAGTTGATGTATTGACTTAACTCCTTAACTGAAATAAAAATACAACTTTTCAATTGTAATAAAGTCGAAAGTAAAACTTCAAAATCATCAGAGTGTGTGTGTGTGTGTGTGTGTGTGTGTGGGGTCTGACAGAAATGAGAGAAAATCATTAGATCTTTCAAAAAGTCAGAAATATGAGATGAAAAAATGAGTAATTACAAGTGGTAATTATGAGATAAAATGGCACAATTGCGATATTAAATGAGTGAAAGGTGTAAATAAATAATGGCTAATTATGAGCTAGTCATAGTCATGATAGAAAGTCCAATTTCCTTTACTGATTTTACCTCTGAAGCATTGAGTGTTTTAGCATTGTTTAGTGTGCCCATAGTCACCACATATACTGAATGTATACTTCCTGTACCACTGGCTGTGGCTACCTGGTATGTACAGTCGGCTATCATGGCGTCTAAACTATGGTGAGTACGATTTGACAAAAGTGGCGAACCCTAGAAGATTTGTATCTTTAAAAACTAACATTTACCAGCCGTAGTCCAACTGTCAAACATGTTGGAAGTAACTGTAGTACTACCAGAACTTTCCTCTAAAATGCCAAGTTTAGTTTTGTGTTTTAATCTTCACTATGTCTTCAGTGACGTTAATTATCATTAGTCAAACATGTTTTCAGGGGCAGCTTCCACTCACCAGCCCAGTGACTTTTATTTTTGGAAAATTAACTATGAAGCCACTATGCTGCATGTTTTTGGAACAGGGGTCTCAAACGATTGTGGGATCAATAAAGTACTTCTATTGTAAACATGCGGCCACCAACGGTTCCAGTGGGATGCTGCGATCAAAGTACGAAAATTAAAAAATTCTATAAAGCAGTGGAACTGACGTTTAGTTCAGGTTCCACATATGGACCAATATGATCTACAATGGAATGACTCCAGGTTTTTGTTTTGTTTTTTTTCATTTTGATGAGGGGGGGGGCAGCCATGTGTGTTTTAGTACAACCCCTCCCACTAAATTCTGATATTTACAAATGATCCTAGAATAAAATGTGAAAAACTTGAACAAATGAGATATTTAAAGTGCACTCTGAGACTGAGTGATGGGTTTCATTTTTGAATTAATTCTGAAATAAAATTCAGAAAGGTTTACATGCAGGGAAAAATGTGTGTGTGTGTGTACCTTCAACTGTCCCATTTGTGTTGAACTTTAAATTGCATTAATCTGCGTTAATTTTGACAGCAATATTTTGAATTTTTTTTCCAGCTGCCCGCTACATTGAGAGCGACCCAGCAGACAGAGACCCCCAGACCCCAGTGGTGACGATGAAGCAGGGATTTGAACTACCAACCTTCACAGGCTGGTTCTTGGGCTGGAACAATGACTATTGGATTGAGGGGGAGGAGCCTGTACAGTGAACGAAGGCCCGTCTACGTCCAAAGCCTGTGAACACTTGTGATCAAATCATGAAAAATAAACCCATGTGAGGAAAAAAGTGTTTCTGAAATTTGTCAAACGCGATGGTTTTCAGGATCATCTGCTCAAATAATTCCAGGTGTTAGTCTGTGGTCGGTGTAAAGGGGTGACGTGTATTTGAAGAAAAGGCAGATTCAGGATCTGTTCAAATGTATCTTATTGAAGGTTTTATAAACGATAAGACTACAGTTAAAATGTAAAAAAAAAAAAACACTTGCTAAATACAAGTCAAAGCGTTCATCAGGACGTCGGGTTTTGGGCGACCGTTTGTCACAACTGGATAAAGTGTCAGTTGCTGCTGGGCTGGTTCTGTTCACTCTAGAGTTCTTCTGACTCAGAGAAGATCTCAGACAGTTGGTAAGTTTCCTGTGTTTCCGTCTGTGTTGACTCGGATCCTTCCTGGTATGTCTCCTTCAGTTTGGCCAACATCGCGTAAAGGCGAGGAAGTTCACGCTCCATGAGGAAGCCGAGAATTTCTGTATGAAAAACGGAGGCAGGATTTTAGGTTCACGTACAGGTGTTGAACTCACTGACCTGAACTGAACTAAAGTGAACCGTACGAACCTCCATAGTTGAATCGTTCCCAGTTTGGAACTCTGCTGTTTTTCAATCGAAAAAAGCTTTTCTGGATGGAAACGGGAGAGACAACCCTGGAACAAAACGGTCACGGGATTAAAGGTAATGTTAATTAGCTTCACTATTGATGGTAAAATGAATCTGTCCTGGTAGCGGTGACCTCACCCCACAGCTTTTGCGACCTTCATCCAGTCAACGTCGCTTTGTTCGTTCACGTTCATGTCGATCAACCTGCAACACAGAAGGCTGTGACCTCTGACCTCCAGACTGAACCCTCCCATTCAAACTCCTAAAAATAGTTTTTCACCACAAAAATGAGAGGGGGAAAAAAAACAGGCGGGAAGGGGGGGGGGTTCTTCAAATGAAAAACTAAAAAGCAAATGTGAACTTTTCTCCCAATGGAGAATCTTACGTGTTTATCATGTTGATCTGCTTCTGAATCCTTAACAAACGCGTTGACCTTTGACCCTCCAGTCTCTCATTTAGGTAGGAAAACCTGAAACAGATGTTCAGCTAATCAGAGCTGCTCATGAGGCTATGACATCACTTGTTACTGGGTGGGGCTACTGACCACTTAAGGCGACACTGGTACCAGCTCCTGGACACAACGGCTTGGCTGATCTGGGACCAGGGTAGTCTAAGGCACAGCTGCTGTCGGGTCAGAGCAGAACCGGGACTTTTTCCGAGTTGGACCTGAAGATGCTGCTGGACCGCTTCTTTAAGGCGGGACAGCTCATCTTCAGACCACGCCCCCTTAACACCACCTGCACATGCACAGAAACAACGGTACATTTCTATTATGGTCTTTTAGGTTCACCTCTGTTCTTTCGTTGCGTTTTTCACAGAGTTCATTCAAATTTTAATCTGATCCAAAATTGACTTATCTTTTAAAATTTTGTTGAAGTCGCATTTTCTTCTTTTTTTTTTACTTAAAAACCTTTGACCTTATTCTGTGTTATACTTAACAAACATGATCAATGAATTAAATACAGAAGAATGGGAGGGGAAAAAAGTGGGGGAAAAATGCACAAAATTCAGAGGATCCTCATTAAAAATCTGATTAAGAATTTGAATCTAGATGGAACAGTTTATTTAACTGTAGAATAAACATGTGAAATGATTAAATTCAATGATACTAAGTGTTATGTGCACAGTAAGGAAAAATGTTTCCCAATACAATGAAATTCTTACTTTGCTGTCGGCACAATACCTAATGTACAAAATGTAAAGGAAATATACAATAGAAACTCCTGAATTTACAATAGAACAGTAACAACATAAGTGAAGACACTAAGGGCAGTACAGAGCACATGGCAACAAACTGTCAGGTAGAGTTATGAGGTGGTGTGAACTTGTGTCCGCTGTTTAAGAGTCTGATGGCAGCAGGAAAGAGTTGTTCCGTCTATTGGTCCTATATTTAACACTTCTGTATCTCCAGCCTGAGGGTAGAAGTGTGAACAGACTGTGCTGGGGGTGGGTGGGGTCCCAGTTGTGGGATCAATAAATTACTTGTATTCCAAAAAAAAAAAATGGAAGAGAAAAGGAGTCGGTCCTTACAGGTCAGAGGTCATGACTTACCGGTGGTGGCGAACCTCTTCAGAACGGAAACGTTACTGCGGTTCATCTTCTCTGCGATGGTTTTCCAGTCGTTTCCGTGAAGAGTTTGAAGTTTGACCAGAGAGTGAACCTCGTCCTCGGAGAACCTGAAACACGAACAAAAAAAACAACTGGATGCTACAGGTTTGTATGATATGATATATGATATGATATGATATGATTTAACCATGAAAACACTGTGTGGAAGACCTTTTTCAAAAATAAAAACACGGAGGCCGGTTTCTTTCAGGGAAGTTTCCAAATGTCAGCGTAATTTTTGATGTTCCATTTAAAATGCATGTCAAAGTGATTATTGGCAAAACTGGTGGTCCTTTTAATGTGGTGGGGGATCAACCACTGCTGAAAGTAATAAAGTAAGTTGTAATTTAAGTTAGTTTTAAAAGTACGTAACCAGTAATTTAACCTTGTCACTTTTTAAAGAAGTAGATTCTGATTCTGGGTCGGATTAAAAGAATGGGCTGAAAGGGCTGCGACCCCTTTCAACAACTCAAACCAGATTCAGACGGTTGTCCAAACGAAGCCCCGCCCCTCTGACCTTCCCGTGTTCCTGTTGTCCATCATCTTCCTCGCTCTGATGAGGATCTGGAGACATGATCTGGGGATTCCTTCAGCTACAGAAAGACAGAAGGACGGACCAATCAGAATAATAATGTCAACAATAATATAACATTAATGACAATAAGAATAAAATAACACTACTAATGACAGATGGATACTTTATTGATCCCTTACAGATAATTACTTGGTTACTACAACAGTAGAGAGCTGCAGTAACAACACTAGTAATAATAATAATAATGGTGTTGTTACCGATTTTCAGTAAGTACTGATGGTTTTTTCGTAGTTTCTTAATCTCCGCCTCCTTCTCTTTGAATCGTTGTGGAAACATCAGCTCTTCGATCGACGTGATTCCTGTCAGAGCCATGAAGTCATAAATGTTGGATCTGATTTGCTCATTCTCCTCTTCGGAGAACCGCCCCCATTTCAAGGCCACACCTACAAGAGGAAGCACAGCTCTGACTCCACCCACACACACTGACTCCACCCCTCCCACACCCCCCAAATCAGAGGCCACAGTCTGTACGTTTACACACACATCTAAGTCCAGCTATTGGCTAGCCTAGGATCTAGACTGTCCCCAGTGGCCGCAAACTGCATTTGCTACGGGGGAAAGTCTAGGCGAATTTGTGGGCGGGATAACCGCTGTCTGTCAAGTTTTCTCTTTACACAACGCCACGCCATTGAATGGGTAACCAGTCAGAGCCAACCAATCAGAGCGATGAACATGGATTTCGTAGACAGCGTCACCGGAAGAACACACCAGAATGTAGTCTCAAAACGAGTGCAGCAGCTTAGCTAGGACTCCCGTACACTATTTGGCACCGGCCGCTTCGGATCTCCTCCGGGTCGCCTTTGCCGAGTTGTGCTGCTCGTATTCCCAGTTTTTCTGCCTCTTGCAACTGGTCATCCATTAGGGCTAAAAGGGGTGACACAACGATCACCAGCGGGTTGTGCAGACCGATGCGTCGTCGCACTAGCGGAGCCAGCTGATAAATCAAACTTTTGCCATACCCGGTGGGCAAAACTCCGACAACGTCCCTTTTTTACAAAAACAGCTTAAGTGCCGTTTTCTGCTCCTCTCGCAGGGAAAACTGTAATTTTAAATCACCTAGCGTTGCTGCCAAAGCCAGCTCGAATGGTTGTTCCTGGTGATGAGCCATGTTGTCTAGCAGCTAGCAATTGGTGTTACGGCAATGTGTGCTAGCTGCTACATCTCTGCGACTACATTACGTGTTGTATTTGTGTCGTCATGAGGCAGGGCGGGCTCCAATCCCGCCCCTCGCGATTTGATTGGTCCGACCCATTTTGGATTTTCAGATCCTAGGCTGTCTAGTCTGTCTCCCCGTAGCAAATACCATTTGCGGCCACTGGGGACAGACTAGATCCTAGGCTAGCTATTGGCAGTAATCCAGCTAAGGACTGAACTGGAGTTTCCCAGAAATCTGTTTACATGCGCAGCGAGAAAACCAAATAATTTTTCGGCTGCCAGACACTAGGTGGCGCTACACACTCTTTCATGTTCGCATTCTTCCAGTTGGCGCATTACAACTAACCTTTTTATCACCGTGAGTTACATTTTTGGCATTGAGGTGACAGACATGTAACCGAGAGAATCCGGTCATTTTTCAAAATAAAAGATTGTTCAGACTCGGATAATAAACACAAGAGAAATAATTAATTACTTAATTAATTATTAGGTGGCCGGCAGCCCAGTACCAATTGATCCACGGACCGGTACCGGTCCACGGCCCGGGGGTTGGGGACCACTGCAAGTAGAACAATCAGTAAACAAAGGTGTCAGATTTGAAGCAGACATAGGAGGAAGAGGAGGAGGGGGAAGAGGAAGAGGAGGAGACTTCCAGCTTTTCCAGAAGGTTTTTAATCCAGCCGTTAATTCTATGCTGCTAACGCTCTGTACGTTTACATGCACATCTAAGCCCAACTATTGCAATAATTGGGCTGAACTGGAGCTTCCGTGAAATCTGTTTACATGTGCGTGGACATTATTGTTCCACTGTCAGACACTAGGTGACGCTACACGTCCTTTTGTGTCAAAGGGTCAAATCATCTAACAGCAGCAGAACGTTAGAAACAATGTTTTTTTTTTTCTCATTGGCCATGAAAGCCTTGTTACTCTCCACCATGATTAAAAGGTTAAAGGTCAGCGCTAGTTCCTACTGCACCTAAAGGCAGCATTAGTGTAAAGTAAGACTGGGTGATTTATCTATGTTTGCGATATCTGAAGATGTTTTATGAAATCGAGAAATAATTTGGCACATCTAATACCTGGAGATAATGTTTTAAATGAATCAGATTTCGTCACTCTGCTTTTTATCCTTCACACTTTTTATCTGGAGCTGTCCACCCCCCCTCCTTCTTGTTTGTTCCCCCTCCCCTTGCGTGTAAGTGGCGTGTGTGTGTGTTGATAACTCATTCAACATGACAGCATCCACAGAAGCAGGCATGACAGAATTCATACCATTATATGGTGACGTTTCAGATTTAAACCATCAGATACCAAGAGGTATTGTGCAGAGAATGCAAGAAATTGATGCCACCCAAATAGAGTAGTATCTCGAGATATAGCAAAAACATATCGAGATTCTTTTTTTCTCTTTATCACCCAGCCCTAGTGTAAAGTTAAGCACTAGTTCCCATATTTCCTACTGCAGCTGAAGGCAGCGGTAGCTTCGAGGGTGGTACCTTGCATTTTGAATTGCTTGAAACGTGACAGGTCATAATGCAGCATTTTTTGGACGATGATAGGTGATTTTGTACTGAGGTCCGGAATAAACTCCTTCAACTCCTGCAGCTGCGCCTCCACACTGGAACCAAACACATCCAAGAGGATTATGGGTAAGTTTACAAATATGACTCAAACCCAAACCACATTAAAGGGTCCCGCCCAACACCAATAATACTGATAAGACGTGCACTCACTCTTCATCATATGTTTCCTGCTTCATGTTCTCTCCATGTCTTATAGATGTTTGTGTGGTTTTGTTGGTGGTTGCTATGGCGACGTCACTCACTTCTGTCTCTGTGGTCCTTATGGCGACACAATGCTGTTTCTTTCTCTTGGCAACCAGCAGTTCTGAGTTGGCTGTTGTTACCGTGGTGACGCTCTGCTCCATCAACCTGTTCCTGACCCCCCCTCGCTTCTTTCCTTCTGCTGGACATGTTGCTTTGACACAACCCTTCGCACCTTCTTTCCCTTTCTTCTTGCCGGCGTTGTTGATAGCGGTTACCATGGCAATGCTCCCCTCCTCTTGCACCTCCTTCCTTTTACTCTTTTCTTCTGATGGGCTCGTTTCTATGATGAAACAATCATCTTCTTGTTTCATTATCTTCTTCCTGATGTTCTTGTTGCCATTGGTTACCATGTTGAAGCTCTCCTCCTCCTGCTGCACCTCCTTCTTCTTCTCCATATCCACATGGTTGTCAGCAGTTACTGTGGCGACCCTCTCCTCCTCCTCCTTTTCCACATTGCCCACAGGTGTTACCATAGCGACCCTCTCCTCCTCCTCTTTCTGCACCTCCTTCCTTTTCTTCTTTCGCTTCAGGCTGATATCATCCTCACCTCCTTTGAAGGGTGAGGAGAAAACAGGAGGTTCATCCACCACAATCCAGCCCACCTCCATGTCCACACTGTTTTCAGTTGTTACCATGGCAACCCTCTCCTCTTTCCTTTTCTTTTTCTTCTTTTTCTCCTCTATGTGCACATTGTCAGTCATCACCATGGTGATGCTCTCCTCTTTCTGCACCTCCTTCCTCTTCTTCTTCTTCGTCTCCTCCTTCATATCTACATTGTTGTCATCAGGTGTTACCATGGCAACCCTCTCTTCCTTCTTCTTCTTTTTCTTCTTCTCCTCTCTCATGTTGTCAGTTGTTACTGTAGTGATGTTCTCCTCTTTCTGTACCTCCTCCCTTGTCGTCTCCTTTTCCTCCTTCATATCTACATTGTTGTCATCAGGTGTTACCATGGCAACCCTCTCTTCCTTCTTCTTTTTCTTCTTCTTTCTCATGTTGTCAGTTGTTACTGTAGTGATGTTCTCCTCTTTCTGTACCTCCTCCCTTGTTGTCTTCTTCTCCTCCTCCATATCCACATTGTTGTCAGCCCTCTCCTTATTTTTCTTCTTCTTCTCCTTGTCCACATTGTTGTCATCAGGTGTTACCATGGTGACTATCTCCTGCTCCTTCTTCTTCTTCTTCCTTTTCTTCTTCTTCTTTTTCTTCTTCTCCTCCACCTCCATACCCATGTTGTCAGTTGTTACCATGTTGACCCCCTCCTCCTCCTCTTCCTGCACCTCCTTCCTTTTCTTCTTCTTTGTCTTCATACTGATCTCCTCCTCCTCACCTCCCTCTTTCTTCCTATTCTTTTTGGTTTCATCAAGTGAGTCAACACCAGGAGGAGAGTCATCCAAACACTCGGACCTCCTCTTCTTCTTCTTCTTCTGAAGGGAGGCAGGAGGAGCGTCTGCAGGAGCACTCATGAGGAGGCACTGGAAAGAAACAATTCAAGGCAGATTTTAGACTGAAACTCAAATAATCTCAGAATTTTGAACATTTACACATTTAGTCAAATTAAGATAAAATACAGGAGTTACACTGAAAAACACAAAGTAAATAAGATAGTATTTCATTACATCAGGGGTGTCAAACACCCCTAGGATACATTTACAAAGGTTAATAATTCCACAGTCAAGGCTGTAGAACTCATTTTAGTTCAGGTTCCACATACAGACCAATATTATCTAGAGCCAATGACATAAAAAAAAACTACAAAATAATAAATAAATCCATATTTTCTTCTGTGTTTGATGTGAAAAACACTTCACATTCTGCAGATAATGACAACTTCAAATTTTTATCATTGTTTTAGTCTTAAAAAAATAAAAAAAAATCTGAAAAACAGAAGACTGTCATATTTAACATTTGTGCTTCACACCAAAAGCCATTTTAGTTTTTAATCCAAATACACAAGACGAAAACTTACAAAAAACAAAAACAAAAAAGACAAACACCAAATAAAAAAATAAATACAAATGTAAATATCTATATATGTATAAATTAAATTAAATAATAATGGCAGGAGGGAGGGAAACTATCAAAACTGTCCAAATTAATGGTTTAATAATTTATCACTACAGGCACATAATTATTCTGTAACCTCTAAAATCAATTATTTTTTAAAAGTTCAAAGTTTAAGGAATGAGCTGATTGATTAGTATGCAGCAAAGGGTTAATCATTTAGACAGTAATAAAAAATAATGCATCAGACTCCTACTCCTCATCAGTGTGAAAAATAATGTATTAGTCTGGGTGTCATCCTCGACAGTACACTATCTTTTTTGACGTCACTCGGTCTGCTTATTTCCACCTCCCCTCCGCCCCTCGCTCACCCCCCACCCCACCGCCACCCTCGTCCATAGTCTTACAACTTCCTGTTTAGATTATTCACTCTTCTTTGGCTTCCCTTAAAAGTCCCTCCACAAACTCCATCTGGTTCAGAACTCTGGTGCCCGGATCGTTACCAGAACACCGTAAACTTACATTTTTTTGTCATTGTTTTAACTTTTAAAAAATAACATTAACCCTCTGGTATCCAGGTAATTTTTATGCACAATTTGCACCTTTTGTTACGAAACGTCTATTTAATTAATGTCAGAATTCAAAAGTCGTTCATTTTTACATGATCTTTAAAGTTGTCATTCCATTGTTATTTCATTAATATTACTGTGTTCTCCATTGTTATTGAATACATTGTGTGTTGGTTCTATTAAAAAAAACAAAACATCCAGATTGTTTTGTTTCCAGCTGTTTTTTCACAGTAGAAAAATGACTTGAGGTCGAACAACAGAGTTTACGGTACTTCCTCATACATGTCCATGACCGTGGTGAGGAGGCGTCTCTGATTGGCTCAGAATGCGTGAAAGAACACTCCCCCTCCCCTATGTGTGTTTGCCTTTACCGGAGTAGCATCGAGCTAGGTTTCGTGCCATTGCTTGTTCTGAAAACGTGCAGGGAAAAAAAAACGAGGCTTTATTTCCACAGAGAGCACATGAACCAGTTTGATCCACATTTTTTCCCAGTTTGTGCAGCAGCTACTGTGGCGCCGTCTTCTCTTGTAGACGCTAATGCTAATGCTACTTCAGATTAGCCACAATGGGGGACGGGCTTAACGCCACGTGGGTGACACTAAAGTCCATCTGCGTCAGATGGACCGGCTTTTTCTGGGTCCCTGGTTCCTCTTGTTGTTTTGTGTGAATGCAGTATGCAGCCAGTGGAGGTGATGAACCACTGTCAAAGGAGCATGTGTTGGTAACTCGGGGTGACTCATCAGATTCCAAAAGGAGCGTGGAAAAGTGGTTTTCAGCGGAATGACACCTTTAAAGTTCTGGACATCAACTAAAATGTACACATTGTAAACAAAACAGAGGATCTAGCATCTATCTCCCCAGTGTGCCAAAAACAAACTATCACTGCCATTATAAATAATGATTCTGTTCCATAAGACATGAAGTCAGAAATTATGCAAAATGTAAAAAAAAAAAATTTTTTGCATCAAAAATGTTAGCAACATGATCAAAAGATACTTTTGCATCCAAATAGTGAGGATCTTTCTGGGAGGGATACCAAAGGGCAAAGAGAAAAGAGGAGCCTCATAAACTACAGGTTTGATCAGTGCATACATTTACTGTGACCTACTGCTTTCCTTCCAATGCTACTGTTGTTTACTGCTAACACTGATGTACTGGCATGTAAAGGCAAAAGGTTCTAACTACAGTTTAAGTCAAAAAATTACTTATTTGTGTTCACCATAACTTTCAAAATCAATGGCAATTTCTTTTATCTCAACTCATACGGACGTTAACAGCTGCCGTTTTTGCCATCGTTAATATACTGCCTCCTTTTTCCTGTAGGAGTGTACACTAATCATTCCAAGGAAAAATGCTAGGGACAGACTCTAGTTTCAACTGGCAAACAGTCTTCCCCAAGATGTAGTGTTCTGATGTGAAGTGTCTGCTGCAGACGTAAGCGCTCCTTTTTTTCATTATAAAACTCGGCCCTTCATCCCTGGACCCATTTTCCTCTAGTTTCGTGTGTGTGTCATATGACTCACACACTATTGAACAAAGACGTGTAATTTGCTAGTTAATTTCAATGAATACGTATTAATTATTCATTTATTTATGTACCGATTCATTCATTTGTGTATTTATTTATATATTTGAGATTAATATAAGAATGATTTAATGGAGAAAAGTTTTGTTTTGTTTGTTTTTATAGTGCTGCTGGTCAATTTATTTTGTGACGGTCCCTAAACTCCCCGACAGCAAGGAAGTCTGTGTCCGCTCCTGAAGCCTCTCCAGTAGGTAAGGCTGAGCGGACAGTCGCTGATGCTTGTGGAGAAGGTGCACATCTGTCAAATATCAAAGTGAAGCAGCTCACTGGGCATAAGTTTGATCAGAGAGTTGGTGGAGACGTGTCTTTACCATAAAGTCTGTAATAAAAGCGCACATAAAATGTTGGAGTGGCTGGTGTGACCGCAGTCTTTGAATTAATGCACAGGTTCCACCATTTGCCAACAATACCCCCCCCCCCCCGTCTCTCACTCGTGCCTGCGCAATATAATTGAAGTAATTAATTTTTTAAAAACTTCCTTGCATAGTTCAAAATCTGGAACATTTTATCTGATTCGCAGGCATCAGTGAGACACTATCGATATCAGGGAGACTCCTTGGGATGTCTGCTTTATCCATAACTGTATCACCATTACTGTTAACTGAGAAATAATGTGATGTTTTACAATTTGATGAAGTTGAGTTAAGTGTGCCCCAGGTACAGACAACAACTCCACACACACACACACACACACACACACACACAGAAGATGGCAGCAAAGTCACAAGGTCGCATTTCAACTCCATTTGTTAAAAATAACAATTGTACTATTAATATTTGCTTTTCTCTTTGCTAATTTCTTTTCTAAGCAAGTTTCTGTGCCTCAATATAAAGGGTGTAAACACTTCAAATGATTGTAATATAAGTTGTTGTTCATGATAACGCAGTAGATAAATGCATAATAGAAGAAGAATATACATACATCATTGTATTTTTTTTCACTAATAATAATAGAATAATCATTTACAGACATCATTATTTCATCACTACCTGTTCACCTGTATACTTAAATGCAAAGTTAAAGAATATTAACATTTTGAACAAATTCAAGTAACTTTCAACAAATATTAAATTTTCAGTGTTTAAAATATATTTCCTGTTTATAATCTATTGCAAGTTGTTTAACTTTTATTATTGATAATAGTTCATAAAGATCTTTCGTGTTTGTCAGGAAGCATCTTAAATCACATCCAAAGTAACATCACAGAACAAGGATGAATGCCCTGATTAACTGGTTTTTCATTTCTTTGACATTTTTAAGCAAAGAAAACCCACACAAACGCAAAGATACTTTTCCTGTGAACTAATTACTTTACCAGTGGAGTAACGCAGTGAGTAACACAATTACTTTTTTGGGGAAGTAACAAGTAATTGCAATTCATTACTTTTTCAAAGTAACTTAAACAGCACTGGGTACAATAACTTTTGGTCGTTGTTATCTCATCTTTGTCATTTAACTTTTGCCAGTAGGGTTAAGCTCCGCTTCCGTATTTCCGGTGCGAAAAGCGGAAGTTGTGAAAAAGGTCCAATACCTGTAATAATAATGAATAACCTGAACAAATATGAACAACCTGAAATATCTGAAGAAAATTAAACATGATTTTAAACATGTTTTGCTTCTATTACTAAGCGCTTAGTGTCTTTGTAGAACTGTCACATGACACACGTGTAGAAATAAGATAATATTACTAAAATTACACTTATTTTGCTTCAGAAATCTAAGTTTGTTTGTTTCTTTTTTTACATTATTCACATGTTTGTTTGTAGGGATACTTCAAGAAAGTAAATATTTTCATAATCCAGTGGGGTTATGTTGCACTAAAATAAAGGAAAACACATTTAGGTTTAGGTTATTACACTATTATTTTACTGCTTCGACCAATCAGGCTGAATGTGGCCCCTGAAAGAAACTGAGACCCCCGGTCTGGAATGAATATGCTAAGATTTTCAAAGTGTAGAAAACTAGACTACAGTCGAGGATCGGGACTTTTACTGGACCCAGTTCGGAATAAATGAACATTAATTTAACTGGTTTCATCACAACGAACATTACAGACAAAGTCAACCCAAAACATCAGATGATCCACACAAACTCACCTGTTAAACCTTCTCCTGGAACCAGAACCACGACCGAACGGGACAAAACCAGAACACACACCGCCTCGAACGTGCTTGGATCTTGTAGGAAACCGCTTGTTTATTTCCGGTTGTGTCACGGCGCATGCGCCCCAATTCCAATTCCGGACAGATTCAAAGCAGAGCAGAAGACAGAAGACAGTGCTCAGGACGGTCTCCTCGGGACGAGCCGTGGAGCTGCTGTTCTGCCCCGCCCCCTCAAACTACCAGCAGTCAAAATGGACAATAATCTCTACAGGTTCACATTTTTCCGTCAAAATATGTCACTTTGTATTTGGAAAGGTGTAAGAAAACTTAAGCTTTTAGTTTCCTCTTACCCATGTGAAGTTTTTATCGGGAAGAACCCACCAGGATCCAAAAATGAAGTTTCAAACGTTTTATTATCATTAACCTCTAGAACCATCTAGAAAAATGTGCTACAGATATCTGGGTTCTCTGTTCTGGTCCGGATTTAAGAGAGAAGAGAACACACAAAAACACAGAAATAATATTTTATAGTTGTCTTCTGCAGGCTGGAGTTGATGATGTACGCCCTCGTTGCCATAGGAACACAGCTGCACTCAGGACGGGGGAGGGTTGTCCTTCAATCTGTATACTGGATACTTTGTTCAAAACCAGGAGGAACTTCACCACCGGTCTAAACCAGTGTTGTGATAGATGACAAGAATGATTTAGAGGTAAAGAGGAATGCAATAGTCATGTAGCACATTGTCAGTTTAGCATGTGTGAGAAGTTATTTCAGGCAGACAGCATATTATACTTTATTTAATGGTTATACAAAGAAATGAATGATTAATTAAGTAAACAATAGAACTTGATTGTGTGTATAATTAATAAGTGATTAATTAAGTGATCAATAAAACTTGATTGTGAATACAAGCATATTTATATACTGTATCTTCAAACCTTACTGTTGATATAATATAATGGTCCCATTAGGTTGACTTTAAAAAACTATTTTATCTTTCTAATATTTAGATTTAGATACTCAAAAGGTAGGTTATTGTTTGCGTCTGTTGAATTAATATGAACAGTAACACTGAGGCAACTCATGTGCATAATGTTCATATCATACAAAACTAACTTACTTAAAACTTACTAACGTCAATGATTACTGGTCCAAGACAAATACTACTTTAAAAGTATTACTTAGGCCCAGCGTCCAAGACAAAAGCACACCTGGCTGGATGACTGAACTGAGGGTCTTTTTCTCTGTCAAAGGGCTTGGTGGTCATGTGTTTGCTCATGTGATGGGATGACCATTTTAACAGGACACCCCATAGGGTGGTGATGTGTTTCACTCACTGTTATCTATTTGACAGGACAAACACACCGTCCGCACATTTTATTAAAACTCTGAAAACTGAAACCACATTATCTCATATGTGTAACTATGATTAAGGACGTATGTTTGGGCTTGTTTTATTAGTTATAGTTGAGTTAATATTATGGAATTTTCTGACATGAAAAAAAGATAATGAATACATTAGACACTGTAAACCACCAACCTGTTTGACTGGATACAGAGTAAAAACTAATTAAGACTGACCCTATGAACACTGCTAAGAAAATATCATAACAAAATGATGGAATCAGGAGGCTGGAGGTATCTTTTTTCGGACAATGTGAAGAAGGACTGCCGTCACCTTCGGAGCTCCAGATTAGCCATCAGCCTGTTAGCATTAGCATTAGCATGAATCGGATAATTCTCTCATCAGTTAATGACCCTGACAATAAAAAAACAAGCCGAAACATATGTCGTTAATCATAGTTACACGTATGACGTAACAGACGTGGAAATCTGTTTTCAGTTTTAGCAGAGTATTGTTAATAAAACGGACAGTCCTGTCAATTAGACTGCACTGAATAGAATGTATCACCACTGTATGAAGAATCCATGGCTCGTCCTGAGGACAACGTCCTGACTGAGCCCCCCCACCCCCCATTGTCATCTAGCATCTAACATGGAGAAAACATATATATATATATATATATATATATATATATATATATATATATATATATATATATATATATATATATATATATATATATATATATATATATATATATATATATATATATATATATATATATATATATATATATATATATATATAATTTTGCTTTTTAAAAAAATATTTTTATAATTTTATTTTTAGACTATTAGTTACTTTTCATTTTTTAATTAATTAATTTATATTAGTCACTCGTTTTTGTTTTTCATTTTAGTTATTTATGTATTTAATATTTGTGATGATTAGTTCAGTGTTTAGGGTTTAGTTTAGTGATTTTATCTTCTTGTTTACTTTTTTATTATTATTTTATTTTGGTTATTATGAGGGTTATTCATTCCTTTTCCACAGATCATCAAAGTATGTGAGTAGAACATGTTAGAACTTTCCTTTATTTAAATGAATTCACACAAACTTGTACATATTTATTCATGTTCTATGAATCTGTTAAAGAACAGTCAGCTGATCCCATCAGTGTCATTTTCTTCATGTTTATGGACAGGGGTGTGTCTACGTATCCTCCACCCATTAGAACATCATCTCCACCTGTTAGAACGGTGTCCTCAACCCGTTACAACAACAGGACAAAGTATTGTTATTATTGTCTAATATTAAAATGTTATGGGTCTAAAAACAACAAACTACAGCTGGGACGATTCCACAGGTGGTGGGTTCTTCAGCTCCTTCTTAAGGTCACATGGTTCTTTAGGTGGCTCCTTGGGTGATTCCTCAGATAGTTCTTCAGGTCAGGTGGTTCTTCAGGTGGTTCTATAGGTGGTTCCTTAGGTGTTTGTCACTTAACTGCAGACTCTGTTTCTATGTTTTGTCTTGGTTGACAAATGAAGCCCTGTCATTGGTCTGTTAGGTTGCCTAGGCTACACCTGACCACTCCTTAAGCGAACATGACATCATTCTTCCAGAGGACATACACTGTCCTTCCAGAAGGACCTGCATGACACCTGACCCCATCAGTTCATCAGCGAGGATGGTGGTGGGCGGAGCCTGTCAAAGAGCTGGTGTGCTGGGCGGAGCCTGCCAAAGCGTCCTCCAGCAACAGAGATGCTCGCTGCTCGTCCATCCTCCTGGACTGAACCTTCTGAAGAAGACTGAGGAAGTCCTCCTGTTCTGAGGAAACAGGGAGAGAACAACGCTGGTCGTCCATCCGGTCAGACTGAGGCGAGAGAGAAGGGGACAGGAAGAGGAAGTAAGTTTTCCATATAAATCACACTTATGAAGTACAACATTCCTCCAGAATCCTTAAACCCCCTAACACACTGGATTCCCTGGACCACCTAGACTCTCTGAATCCTCTGCAAGCTGGGACCCCATGGACACCCTGACCCTATGAACACCCTAAACTCCCTGGAACCTTCTGGATTCCATGGATCCAACTGACTCCCTGGACTTCTGGTGTCCAATTGGAGGTAGAGCCTGGGCTGGTGCAGGAGGGCAGTGGATACTCTAGGCTCTCACCAGATAGTAGAATAGAAGTGCATTGCCTCCAAGCCCAAATCTGGAGTGCCTCCTTTGCCCCTCTGGCACCATAATAGTTAATTCTCATGAGTGCCATCAACTGAAGTAAAGCGCTGCCATTGCTGAAAATAGTGACGTTATACCAAGATTTAAAAGGAAACTTTCTGTTCAAAACTCCAGCTGACAAGAATCATACCCAAGTGCAAGGCACATTACAAAGCCCTCTGACATTTCTGGGGAGAGCCCTGATACTGATATTACGATATTTCCAGCTACAAAAAATATAGAAGGTGTCGACACCAAACAATAGGTGTGACCAGTTTATACCCTTTGTATTGTGCTTTGTTGTTAATTATGCAGAAACAAAAATACTGTCAGTACTTTTACATGCACTTAGAGAAATTTTAATTGTTGCTGTTAAAGTAATATGTAATAATGTTACCGTTGTAATGCATATTGTGTGTAGTGTTGTTTGTCTTTGTTTTCCTGTTCTGTAGGAATGTTTTCAGTAACCATTCACAGGACACTCCCAGAGCTTCAGTTGAACAAATGATGAAAAGACAGCAGCTGGAAGTTGATTTTCCAAATAAAGATGACCCTACAATTGGGATCCTAAAGATCTGACGAAGGCAAGATAACAGCTGAACCCTTTCACGAACCATTGTCTTTTGTGAAACTTTAGACTAACCCAACCCATATAAATTAGGGAACACCCTTTGCAAATTAAAAGAGGTTTGCTGGCAGAGACAAATTCAGAGTATGGTGGCCAGTGTAACTGGTTTGTCCTCTGCCTTTGCTCTCCTCGCGAGTAAGATATGCTCTCTCTTGTCTCATTTGTGTGCCTGTGTTTTTCTTACAGTTTAAACCTGACAGTTGCCTTACTCTGATCAAAATCGAAGTTTTAAAAGTCATGTAAACACTTTAATTGGAGTATAATCAAATTGAACTGGAGTTTTAGAAGTTGGTGTAAACAAGTCAGATAATGTGATTGTAATCAAATTTTTCTGCATGTACCCGACTACTGACTGGCCTGGACATGTCCCCTTCCAAAAGTGACCAGAGTCACCATGACAGAGTCACCATGACAACATGCACATTATGTGTAATAAATCAGCTGCATGGTTGTCGTCCAAATCTTCTTTGGGTGTTTGTGTCCTTCTGTCTGCTTCAAATCTGCTACTTTTGTTTAGTTATTGTTCTTCTTTTATGGTGCCAAGTGGAAGCATACTAACGGAAAAGGGGTGTGTAGCACCACCTAAGTTCTGGGAGTCCAATGTACCTCACTCCATAATTTGAATTTCTAAGTGCATGTAAACGTACTGTGATTCATGCGGAGGTATTTTCCATATATATAACAGGGCATAAAACTAATTAGCAGGAGGCTCGGAGATTCCAGCTCCTGCTGCAAGTCCCCCTCCCATCCTCCAGTACTGGTGATCACCTGATTACAGGGGAGGCCAAGTCTGGTCTTCGAGAGCCACAATCTAGCATGTTCTAGATGTTTCCCTTTTCCAACACACCTGACAGTCATTATGAGGCTCCTGCAGAACTGGATGATAGACTGATCATTTGAATCACATGTGTTGGAAGAGGGATATGTCTATGTTGGATTATGCCACTCCTGCCCTCTTGAGTGGACCATTGATTTGCTAATTGTGTTGTGCCCCACCCACCAACACCCCTCAATCAGTTCTCCAACTCTGCTGATCTAATGTTTCTTTCATTATGCAATGTGACAAATAAGTTGTTGTGTGGCTTTAGACTGAATGTTGCTTCTTTCAAACTGATGTTTCTGAATGAAACTCGATGACAATTGAAAGCATGGCCTAAATTGAATGGAAATAATTTACAAATTCAACAAATAACATGAACACAAACAACTTCAGAGAAATAAATGTATTTATTTTACACATTTAAGGCAAAGCAGGAAAACAAGTCTATGTGCAGGCTGTGGCTATACAGGTGGGTATTAGTGAATATTATTAGTCCAGTTCAGAATTTCAGTAAATCTCCTGCAAGACCTATTTTGTTCTGCAGTGTGCTGAGAAGGGACACATTTTTGTTCTGTTCAGCTACATAAACAGTCAGGAAGTGACAGATGTGAACACCTGTGTGAAAAACGGTTTTTCACCTGCCCTTGAACTTTCTAACACAATTTATGATTGTACAAAGTAAAAGTGTTCTCTTCTATTCAGTCAGAACTGTATTCCATTGTAGAATCCAGAGACAATGAGGTGAAAAAAATGTCCATAGTAACCCTGTCCAAAAAGGGTTCCTTAAGCCTTGTGACAACATTCTCAGCAAACATGTTCTCCTGTGGCACAGCTGGGGTCTGTTTCCAAGTAAGGCATGGCATTGCACATGAACTTATTGTCCAAGTCTACTGCCATTCATTGCCGTCATTGCAAACTTGTCAGGTTTAAATGAATGCAGAAAACGACATCAGATTTTTGTTGGAAAAAGTTGTTCATCAGTCGTTATGTGTTGCCCTGGGTTGTAAGATAGCACACATTTCTGAATGTCCCTAAATGTCTGAAACACAGTGGTCCCTGTTTACTGTGGGGGCTTACATTCTAAAAATAACCCGCAATAAGTGAAATTTGTGAAATAGCGTACTGCCTTTATAATACCTGGTTGTCATAGCAATGCTGCATGTACTTCCGTGTCATCTGCTCAGAGAATTGTTGATAAACTCGCTTGTTTCGTGTTATGTTAAACACAAGGGACTGAATCTCCTGGACCGACCATGGTGTAGTATTATGGCCTGTCACCATGTGGATTAATGTACCGATATTTTTACTGTCAACTTTCACATCTGTATTTTGTCAAGGGGCAGACTCACAGAGACAACTGTCTGATCAATCAGTGTCTGTATAGATCACCTTTTAGTATCACTTGGATTCTGGGCACCACTCCACTAGGACTAATCAGGACCAATCAGGTTTCAGAAAACAATGTGCATTTGTACGCTGTTAAAAAAAAGGATCCAAAATTGATGTTAAAGAGCAAGAAGCACATCAGATCAACATAACAGCCTCAGGACATTGTGGATAGGATCTCAGCAATGCCAAAGTATTTTATCCAGTAGTCACACATGGTACCAGTTCTGCCACTCACTCCTCTGGAGTACAAAGCAACAATGAATTCCAGCAGCTCATAGACGCTTGTTTCAGTTAAGATTCATTCTGTGGGAATTGTGTACTGTGTAGTCTCTGATGGTTATCAGCCTGCTGATATCAAATAGACTCAGGAAGTCTTGCAAATGACTAAGTAATTCTGCATTCTGCAAACTGTCAGTTCTGTGTCACTGAACTGCATCTGCATGAGCTGAATGGTAGCCTAGCCACGCGAGACTCCTTGCAGCAGCACATGTAATGTACTACAGTAGTCTAGTTACGCTTGATTCAACTTTTGGCTAGATTTCCCTGAAACTGGCCGACAAAGCACAGTGAAGTATAGTCAGAAGATGAGTGTAACAGAGTTATGCTGCAACGATTTTGAGAGAAAGAACCGGAAGCAACCACAGAAGAAGAACAACAGGTGATTTTCTTTTATCAAAGGTGAGTGAAGGATGTGAGATAAGGTCAGCAATCTTTCAATCATTTTACCGTCATTAAGCTACATAATTCCCAATTTTGTTTAGTCATTCGTAACTTTCTTTGGACTCCTCCATGAACTGTCTGGCGTCTAACTACATCATCCTAAAGATGGGTTGTAGTACCATCCTATTGTATCCTATTGTCCCATTTTGATGAAAGGCCAATTCATTAAGAAAGTATGTCGGATTCACCCAAATGAATTTCTGTAGGGATTGGGTCTTATTTGTTGCGCATCGCCCCATCAAGCTCACACTGGATTTTTTCATCAGACAACAAAGACAGAAATGTCTTAACCTTCACGACCGACCAAGGTGTTGTTCGTGGACGGACACTATTGTGCTGTGGGCTGAATTAATTGACTAACATATTCACTGTAACTCCGAATTTATTTTTTTAAAAATGGCGGGTTGCATATTGATAATGCAATGATGCAGAGACAACTCCAGCTGTCAGTGTCTACGCTGCTTACATGTCACGTCTGACTTGGAACCTCGGCAGAGGTGATACCATAAATCTAGTACTGGGTACTATGGTACTGGGTCATGGAAATGCACCATAACTACAAATCACTCCAGTGGATCAGCAGAAGTGTACAACTGCCTGGGAGGGGGTGGGGGGCATCTGACAATGTTAGCTGAGGTAGCTGGCTCATTTCCAAAACAAAAGCAGTCATTGATGTGCTGTAAAGTATGAGGGGGGATTTTGGCTGTGCAAATGTGTCTGTGGCTCTGTACCCAGGTCTACAGCGAAACAAATATATGTTAATACCGTGTGGGATGAGCAACGAAACCAACACTTAATGACAATAGGAGAAATAATAACGTTCAATATTACATATATATCTATCTATAATTCAACATTTCTCTGCATTTCTCGCAACTAATTGCTGTTATGGACTTTCACAAGGTCTCTATGACAACATCACAACTGCTACACGCCACTAACAACTTTCGTCTCCCCAGGAATTCACGGACATTTATGTTATTGTTGCGGCCACAAATGCATGATGACCTTTTCGAAACAGTTGCAGCAAAAGTTGCAGTGGTTTTATGTTTTTTTGCAATTTGAAAGTGACAACTGCAATAAATAGTTTCAATATTGTATTTTGGAAGGCTACTACAAATTCAGTAATTGGGTTAATAACATATGGACCTATTCGCACGTGATACGTGTTGTGGTAATTGCACTGACAGAAAAATTGCCCTCATTCTTGATGGTGTATGCTGCTGCATTTTATTTTTTTTATCTTTGGAAGTCACAATAGATATTTCTGTTAACATTGCAATGCATTTATCCTCACCTTTCTCAAAGCAGATCACATTGTGGTGGTCAGGAGGTCTGATGCATGTCAATGTTATTATTATGTTGCATTCGCACAACTTAAGCAATGTCTGTAATTTACTGAATTAACAGATGGAACGTCTGACTCACCTTCAACTTAACATTGCACCAATCTTAATGATTGTTGGCTACATCATTACTATCTCACTCATCTGCCGGTCAACTTTATCACTTCTCTTTTGGACCCTTTTCATTTTTGGTTTGTTTGTTGTTAGCTGTAGTTTAGTAGGTTGATGCACATTGACCAGTTTCCTGCTTTTCGTGCATTCAGGTCTGAAACTAGACAGTGACATTGAAGTGTCAGATGAGCGACTGGCGGCTCACTTCACAGCTGTAATACTATATCTTGCTGGGTGTTGAGTGGTGTGGCCTGCTTTAGCATGATATAAACCACTACAGTGGTAGACTGTCTGCAAAACCTGAAACTTCATTTTACTAATTCCACCAGCAGTAACAACTTACAACATTAGCATTATCATACTCATATATTCCAGTACTCACTTCCAAAACAGCCCCAACTTATTATTATAGTCTTTCTTTCTTCTCCTTTCAACTCATTCCACCCACTTCCACAAGACGTTAGTTGCAAACAATCTCACATTTTCTAGGGGCTCTGCACTAGTGGATGATAATAACAGAAATACAGTCAATGTGATCATATGGACACTGACCTCTGACCTCTCTCCAGGGGTGTTGCTCGGGCCTGTTGGGGTTCCAAGCACACACACATGCCACAAAAAAACTATTGACAAATGGACTGCACTTATATAGCACTTATCTATCTTCATGCTGCTCAAAGCAATTTACATTAGCCTCACATTCACCCATTCACACACACACCAGGTTCTGTCAGACCTACTGGGAGCCGAACTTAGGATTCAGTGTCTTGCTCAAGGACACTTTGACATCTAATTATGCCTGAGCTGGAACGCAAACCGCCAACCCTTCAGTCATTACACACACACACACACACACACACACACACACACACTTCTAGGGGGCCCCCTAGTGAGTGGGACTCCAAGCAACTGCCTGACTTTGCTGTCCTCAAGCCCCACCCCGCATGTCCCCAAAGACAACATTCAAAATGGGACAACTATGGGACTGCAGGGGATTTATATGGACACTTCTGAAGGAAGCAAGAAGAAGTGGGTGTGGCTAGAGGACTGACAGCCTAAAGAGACAATGACCAAGACACCAGGTATGTACAAGACTAAGAACAGTTTAGCACTGTTTTAAGTAATTATAAAAAGATATATATTGCATAGATTACACAGGTAGAAGGAAAAAACAATCAGACACATGGGACAGATTAATGTACCTGATACTTGATGAGCATGTAGTAGAAGTCCAGGCTGGGCAGGGGGGTCTGCTCCGGACTGCAGGACACACATGCACCCGCCGGACCTGGGTCCGGCAGGAGGCTGAGGCTGGCTCTCTGGTCCTCCAGTCTCTGAGCTTGACTTTCCAGGATCAGATCCAACAAGGCCTCAGGCTCCTCCTGCTTCTGCACCACAACATTGAACATATATGTGTGAGTGGGCGGAGCCAGCTCTGAACATGTATGTGTGAGTGGGCGGAGCCAGCTCTGAACATGTATGTGTGAGTGGGCGGGGCCAACTAGCTCTTAACATGTATGTGTGAGAATCAAGCTGTGAGGAACTCCATTCCTAACTGGACTGAGACCCCACCCACCCCCAGCATGGACTATTCTTCTGCGTGTCGTCAGATTCCACAGTATCTGCTGCAGGACATGTTTCAGGAACATCTACATCCCCCTCACCCTCAGACTTATCAACACCAATAACCACCACCTCAAACACATGTGCACATACACCATGGAGAACATCAGAACACCTGCTGATTAACATTATTCATTATTCATTCTTCTTTGTGTAATATACATATTTTTCTGTTCAAATACACAGAGTTCTGTTCAATATTATCAGTTTTTTACACTGTTCATTCTGTTGTTTAGATCATTTTTAACTACTTATTCACTACTGCACTTTCATCATTTGCACTATATAGACAGTATATGTCCATTACCACTGCACTACATCCATGTCTATTTTTAACCAGAGCCAAGTAACAACATTTCATTCAATCTCACTGTTGTGGTTTTTTTTTTATACAATGACAATAAAGAAAGTCTTAGTCTAGATCCAGTACTAACCCTGACCTGGACCGTTACCTTTCTCCTGGACATGCTGGTTCTGGTCCATGAACCCAGACTGTGACCCCTCGGCCTGCTGGGAATCCTGAGGGGGACGGGGGAGGCGGCTTCCAGACAAACAGAAGAGGAGGTTTTGGGCGTGGCCCCCCCTGTTCCACCATTCTGATGGGTGGAGCCAGACAGCTTCCTGTCAGTCATACTGTAGGTGTGATGGGGTCAAAGGTCAGCACTTGCATCAGTGGGAGGGGCAAAGCCTAGAGACAAACAACGGCAGAACACAATGGATCAAATCAGACCCCCTTCCTCCATTTTTCCTTTTTTGTTTTCTTTTTCATCTGCACCAAGACCCGACTGCACCAAGACCCGACTGCACCAAGACCTGACTGCACCAAGACCCGACTGTACCTTGACCCGACTGTACCCGGACCCGACTGCACCCGGACCCAACTGCACCCAGACCCGACTGCACCCAGACCCGACTGTACCCAGACCCGACTGTACCAAGACCCGAATGCACCCAGACCCGACTGCACCAAGACCCGACTGCACCGCAGACCTGACTGTACCCAGACCTGACTGCACCCAGACCCGACTGTACCCGGACCCGACTGTACCCAGACCCGACTTTACCCGGACCCGACTGCACCCGGACCCAACTGCACCCAGACCCGACTGTAACCGGACCCGACTGCACCGCAGACCTGACTGTACCCAGACCCGACTGCACCCACCCCCCACTGTACCCGGACCCGACTGTACCCAGACCTGATTGTACCCGGACCCGACTGCACCCGGACCTGACTGCACCCAGACCCGACTGTACCCGGACCCGACTGCACTGCAGACCTGACTGCACCCAGACCCGACTGCACCCAGACCCGACTGTACCCGGACCCGACTGCACCCAGAACCGACTGCACCGCAGACCTGACTGTACCCAGACCCGACTGCACCCAGAACCGACTGCACCACAGACCTGACTGTACCCGGACCCGACTGCACCCAGACCCGACTGTACCCGGACCCGACTGTACCCAGACCCGACTTTACCCGGACCCGACTGCACCCAGACCCGACTGCACCGCAGACCCGACTGTACCCATACCTGACTTCAAATCCTTCACCTTCATTGGCTGAAACAAACTCCAGCCTGTTTCCATTCATTCAGCTTCAGCACACGTTCACACTGGCCCCTGGTGGACATTATCTGGAGCTAGGAGGATTCACAGAGCAGTAGAATCAAAGAACTCACATAGAACCAAAGAACCCAACACAAAAACAAAAAAAACTGATGTGAACGTTTAGAACTGAAAAACAGGAACAGGAGAAATGGGCATATGTAGAACCAGAGAAATTTAGATGCAAGGAACCTTAGAACCAAAGAACCACACAAGCACAGAACCTTAGAACCACAGAACAGTTTAACTTCAGAACCTTAGAACCTCAGAAGATCAGAACCAAAAAGTTTATAACCACAGAACGTCCGAACCCCAGATCTTGTGAACCTTAGATCCCTAGAACCTCAGAACATAGTTTTACATAGAACTTCAAAGCCACAGAATCTTAGAACATCAGAACCACAGAACCTCAAAACCCCTGAACCTCAGAACTTCAGAACTTCAGAACTTCAGAACCAAAGAGCCAATCAACTCACCTCTGTATTTTTTTCTAAGAAGCAAAGTTAATCCAAAGTTTTTTGTTTGTGTTCCATAGGTGTGGGTTCAGAACCACAGGCCCAGTGTCTGTAAACCTGTCTGTGTATTTGTCTGTCTTCTTTTGTGTCCACATAAACTTTCCAAATTCACTTTTCTGTTTCCTGCTGAACTTTTTCTTCGTGAACTTTTTCCTCCTGTTTTCTGTCGTTTTCCTTCGTCTCTCGTTTCTCCATCGGCTGATAACGGCATCACACACATTAACACACACTGACACACACAATGAAAGAAAGACAGGGCACCCCCCACCCCCCATCTACATGGGCCTACATCATGGTTACCCTGGCAACCAAAGAGAGGCTTCCAAATTCTGGCTCCGTTTACTCGTCCAAACACACACACACATTCCTGCATTGTTGAATTCTATTCAACTGAAAGCCATGGGCCTCTCTCTCTCTCTCTCTCTCTCTCTCTCTCTCTCTCTCTCTCTTCTCTCTTTCTCTCTCTCTTTCTCTCTCTCTCTCTGTCTGTCTCTCACACTCTCTCTCACACACACACACAGGTTGGGCTTTTGTACACTGGTGAGAACTGGAATAAGGCACCTCACCAGTAACCAGTTAAAAGTAAGTAAAAGTAAATGTAATAGAATAGAATAGAGTGTATATAAAATTAAAAAAAACTAAAAGTAAGAAATTAAAATAGAACATTTAACAGAAGTAAAATAGAAATAGCACTAAAAGTCAGATTAAAAAAGACCTGAAACATGAAAGGAAGAGTTTGTATGTATAAAGTAAATTTATATTTAAATCACTGATAAATTTGCGCATAACTGTAATTATTAAGAGTTAGGGGCTCACATTATTGACATTATTCAGGGTTAGGGGCTCACATTATTAACATTTTTCAGGGTTAGGGGCTCACATTATTGATATTATTCAGGGTTAGGGGCTCACATTATTGATATTATTCAGGGTTAGGGGCTCACATTATTGATATTATTCAGGGTTAGGGGCTGTCATTGGAGGTGAGAAAGAAGGAATCTGTTAAAAAAAAACCTTTTACATTAAATCAGTCTGGTAGATGTGGGCAGAAGACCCACCTGTAGTTCCAGTGTCTTTCCAGCAGGTGACAGCACCAGTGTGGGTCACACCACAGAGGGTCCAATGGTCTACCCAGGACCAGAAAAGGAGACCCACATAACATAACTACTAACTGCTAATTACTAAACCTGGACCTAAACCTGGATTAAACCCTGGACTAGTTCTGGACAAGACCTGGGCTGAACCTGGACTGGATCTGGATTACACCTGGAGTGGACCTACCCTAAACCTAAAGTAAACCTGGACTGAACCTTAACTGAAAACCTGGGAAAGAAAGGATTAAAATGAACTTTAATATGAATGTGAAATTAAATATAAAACTAAAATGTTAAACCTGAAACAACTGAAGATCTCAACTTTAACACACTCACACACACACACACACACACACAATAGTGTCATGTGACACGTATCCATGGTAACTGGTGTATTATTGTGTTTGTGTCAGTGGCTCATGGCGGATCACAGAGTCCAAACCTCTGATCTGTACAGAACCGATCCGGACCTACCCCACAGGTTCAAGAACCCGGACGGTTTCCATGGTTACAGGTAGGACAAAAACAGTTTCCAGGTTGTTTAAACTAATATGCACGAGGCTTCACAACGTCTTTAAGAGAGAACAGGAGGACAGGTTATACTGATACTAGTACTAATACTAGTACTGATACTGATACTAGTACTAATACTAGTACTGTACTAATAACACCCACTTGTTATTATTGTATAAAGTCTATTACTTCAGTCTTTTCTCAAAGCTATAATTACATTATTGACCAAGTGTCTGTAGACAGAGAGGGTCACACTTCCTCTTTTAAAAGTAAATGCTTTTGTAAATAAATGGGTGCAGATGGGTTAAAATAAATGGTATAAACCAGGTTGTTTTTTTTTACTGGGTTTCATACAGATAAAGACAGAACATTTGAATTCTCCTCAGATGAGGATGAACATGCAGCTTTGAGGCCCCCTAGTGGTTTGGGGTCCTTAAACATTTGTATAGTTCACCTATAGTAAAAACTGATACTACTACTGTAATACTACTACTACTACTGTAAAATAAATGTTCAGTACAAAAACATAATATTAATAATAAAACAAATTAAAGTAAAGATTAATTAACCTAAAAAGTGCAGCGGTAATAGTATAAATACGATAAATATTTTAAAAAGTTATATATATATATATATATAAAAATTTTTAAAAAATGTTCCTCTCGCCCCACGTGGGCGGTGTCTCCTTCAGGCTCGGGTCCTCTACCAGAGGCCTGGGAGCCTGAGGGTTCTGCGCAGGATCTTAGCTGTTCCTAGCAATGCGCTCTTTTGTACAGAGATCTCTGATGTAGTTCCTGGTATCTGCTGGAGCCATTCTCCCAGCTTGGGGGTCACTGCCCCTAGTGCTCCGATCACTACTGGTACCACCGTTGCCTTCACACTCCACATTTTCTCTAACTCCTCTTTCAGCCCTTGGTATTTCTCAAGCTTCTCATGTTCTTTCTTTCTGATGTTGCTATCACTGGGGACTGCTACATCTATCACCACCACTGTCTTCTCATGTTTATCCACCACCACGATGTCAGGCTGATTGGCCATCACCATCTTGTCAGTCTGGATCTGGAAGTCCCACAGGATCTTGGCCTGTTTGTTCTCTGTCACCTTTGGGGGGTTCTCCCATCTTGACCCTGGGACCTCCAGTCCATACTCTTTACAGATGTTCCTGTACAGTATGCCCGCTACCTGGTTATGCCTCTCCATGTATGCCTTGCTTGCCAGCATCTTACACCCTGCTGTGATGTGCTGGACTGTTTCAGGGGCTTCTCTACACAGCCTACACCTGGGGTCCTGTCTGATGTGGTAGACCCCGGCCTCTATTGCTCTGGTGTTCAGGGCTTGTTCTTGTGCAGCCATGAGTAGCGCCTCTGTGCTGTCCTTTAGTCCAGCCTTTTCCAGCCACTGGTATGTCTTTTCCATATCAGCCACTTCCTCAATTTGTCGATGGTACACGCCATGCAAGGGTTTGTCCCTCCATGATAGCCCCTCTGGTTCCTCAACCTTACTGGGCTTTTGTTGCCTGAGGCATTCACTTAGCAGTTGGTCATTGGGGGCCATTTTCTTGATGTATTCCTGGAGGTTCGCCATTTCCTCCTGGACAGTAGTTCTGACACTTACTAGTCCTCGGCCCCCTTCCTTTCGCTTAGTGTACAGCCTCAGGACACTGGACTTGGGGTGGAACCCTCCATGCATGGTAAGGAGTTTCCTTGTCTTGATATCAGTGGCTTGTATCTCTTCCAGTGGCCAGGATATTATCCCAGCTGGGTATCTGATTACTGGCAGGGCATAGGTGTTAATGGCCTGGATCTTATTTCAGCTGACTTTTCAGGACCTGTCTTACCCTCTGCTGGTATTTGGCTGTGGCCGACTTCCGAGCTGCCTCCTCATGATTACCATTTGTCTGTGGGATCCCTAGGTATTTGTAACTTTCCTGCACATCTGTGATATTCCCTTCAGGTAGGTCAACCCCTTCAGTTGTGATCACCTTTGCTCTTCTAGATATCATCCGCCCACATTTGTCTAGTCCGAATGACATCCCAATGTCTTTGCTGTAGATCCGGGTGAGGTGAATTAGGGAATCAATGTCACGCTCATTCTTGGCATACAGCTTGATGTCATCCATGTAGAGGAGGTGGTTGATGGATGTTCCACTTCGGAACTGGTATCCGAAGCCACTCTTTGAGATGATCTGGCTGAGGGGGTTTAGGCCTATGCAGAACAGCAGGGGGGACAGAGCATCTCCTTGGTAAATGCCGCATCTGATGTTCACCTGTGCAATTGGCTTTGAGTTGGCCTCCGGAGTTGTCTTCCACAGCCTCATTGAGTTCTGGATGAACTCTCTTAGTGTCCTGTTGATGTTATACAGTTTTAAGCATTCCAGTATCCATGTATGTGGCATTGAGTCATAGGCTTTCTTGTAATCAATCCAGGCACTACACAGGTTGGTGTTCCTCGTCTTGCAATCTCGGGCAATTGCCCTGTCAACCAGTAGCTGGTGTTTGGCTCCCCTGGTGTTGTTGCCTATTCCTTTCTGTGCTCTGCTCATGTATTGCTCCATGTGCCTACTCATCTTAGTCGCTATGATGCCTGATAGAAGCTTCCATGTGGTGCTGAGGCAGGTTATAGGCCGGTAGTTAGATGGTATTGTTCCCTTCTGGGGGTCCTTCATTATGAGGACTGTCCGGCCCTGGGTTAGCCACTCTGGGTGGTTTCCCGATATCAGCAGCTGGTTCATCTGTGCTGCTAGGCGTTCATGGAGTGCTGTCAGTTTCTTAAGCCAGTAGGTATGAATCATGTCGGGCCCTGGTGCTGTCCAGCTCTTCACTTTGGACACTCTGGTTTGGATGTCTGCTAGTGTGATGACTACTGGGTCTTGTTCTGGGAGTTGGCTGTGCTCTGCCTGTAGGTCTGTCAGCCATTGGGCATTGGTGTTATGTGTTGCCTCCTTCTCCCAGATGCTCTTCCAGTATTGCTCAGTTTCAGCCCTAGGTGGGTCTGTTGTCACCTTGCCCCCCTGCCAATGAGAGTAGACCTTAGCTGGGTTGGTGGAGAACACCTGGTTTATTCTCCTGGCCTCCTCCTGGGTAGCTAGTGCTGTGAGCCTTTGCTTAGCAGTCTCCAGTGCCTCAGCTGTGGACAGTTTGTTGTATTTCTTGGGCAATCCTTTCCTCAGATTTACACCTCTGCTTAGTTCTGTTAAAACACTGACTTCTCTCCGTGCTGCCATGATCTTTGCCTGTTCATCTTGTAGCCAAGCATCTGCATACATCAGCTGATTGGTCTCAGTGATGGTAGTGGTCGGGACAGTTTGCAGTGCAGTGTTCAGGTCCTCCAGTAGAGACTGGTCTGGTACTTTGTTCTTTAGCCTTGGCAAGCAGGTAGTTGTGTTTGTGTTGATTTCATGATTCTCTTTCTCAGGTCAGCTGCCCTTGTGTTTAGTCTTTCTGGGGCTTGGTACCCAATCTTGATATTTGGGGGTGGTGGTGAAACCCTGGCTCCCCCTTGCCGTAGCATCTTTGTACCGTGGATTCGAACCGGCAACCTTCCGCACCAAAGTCAGTGGTGCAGACCACTAAGCTATCCAGTCGCTGCATATGTATATATATATATATATAAACACACATACATATATATATACACACACTCAAACACACATACTCATGTCCGTATATAAATATTTCCTTATCCGTTCTTCTATGTTTCAGTCAGAAAAAAGTTCATCCTTTGTACCAAACGTCCAACCAGATGTACGGTCACAAGAAACCCACCGTTCATGAGATGCCGGTAAGAAAACCCATGTGATCAAGGAGGAAAGGTATAGGACTGAAGGTGGACAGGTGTGGGGCAGGTGTGGGACTGAAGGTGGACAGGTGTGGGACAGGTGTGGGACTGAAGGTGGACAGGTGTAGGACAAGTGTGGGACTGAAGGTGGACAGGTGTGGGACAGGTGTGGGACTGAAGGTGGACAGGTGTGGGACAGGTGTGGGACTGAAATTTGACAGGTGTGGGACTGACTCTTCTTCTCGTGTCCTCCAGACCAGATTCAGAGGAACGTCTCGTCACTTTTCTGAGGCGTTGCTCCGCGGTGGGATGTACAGAGACCATGGCTTCAACACGTCTGTGGAGAAGAGCAACGTGACGGCGTCCACGGCAACGCAGCACCACAGAGCCGACATCCATCGCACCATCCATCACCATGGCAACCAGCACAGCATCCAGGACACAAATGTGAACTAACACCCTGTGGTCCAATAAAAAAGATTTCTGTGGTCAAACTAGATTTCCCACCCATCCTGTACCGCTGTAGGGCTTCGATTCCCAATCAGACAAAGCAGCTGAGGCTCATGGGTAATAATGTGAAAACCAATAATAGTCTGTTTGTTGGTGTTTGATTTTAGTTCAGTTTATTTTAAATCTTAATCAGTTCATCTGAAGCCTTTAAAGGGGCAGTTCTGAGGTGTGTGTGTCATTAAATAGGTGGTTAAGGAGTTTTTTACACACACACACACAAACACACACACACACACACACACAAACACACGCACACACACACACACACATGCATTTTTTCTCTTGAAGTTGTGGATGAAATATAACATCTTTGGTTTTTACATCAAGCTCATTCCAAATCTGGACCCAATACTAAAGCTGGCACATGATAAGTGTATCATTCGTTAATTTATTTTTCAAAATAAAACCAAATATACCACAATGACAAAACAACTTGTTTCTTCATCATTTGTTTCCAAAACAAAAATGTAAAAACAGATAATGCAGTTTTTGTTTTTCATCCAGTGTTTTGTCTCTGTTTTATTTTTGTGAGTCTTAGGGTTTTTCTGTCATTGTTAGTGTCCAGGCTTTTATTTTGTTATGTTGGTCTGTGTTCATTTTCTCTTGTGTGTTTGCTTTCACCTGTTCCTTCCTCTTAAAAGTGGACTGTGTTGGTTCCCTGTGAGTCTGTACTGTTTTGGCTGTTACATATGAGCACTTAGAACAGGGGTGTCAAACTCCAGTCCTCGAGGGCCGGTGTCCTGCATGTTTTAGATATTTCCCTCTTCCATGTGATTCAGTTTAACCCTTTAACTCCTGAGAACTAACACAATAATTGGTAACATGAGCAAAGTAAGACACAAATGGCAGAAAAATACTAAATTTAAAAAACTAAAATGTAGAAAAATAAACAAAATGAGCGACAAAAACTAATAAATATTTACTTAATAATCTTTGCTTCTGCCTGAGCCTTTTTCAGTCAAATTCTGTATTGTTCTCTCTCTTTTTGCTGCTTTGAAATGAATATATGACTGAAATAAACTAAACTAAAAAAAAAAACTAGTATTGAAATTTGGTCCCAGCAATTGTAATTTTGCCTTTAAAAATGTTTAAATAAAATAAAATTAAAAAAACTCTTGCTTTTTGGCACCTTTTCCATGCACAAAACTAAAAGGAAAACGGTTGAATTTTTCTGAATATTTAAACATCATCCATTCAGAATGCATCATCCCTGACACATAAAGAGTTAATAATCAGCTCCTCATCAGACTGATAATGATGCAATGGCCTCCAGGTGTAATGGAAGAGGGAAACATCGAAAACACGCAGGACACCGGCCCTTGAGGACCGCAGTTTGACACCCCTGACTTAGAACCTCGTCTTAGATCTCTGGCTTTTGATGTGTTTCTGGTGTCTTGTCTTGTCCTCTTGTGCTGGCATGTGTTTGACCTTTAGCCTGGTTTTGACTCTGATTCTGCCTGTTCCTTCCTCGTACCTCATTAGACATCTGATTCTTGGATTAACCTCCTTCTGCTTAACGGTAAAGTCTGTTGGATTTTCCCTTAATCAGTATCTGGACCATGTGTACCAACTCTGTTTGGCTGACTACTGTTTCCTTGCCTTTTCCTGTAGTTACGGATGGCTACAGTGAATCTAAGCCCCAGACAAACTATACATTTCTTAACTGTATTTTAATAAATCTGATTGACATAAGTCCTGGATGTGGGTCAGTTTGCTCTGAATATTGGTATCAGTTTTTCAGTTTTCCTATTTGTGTTTAAATGGATAAAATGGATAACAGCCCTTTTCTGTTTTATCCAATTTTGACCCGAAGCAAGTTGAGTAAAGCAGAAATGACCTTTGACCCACAGTGGTAAAGATGTAAACCTACGTCCTATTTGGGGAAACTAAGACCTAAGACCTGAAGATATGACCACGGAGAAAATTGGTGTCATATGAAAAACGGGACTTGGCCGTTATCCTTTTTTCACTATCTGTTTTAATTTTAGATTTGGAAACAAATAAGGAAGAGTTGTTTTATCGTTATATTTTGAAAAACCAATGATACACAGATTGTAGATATTCAGTTTTTTTCCCCAGTGATTTTTGTTTCTTGTATGTGTGCATAAGATGAAAGATTGTAACACAGTTTATGGATAAATTCGTACATGATAGAAACATTGTGGAGGTAGTTGCTCAGCTTGTGAAGATTGTAAAAGTGTTCATGGAGGAGCATTAAACTCAGATGCTTGTGTGATTTTTATTTTTTTCTTAAGTATCAAATTTCTGTAAAAAGGTTGGAATTGTGTTACACCATACAATGCTACAATATAGTAGATGAGGCTCAAACAAGGTTTTATATAAGGTGAGCAGTACAGACAGTGGTAGGAAATGACACAACTTAAAAAAACCAAGGCAACATATTTAAACAGTTTTTTTATGAGGTCTTCAATGTAACCTTTAAAGTGTCACTGACATGATTTTACAACTATATACATTTTGAAAGCTCATGTCGAAAGTTGATTCACACATACATCACTAATGACAAAGCAGCAAATTGAATGATATTTAATCCACATCATGATTCAAATTGCCGCCTACAAGTTTGACCTTATTTCTCGGGTCGCCTGAACCTTGACCCTGTGACGTCAGCGACAGAAGACCGCTCTGCTTTGCTGGTGTGGAATCATGGATGACATAAACAACAGCGATTCAGGTGATAATTTAAGTGATTTTTCAATAGAAATAGGAGAAGCAACAGATGATTCAGTTGAAGAGGAAAATATTCTTCATATCAGTTTGAGCCAGAGGTGTGGACTCGAGTTATGTGACTTGGACTCGAGTCAGACTCGAGTCGTCAATTTGACGACTTTAGACTTGACTCGACAAAATGTACAAACACTTGCAACTCGACTTGGACTTCAACGTCATTAACTTGTGACTTCACTTGGACTTTGGCCCTTTGACTTGCGATGACTTGCTACGTCCCATGAGAATATTAAAGTATGTTAATAAATGCCGCGCTCAATTTACTTGTTATTCTGCAAAATGATGTGTGAATGCAAAGAGCATGTGCGCGCTGCTTGCACGACAGCCAATCACAGTGTTGCTTTTCATTCCACCGCATCCACCTCAAATCTGAAACGAGCATCAATGACAACTACGTGCCGGCGTGCAAAATGATACCGAAGATAATTTCCTTTGGCTATAAAAATTACGAAGTTGTCAACAAAAAACAGATCGCAATATGCAAGACGTGCGGGTCAAAGATTACAGACGGAGTTTTTACAACGTCCAACCAGTGCTCCAGTGGAACGAGTTTTCAGTCATGGTGGCATCATCCTACGTCCTCATCGTGCACAAATGACTGACAAACTTTTGGCCGATTTGATTTTTTGCAAATGCAATGCGCTATAGGTCCTCCACCCAGCACCACCTCTCCTCAGGACATGGACACACACACGCACTGTGTGTAGCTTTCTCCGACCATCAGCTGTCCATCTCTCTCTCTCTCTCTCTCTCTCACACACACACACACACACACCCCTCCCTGTATTGGCATGTTGGCCCAGTTTCAAAAGTGATCATAGGGAATGACAATTTTGTTTATGTTAAAAAACTTGTTAAAAGGACCCCTCTCTAATTTAAGGTAAACTTTTCTACAATATGAGGCGAATATAGTACACTTGTTATAGTGCAATACACTATTGAAATACAAGCAATTTCTTGCCCACATCGCCTCCTAATTTTACATGGCCTCTCACTACCTTTTCATCTGTCCACATTGCGCACATAAACACACACATTCTCTTTTTTAACTGTCTCTCCCTCTGTCACCGTGCATGCATCTCTCTCTCTCACACACACACACTAGTGTCTATGGATGCATTACTGTTCAGTTCAGTTACATGTCAAGTATTCAGACCCTTTACAGTTTTGCCAGTCTGTTGTTTTTCTGCCATGAGCTAAAATCATTTTAAGTTCAAGTTTTTGTTGTTGTTCATTAATGTACACAAACACCCCATATTGACGGATACAACTGCAGTTACAATAATATTGAACGCACAATTACAGAATATTCACATGTATTAATATGCAGACTTATTAAGAAATAAAAACTCAAATCACTGTCAAGTATTTTGACCTTTTCTTCAGTATGAAGTAGGAACACTCCTTTGAGCTAATACAGCCATGGGATTTTTTGGAATGTTACGTTTTTCACACCTGGATCCTTATTTTCCAATGCTTTTGACACTTTGCATAAAAAAGGTTAAATGAATACAGACCTTACAGACATGTATGATTTGTAGAAATGTTATTTCGTTATAGGGGACTCGAAATGACTCGAAGCTAAAATGCTGGGACTTTGACTCGACTCGAGACTTGTGTGCTTTGACTTCGGACTTGACTCGGCACTTGGATGGTGTTGACTTGGGACTTCACTCGGACTTGAGTGCAAAAGACTTAGACTTACTTGGGACTTGCCCAGCAATGACTTTGTCCCACCTCTGGTTTGAGCCATATGAGACAGATGAGTGTTAAAGTGGATGAAGAACAACTGAACTATACAGACATTGACTGGGATCTCAACATCAGATGGCTGCAACACACAGAATGGTAGGCATACTCGTAGCCTATAACCTATAAACTAAACTCCCACAGACTTACTTATGAACCTGAACTCTACACACTCACTATAGTCTGGATGTTCCATTATCCATATATCAAGATTTTTCAGGGCGTATTTTCTGAACTACAGACGACAGATTACAACCAATTCCATGGGTAGCCTGAGCCTGATTCCACCCCCTAATTATTTACATTACCCCCTCATTAGTACTAATGTATTATCTATATAGTAGTGTTTCAGTAGTACTGGTCCACAGTGACAATCATGTTTCCCATGGAATCAGCTGTAATCCATGCAGTGGGCTGGGGCTCAATCAGACGTCTGTAGTTCAGAAAAGAGGCTGTGAAAAAATGGATAATGGAAAATCCAGCCTATACTGAATGTATAGAGTTAAGGCTCATAAGTAAATCTGTGGTAGCAGGGGCTGGTTCACTGTGTGTGTGTGTGTGGGGGGGGTGACCTGTAGTGGGCCCTTTATATACTAGGTCTAGTATAGGTAATGTTGGTGTTCATTCTAACACCATGGTTTTAATTAGTCCTCATGTTGATCTTCCTCAAGGCATGGGTATTTTGTTTTTGTTTTTTTAATGTCTTGTGTGTTTATGTTTTCAGATTGTTTCTGTATAAAAGTAGACTATAGACCCTTCACAGTCAACTTCATTCAAACATTAGACAAAGTTGCACGCACAGACTGGACTAAAAAAAACTGCATTTAAATGGTGTTTATATAGATGACAGACCTACAGCAGAGCTAAAAATGTCGAGTTGTTGTGTTGTCAGTTGTCAGAATCATGACAAAGACAGGGATGAACTGTATAGAATTTAATGTGGATCTCACCCAATCATGTCTATGTCAAGCGTGTGGACTGGGATGAGAGCCAGGAATGGCTGTTTCTCTGTCCTTCACATTCAAACCATAATCTGGACCTTGAATAAAATTGCAGCAGCAAGGACAAACAACGGCAGTTTACTCAGTCCAGTAGGATGTTTACCCTGCCATACATGTGCAGTTATGTGTCAAAATACAGTGGCACCTCTATATATGAAAGCCTCTGCTAATGAAAAATCCAAGTTACGAAAAACCTTTACCTTAATTTTTCGTCTCTGAATACAAAAGAAAATTTTATTCATGAAAGGAAACTGAAACCTCCCACAAAAAAATACAGTACATTCCTATACCCAACTACGGAATTTATGTAAATATGTCCCGTATATAGCATCCCATTGGGTATGAGGAAGCTACCCATGATGCCTTTGACCCTCATACATCACAGAGCTGCTGCTGTGTCTCCTGGTAACAGACACATTAACAGTCTTATCTCCACCTAGATCAGCGTTTTTAGTATCAAAAGTTCAGCCGAACGGTGCTAGAAGACTATATGACCGACAGACTATCATCAGCTTAACGAAAATTGTTAAACACCTGGACTCTGCAAGCCCGGAGACGTGGAACCATTCTACAGCAGAGTCTCCCCGCCACAGAGGCCGCCTCTGGAGGCATCGGAGGCGGCCTCTGTGGGAGGAAGTAGTAGTGAATTTACAGCTAAGCTAACAGCTAACCCGTTTCTACTGCCGCTGCCCAACATACGCTCACTGGAAAACAAAGTGGACTACCTGAAACTGGATTTAAACACCAAACATGATCCACCAGACTGATGCATCCTCATTCTCACCCAGACGTGGATCAACTCTTCTGTCCCGGACACTGACATTAGCCTGGATGTGCTAACAATATTCAGATGCAACAGAATCCATGCTCTCACAGTTAAAACCCGGTGTGGTGGTGTTTGTATCTACACTAACAACCGATGGTGTTATCCTGGATGGGCTAAAATCTAAATCTACATTTTCTTTTAACACATATTTCATACAAAATCGGTAATTTTCTATACATTTTAAAGGGTTTGAGGGGTAGTATTGGGGGGCTTGGAATGAATTACGCATTTTACATGCAAAATGTAACTATTTACAAAAATTTCATGATACGAAAACAACTGAACAACAACTGAATTAATTTCGTAAGTAGAGGTACCGCTGTATAACCATCCAGTTTATTTTAAAGCACCCAGGCTTCATACATAGGAACCTTCTAGACCTGACAATGACGTGGTAAAATGTTTAACTTCAGTCACAGAAGTTTACGTATATGTCGGTGTAAGACATGTTTGACACATGCACACGTGTGTCGTATACGTCTAAACACTTGTAGGCGCAAGGTTTTTCATGAGTGTACATAGAAGGCTTGTCAATGAAGTACGTATATGTCAGACTATTGCAGACATCCCAAGTCTCCCAGAAGTTCCAGGAGTCTCCCTGATATCGATAGTGTCTCACTGATGCCCGCGAGTCAGATAAAATATTCCAGATTTTGGACTATGTGAGGGAGGTTTTTTTTAACGCTGCAAGTGAGAGCGTTCAGACACATTTCCACCGACTCTCTGATCAAACTTATGCCCAGTGAGCTCAGTCTGATATTTGACAGATGTGTACCTTCTTCGTAAGCATCAGCGATTATCCGCTCAGCCTTATCCTACTGGAGAGGCTTCAGGAGCGGACACAGACTTCCATGCTGTTGATGAGTTTAGGGACTGTTGCAAAATAAATCAACTGGCAACACTAAAAAAACAACAACAAAAAAACTTTGCTCCATTAAATCAATTGTGTATTGTATATACACAAATGAATGAATCAATACTTAAATAAATAAATAATTAATAAGTATTAATTTAATTTAACTAGCAAATGCTTACTCAAATTAGATGTTTTTTTTCAATAGTGTGTGGGTCATGTGGGTCATGTGACCTCTGGATTCCAATAGGCCTTTAATTTATAGCCCTGGTCTCGGCACACAAAACACACCTCGTATATTTAATTTATATCACTTCATTGATTTTCTATCAATTTTTTACTTATGAATTACACATTTTCGTTCAATAAATCGGAAAGGGGGTGGGGGGGGGCTGGAAGGGTCGATAAGTATCTCCCTGAAATTAGTTTTTAGAACCTGGGATGTCTGCTATTGTATACTTGGAAACTTACCAACACCGTCCGTCCACTCTTTTATTAAGTCAGGATCCAGTAGGTGATGCTCACCTTTAAGTGCTAATTTATTTATGGAACATTCTAGATCTGGAAAAGACACAGATGTATCATAGTCTGACAGCTCTTAATGCTGGTCTACAGACATTGTTTCTTAGTCCTAGTAACATTCTGTTTGTCGACAAATATGCTGTGTGTCAGTTACGTGGGTGCGTGAGGCAAACTGTGTTCACGAACCGAGGGAATTTTAGGTACCTGGCGTACAGGGGGTGATGGGTATGAAGCATGTGAGATGAACGTTACAAACTCAATACACTCAACAAACCAGGACACATTTACTGTTATTTTATATTTCCCATGCAATCAGGAAATAAGCATTTATAAATAGAAAAATAAAAAAAAATCAGTTAAGGCTTAAGTTCATGTGGGACCCTGATCCATGTGGCCCCGAGGCAACACCCCCCCCCCCCCCCCCCCACACACACACACACACACACACACAGAGACTCCCCTGTTCCCTCCACTACTGTGTGAGAGTTTATAGTTTATAGTATTCCTATCATTCTGTGTTTTGTTGAGATCCCAGTTAATGTCTGTGTACTTTTGCTGTTCTTCCTCCACTTCAACACTCTGCTCGTCCGTCTCATACGACTCAAATTGATATGGATGAAGAATATTTTCCTCATCAACTGAATCACCTGTTGCTTCTCCTATTTCTATTGAAAAATTGCTTAAATTGTCGCTGGAATCCCTGCTGTCGCTTACGTCATCCATGTTTCCACACGAGCTGATATCACAGGGTCAAGGTTCACTAGGTCAAACTGGTATGTAGCAGTTTGTATCATGATGTGGATGAAATATCGTTAAGTTTGTGGTGTTAGTGATGTATTTGTGAATGGACTTTAGACATGAGTTTATAAAATATGTATAGTTGTAAAATCATGTCAGTGAGACTTTAGAGTACAGGAAGTCATCAATGAGGAACCCCAGGTACTCAGGTGGGTGGGGGTCATTAAAAGGGTGGATGAGGGCGGAAGGGGCTCATTATAGGGTCAGTTCTGAGGTGGGTGGAGGTCGTTAAAGGGTCAGTTCTGAGGTGGGTGGGGGTCATTAAAGGGTCAGTTCTCGGGTGGGCGGGGTCGTTAAAGGGTCAGTTCTTAGGTGGGTGAGGGTCATTAAAGGGGCAGTTCTCAGGTGGGTGGAGGTCGTTAAAGGGTCAGTTCTCAGGTGGGTGAGGGTCATTACAGGGGCAGTTCTCAGGTGGGTGAGGGTTGTTAAAGGGTCAGTTCTTAGGTGGGTGAGGGTCATTAAAGGGTCAGTTCTCAGGTGGGTGGGGGTCGTTAAAGGGTCAGTTCTCAGGTGGGTGGGGTCATTACAGGGGCAGTTCTCAGGTGGGTGGGGGTCGTTAAAGGGTCAGTTCTCAGGTGGGTGGGGGTCGTTAAAGGGTCAGTTCTCAGGTGGGTGGGGGTCGTTAAAGGGGCGGTTCATGTCATGTCTGTGGGGTCATTTCAGTTCTGGAATATTCTAGTGTGCTGACGTTCCTCTGAGAGCATGACTGTCCCTGTCTGTGGTGTCAGATGGTTCCTCAGCAGGTTCACAAACACTCTGATGGGTGTCCAGATAGAGACGGCGTTACCATGACAACGGCAAGAGGAAATCACACACTTCCTCCATCTGTTCCTTCTGTTGGTTCCAAATATTGTATAAAAATGGAACGGTTAGAGCAGGACTAATATAGTAGAACTACAGCAGTACTCCAGTACCAGTACTACATGTCAAACCTCAGAATAGTAACAGAATGAATGGAATGGAACTGAATGTAAAATGTGACTTTGGTTGGTTTGGATTTATTTTATTATTATTATTGTTGACCTTTTGGTGGGTTAACATTAGGTTCCATCTTTTTTCAGCTCCACATAAAACACCTGCTGTATTTTCATACTGTGAACTAGTACTAGTGTCAGTACTTGTGGTACTGATACCCACAGTACTTCCACACTGTGTTGGAGGCGGAGCTGCTCCTTTGTGGGAGGGGCTTGGATGTTCCCTCTGAAGGTGTGAAGCTGCACGACTCAGTTCACACTCAGATTCTTTGGCTTCAGCTGCATTTCCTCCCACGTTATTATCACACTGTTATGATCACAACGCAAAGAGCAGCAGCAATGGTCCTGAAAAAGAACCACTATGAGCAAAAAAGAACCACAATGAGCAAAAAAGAACCACTATGAGCAAAAAAGAACCACAATGAGCAAAAAAGAACCACAATGAGCAAAAAAGAACCACTATGAGCAAAAAAGAACCACTATGAGCAAAAAAGAACCAATATGAGCAAAAAAGAACCACTATGAGCAAGAACCACTATGAGCAAAAAAGAACCACAATGAGCAAAAAAGAACCACTATGAGCAAAAAAGAATCACCGTGAGCAAAAAAGAACCACCGTGAGCAAAAAAGAATCACCGTGAGCAAAAAAGAACCACCGTGAGCAAAAAAGAATCACCGTGAGCAAAAAAGAACCACCGTGAGCAAAAAAGAATCACCGTGAGCAAAAAAGAACCACCGTGAGCAAAAAAGAATCACCGTGAGCAAAAAAGAACCACCGTGAGCAAAAAAGAATCACCGTGAGCAAAAAAGAACCACCGTGAGCAAAAAAGAATCACCGTGAGCAAAAAAGAACCACCGTGAGCAAAAAAGAACCACCGTGAGCAAAAAAGAACCACCGTGAGCAAAAAAGAACCACCGTGAGCAAAAAAGAACCACTATGAGCAAAAAAGAACCACCATGAGCAAAAAAGAATCACAATGAGCAAAAAAGGACCACAATGAGAAAAAAAAGAATCACAATGAGCATAAAAGAACCACCATGAACAAAAAAGAATCACCACTAGCAAAAACAAGAATCCCCATAAGCCAAAAAATGTTTTATCCCAATGAGCAAAAGAAAATATGAAAAAGAACCACAATGAGCAACAAACCACCACAATGAGAAAAAATGACAACAATAAACAAAAAAAGAACCACAATGAGCAAAAAACAATGAGGAAAAAAAGAATCACAACAACCAACAAAGAACCACAATGAGTGCAGACCAGGACTAGTTCTGGTGCAGGTGAAGGATCTGACTCCTTCTGGAGGATGAACAGAACATGTTCAATAATTCATCTAGAACATGACTCTTTACAACCAACACTATTTTAGTCTTGGAGCCACATTCAGGTCCTGAACCTGGAAAAATGCAGTTAGATACAAGAGTCCTGACAGGGATGTGGACCTGGATCAGAAGGTCTGGATAACCAACATGGAACCCCACCCCTCACCCGCACCATGGGCCCAGGACCAGGTCCAAGGTTTGTTAGCCCAGGTCCAGGGTTCATTAAGCCAGGTCTAGGGTTAGTTAGACCAGGTCCAGGGTGAATTAGACCAGGTCTACTTCATGGGACAGCACCCGTTAGTGGACAGAGTTTAGGAATGGCTCAGCCTCAATTAATTGGACCATTCGTATCATTACTGATACTGATGGTGATAGTGATACTGATGCTGCTGCTGCTCCTCCTCTAGCCTTCTTTACCTTTCCTTTCCTCTCTTCGTCTCCTCCCTCTTCTCCTCTCCAAACTGTGACGTCACCACACACACACACACACACACACACACATACTCGCGCGCTGACTCTTTCCACTCGGCTGGTTTTTGGCGCCGCATCAGAAGAAGAAGAGCGAGAGGAAGAGGAGGAAGAGGAAGAAGAGGAGGACGGAGCAGAAGAGGAGGGACACGGATGCTGGACGATCCGACATATAACACGACAATTAACCCGATAAATAATTAGACAGTTAATCCTATAAATAATCCGACAATTAACCCGGTAAATAATCCGATAAATAACCGGATAAATCAGTTGATAAAGACGCGCGCGGGGCAGCTGATGGAGTCGGAGGAGAATCTGCTGAGCTCGTGGCTGATTCTGCTGCTGCTGGGAACACACATGAGTGTGGTAGGAGCGCGCGCACACACACACACACACACACACACACTCACTCACTCACTCACTCACTCACGTACGCACACACACACACACACACACACACACACACACACACACTCACTCATGTACCCATACACACACACACACACACTCATGTACCCATACACACACACACACACACACACACAGCATCAACACATAAAAATTCACATCAGCTGTCATTAAATATTCATGTACCTGAAAACACACAGTACTGTAGTAGTACATACAGTACTAAAATAGTACACACAGTATTCTAGAAGTACACATACAGTACTGTAGTTGTATTGACAGTACTGTAGTAATATACATGGTACTATAATAGTACACAAAGTACTGTAATAGTACACACACAGTACTGTAATTGTACACACACTTTACTGCAATAGTACACACAGTATTGCAGTAGTACACACAATATTATAGTAGTACACATATCATACTGTAGTCATACAGACAGTACTATAGTCGTATATATAGTACTATATAAATACACACAGTATTGTAATAGTGCACATTGTGCTATAATAATATACACACAGTACTGTAATAGTACAAACACAGTACTGTGTGTGTACTATTACAACAATAATGCAAAGAATACAATAGTGACCTGGAGTCTGTCCCTGTTCCGCTGTTTGAATAAAGTTTTATGTAGACTTAAAGTGTCAGAAGGTAGTTTTATACTGAACCAGAGGATAGAATTGAACTGAATAGAATGGAATGGAATAGACAAATTAAAATACTGTTAAACTGGAAAAATACACAAAAAACAATTGTACTAGATAAAAATATATAAGGACATACACTATAGGACATTTGAAGAGTTTGGTTTTAAAATGCTACGTATATCTCCAATTTAAGGGTTTTGAGAAAAAACACTTTTATTTACAGGAATGTTATGAATGTAATTCAATGGTTCCCTGTTTTAAACTTTATTAACCAACTTATTAAACACCAAAAGTATAAAGTTTCAGATTTTTAGTGAACCAAATAAGTGTTTTCCCCCAAAACGCTACATATAGGATCCTGTTTATAATAGACCTTTTTAACATGTTTTTGATGCCAGGTGTGTGTGTGTGTGTGTGTGTGTGTGTATAGAACAGGTTTGTACACATACTATTAACTAACAGGTACTTATTATGATGCCTTTACACTAGTACCAGTTGTCTCTGTGATCTGTCGCTTTACAACATACAGATGTGGAAGTTGACAGAAAATATAGCTGTACATTAATCCACATGATGACATCCCATAATACTACACCCTGGTCGGCCCAGGAGATTCAGTTTGGTGGCAGGCGTAAAAATTCAGATGATAAAACACAAAAAATTTTTGTTTCTTAACAATTTCCTGAGTGGACGACACAGAAGTATGATTTGCGTCACCACAACAACCAGGTACTGTAAAGTCAGTACTATCACCATGACGAACAGGTACTGTAAAGTCAGTACTATCACCATGACGAACAGGTACTGTAAAGTCAGTACTATCACCATGACGAACAGGTACTGTAAAGTTAGTACTATCACCATGACGACCAGGTACTGTAACGTCAGTACTATCACCATGACTACACTATTGAGTTGAGTTGAGCCAGTATTAGTGGAAATATGTCAACAATGAGGCTCCAGTGTTATTAATTATCACCCTACTCTCTGAAGGGGAGAGGGGTGTTATTTTTGTTTGTCCATTTGTGCGTCTGTTTGCTTATCAGCAACTTTATGCAAAAACTACCAGACCAATTCCCATGAAATGTTCAGAAAAGGTGTGAGGTGGTTCAGAATAGATTTCATTAAAATGTGTTAAATGTAGGTCAAAAGTCAAACTCATTAAAAATGTGTTTTCCCAATGATCAGAGAAAGGATAAAACAAATATTTCCTTTTCATTCCTGTTTACTCAGTTTAACATAGAGGTTGAAGACTCACAATAAAAGGTCAAAATCAAATTTTATACATAACTTACATAATTCTAATGAGCGCCAAAATGCCGGTCTTTCAATCCTGCACCTTGAGTGTATAGATTTTGACCTATTGTTGACCCTAGAGGTCAGGGGTCAACGATAGGCCTAAAAAACAAAAATTCACTATAATAGAAAAACAAGTTGAGATAGACTTAGTTACTATTATTGACAGATTGGAAACCTGGCACAGGCTTCAAAATTATGCCTTGAGTGACATTGAAAGATTAAAATCAAGGTCACATGATTTTAAATGGTCATAAAACAGAGTAGTGATAAGTACTCAGTTACTATTGGTAACAGATAAGAAACTACATGTAGACTCCAAATGTGCATCATGACCTTTGATCTTGAGCGACCTTGAAAGGTAAAACTCATTGACTCACATTTTGAGAGGGAAATAATAATAACAATGATGCATTACATTTATATAGTGCTTTTCAAGGCACCCAAAGTGCTTTACATTAGTGAGCCATTATTTATTCACTCTCACATTCTCCCTCTGGTGGTGGTAAACTACATATGTATCCACAGTTGTCTTGGGGCAGACTGACAGAAGCGTGGCAGCCATTTTGTGCCTACAGCCCCTCTGACCACCACCAAACATTCATACACCAGTGACACTGGAGGCACTGGAGTGTCTTTGCCCAAGGACACAACACACTCACTAGGACAGAGCGGGAATTGAACTGCCAACCCTTCGTTTATTGGACGACCCGCTCTACCAACTGAGCCATGGCCGACCCAGAGATGTCCATGAAGAGCTAAAATGTTTGCGAGAGGGCGGGGTTTGATGTGCCTGGCACCACTTGTTTACGCAGAAATTACACAAACAAAACATCCAAGCCAGTTATTGTTCACTGGGGTGGTGGCCATGTTGGAATACATCACAATGGATGGTTGAATGGACATGTCTAATTTTGTGGAATAACAGTGGTGGTGCCTGTTACATTTTGGAACCAAAGAGATTTTACAGAATGAAGTTAGAGTGCATGTTTTGGAAAATACTAAATATTGTACGAAAATTAACTAACAATGAAGGGTAAATGTCTGGTAGTAACTTCAAATGTTCAGATTTAGCGTTTAAGCTCTTCATAACTAGGTACTATAGAATATACACTGGTACTACAGGATATATACAGGTACTATTGGATATACACAGGTACTACAGGATATATACAGGTACTATTGGATATACGCAGGCACTACAGGATATATACATTTACTAATGGATATATACAGGTACTATTGGGTATATACAGGTACTGTAGGATATATACAGGTACTATTGGATATATACAGGTACTACAGGATATATACAGGTACTATAGGATATATACAGGTACTATTGGATATACACAGGTACTACAGGATATATACAGGTACTATAGGATATATAAAGGTACTATTGGATATATACAGGTAATATAAGGTGCTTTCCCACAGAGTTGTTCTAAGAACTTAGTTCTATGAACTAAATAGTTCTTAGAACTATATAGTTCCTAGGGAACCTTCTGGTTTGCATTCTGACAGGGCAGTAGGAACCATGGGAGGGGAAAACGTGACGCTAACGTTTGTCACAGTGATGTATTCTTTAAGCACTAAATTCAACAATCACACAAGGAAGTATAAGACAGTGTTACTATAAACTAGAATATAGAATGAGGAGGTCACAGGGTTTATGTTCTGTATGACAGGAATATTAATTATGGTCAAATACAGCGTCTAACGTCAAGAATAGAAGAGTTTACAGAGAGTTAGGACATGAAGAATTCAGCAGCAGGTGATACTACGACGTATGTTAATTTCATTGCATTAACCCAAAATGAAACTGTGTCATCGGTCCGTTTATTTATTACTTTCTCCATAATTTTTTCCCAACATACAGCTGATGCTACACAGATGGTTTTAAAGACAGTGGTACTGCAAGATGAGGAAATGCAGAAATAGGTGTGGTCTTGGGTCTACCAGTCACCTACATCATATAGTCCCTGGAGGATTTTAAAAAAGACCCTGCCTACCAGGAGGAACTAAAAAGGTTCTAGCAACTATGTGGTTCCTATGCTGTGGGAAGGGGGGGAAAGGGTTCCAGGAACTAAAAGGGTTATAGGAACTACAAATGGTTCCTACAGTGGGAAAATGGCTGTACATTGTCCGAAAAAAAACATACCTCCAGGCTCCAGATTCCATCATTTTGTTGTGATAATTTCTTAGCAGTATTCAGATACGTCATTGGGTCAGACATAATTAGTTTTTACTCTGTCAGTCAAACAGGTTGGTATAGATAGTGTTAACAACAATCATCAGCTGTGAATAAAACACACTTTTTGTGTTTGTGAGGTTTTGGCAGAAGTTTGACTCAATATGTTTGGGCTTGTTTTATTGGTCATTGTCATTGTCATTTATTGGTCATTGTTGACTTAACATTATAGAATTTTCTGATATGAAAAGAAGATAAAATTCTGAGATCATGTCTACATAATGAATACATACGATAACACGATGTAAACCACCAACCTGTTTGACTGGATACAAAGTAAAAACTAATTATGTCTGAACTAATGACGTATCTGAACACTGCTAAGAAAGTATCAGAACAAAATGATGGAATCGGGAGCCTGGAGGTATCTTTTTTGTGGACAATGTGAAGGACTGCTGAAAAGTATGGAAATACATGTTGGTACTGGTACCAAAATATTGGTATCGTGACCACAGTAGTCTCTTTTAACACATCTTTGATATTTTTCTTTCTTTTTTATTTCAGGTCGAAACCCATAAAAAAGTGTGTGTTTTCACCATCTTTTTAAATACTTTTTTATATTGGTGTATGTTTTTAACATTACCCCTCACACACACACACACACACACACACACACACACACACACACACACACACACACACACACACACACACACATATTTTAACATATATTATTATGTTATTTGTGTGTTTTTCTTTTTTTTTAATACATTTTAACATCTGCATCTGTCTCTTTAAGACATTTTATAGATTTTTGTGTTTTTCACGGTTTTTAAATACATTACCACATTGTGTATATTTTTAACGACTTAACACATCTCAATATTTTCTGTCATTTAACTTCAGGTGTCATTTTTCTCCTCAAATGTACTATACTTAACTAAACACACTGTAGTGACAATTTATCCTGTCGTTAAATCCAATGTATGTCACTATTTGGTGGTGACTGAGGAATCCTATTACTCGAAGTGTGACCAGAAACCAAAAAGACTAGAGTTTGTTGAGAAAAAAAACACTTTTAGTTTCTTTAAATACCATCCACAAAAGGTACAGAAACATATACAGCTCATTTTGCCCAAAACATAAATACAGAGTGATTAAGTAAAATTAAATAAATCAAATAGTCAGCTAAGTCAGTCCAACAGTCACAGTAAAAGGCTTTGTTCCTTATCCACATGCTCCAGGTCTCCTTCCTTTTTATACTGACCTGTGACCTCTGACCTACAGAGGGCACACACTCAAAACAAATGCAAATTAATAAAAGTGAGAAAATAAAGGAAATGGCTCCTACACATGTTTACACATTTTCCTTTTCTCCTCATGGGCGGCCCAGCTCACTATGTGAAAACCACTGATACAGGATATATACAGGTTCAATAGGACATAATATAAAGGTAGTGTAATTGTGATCTGTCTGTGTCTGCCCTGTGGTTCAGGTGGGTCCAGCGGCCCCTGAGGAGGGCTGGCAGGTTTACAGTTCGGCTCAGGATACTGAAGGTCGGTGTGTTTGTACGGTGGTGGCGCCGCAGCAGACGGTGTGTTCCAGGGACGCCAGGACCAAACAGCTACGCACACTACTGGAGAAGGTACGAATACTACTGAGGAGGTACTAACACTACTGGAGAAGGTACGAATACTACTGTGGAGGTACTAACACTACTGGAGAAGGTACGAATACTACTGTGGAGGTACTAACACTACTGGAGAAGGTACTAATACTACTGAGGAGGTACTAACACTACTAGAGAAGGTACTAATACTACTGAGGAGGTACTAACACTACTGGAGAAGGTACTAATGCTACTGAGGAGGTACTAACACTACTAGAGAAGGTACTAATACTACTGAGGAGGTACTAACACTACTGGAGAAGGTACGAATACTACTGTGGAGGTACTAACACTACTGGAGAAGGTACGAATACTACTGTGGAGGTACTAACACTACTGGAGAAGGTACTAATACTACTGAGGAGGTACTAACACTACTAGAGAAGGTACTAATACTACTGAGGAGGTACTAACACTACTGGAGAAGGTACTAATGCTACTGAGGAGGTACTAACACTACTAGAGAAGGTACTAATACTACTGAGGAGGTACTAACACTACTGGAGAAGGTACTAATACTACTGAGGAGGTACAAATATTACTGGGGAAGGTACTAATACTACTGAGGAGGTACTAACGCTACTGGAGAAGGTACTAATACTACTGAGGAGGTACAAATATTACTGGGGAAGGTACTAATGCTACTGAGGAGGTACTAACACTACTGTAGAAGGTACTAATACTACTGAGGAGGTACTAACACTGCTGGAGAAGGTACTAATACTACTGAGGAGGTACAAATATTACTGGGGAAGGTACTAATACTACTGAGGAAGGTACTAATACTACTGAGGAGGTGCAAATACTACTGGAGATGATACTAATACTACTGAGGAGGTACTAACACTACTGTAGAAGGTACTAATACTACTGGGGAAGGTACTAATACTACTGAGGAGGTACAAATATTACTGAAGAAGGTACTAATACTACTGAGGAGGCACAAACACTACTGGAGAAGGTACTAACACTACTGAGGAGGTACTAACACTACTGGAGAAGGTACTAATACTACTGAGGAGGTACTAACACTACTGTAGAAGGTACTAATACTACTGAGGAGGTACAAATATTACTGGGGAAGGTACTAATACTACTGAGGAGGTACAAATAGTACTGGAGATGATACTAATACTAATGAGGAGGTACAAATATTACTGGGGAAGGTACTAATACTACTGAGGAGATATAAATATTTCTGAAGAAGGTACTAATACTACTGAGGATGTACAAATACTACTGGAGAAGCTACAAATACTACTGATGAGGTAACTAGTACTGCAAGTACTACTGTAGAAGCTATAAATACTACTGTGCATGTAACTAGCACTGCGAATACTACTGTAGAAGGTACACATATTACAGAGGAGGTACAAATACTACTGAGGAGACGCTAGTACTGCAAGTACTACTGAAGAAGGTACAAATACTATTGAGGAAGTACTAGTACAGCAACTACTACTGGAATAGGTCCAAATACTACTGAGGAGGTACAAATACTACCGAGGAGACTCTAGTATTGCAAGTACTACCTGAGAAGGTACAAATACTACTGAGGAGATATTATTGCCTCAAATACTACTGGAGAAGGTACTAGCACCACTCTACTCTGGTACTTCCCAGGTACTACCCCAGTACTTACCCTGTACTTTCCCAGTACTGCTCCTGTACTACCCGACCCTGTCCCAACTTTTCCCTGGTTTTGTCTTGGTCAACACATGGTGTTGTTAAAACAACAACCCAACAATCACCTCCTACTACATCAGTGAGGAAGTACCTGGTGCTGCTCTTTTACTTGCTCCAGGACTATCCCAGTATTATCCTGGAATTGACCCAATTCTGTCTCAGTACTACTGCGGTACTGCAACTGTACTACCCCAGTACAACTTCAGTACCACCCCAGTACTACCCTGCTAGTCTTCTCTTGCACTGCTCTGGTACTGTCCCAGTACTTTGCCTAATACCATCCCGGCACTGCTCCAGTAATACCCTTTAACCTGGTACTGACCTAGTACTAACCTGCTGTGCTGTGGTGCTGGTCTTGTGTCCAGGTACAGAACATGAGTCAGTCCATCGAGGTTCTGGACCAACGGACCCAACGAGACCTGCAGTTTGTGGAGAAGATGGAGGTTCAACTGAAAAGTCTGGAGAACAAATTCAGACAAGTTGAGGAAGGACACGAGAGCAACATTGCCAGACAGTACAAGGTACCGCCCACTTCTAACAGCCAATCAAAAAGCACAAACCATCCAGCTGTGAGCATTCACAGAAAACAAACTGCAGATTCAAAGAACCAAAAGGAGGGTTTGGATTTGTGGTGAGGCTGTGAATGCATCACATGGTTTCTTGTGGAGTCATTGAACACATCACATGGCTTGTAGTGGGTTTTCGTGTGGGGTCACTAAATGTATTACAGTTTTCCTGTGTGGTCCTTGAACACATCACATGGTTTCTTGTGGGGTCATTGAATGCATCACATGGTTTGACCACATGGTTTCTTGTGCATTTGTGTCTCAGTCCATTAAGGCAAAAATGGAGGAGCTCCGCCCCCTCATCCCCGTCCTGGAGTCGTACAAGGCCGACGCTCTCCTTGTGCGACAGTTCAAGGAGGAGGCAGCCAATGTGACGGAACTGCTGGGGGGTCTGCAGGAGCAGCTAGGGGGTCTAGACTACCAAGACCTGCACACCCGAGTCATGAGTCTGGAGGACCGGCTCCGGGCCTGCATGCAGAGGCTGGGTCAGTCTGCAGGGAGGGGCGGGGCCTGAACAATTGATAAATAACTTGTAAACAACAGTAAACAACTGATAAATACACGATAAATAATAGTAAATAACCGAAGAACAAACAACACATTAGCAGATGGTAAACATCAGGCTCCGCCCACTGCTTCTGGGTGGTGGTTGGTAGGTTTTCTCAGTTGTGACTCGTCTGTTTGTTCCTGGATGTTTCAGCTTGTGGGAAACTGACGGGAATCGCTGAACCAATCACCATAAAGACCTCGGGGTCGAGGTTTGGGTCGTGGATGACCGACCCAGTGGCTCCGCCCGGAGACAACAGAGTGAGTGACCACGACACAAAGAAACCCTGCATTTCTATATGTACCCTAAAGGCACCTTATGGTGAGCAAACCTGAAAAATACAAACACTGAAAAATACAAATACAGTGGTACCTCTACTTTCGAAAGACCCAGCTAATGAATAATCTAAGTAACGAAAAAACCTTTACCTTAATTTTTTGTCTCTGAATACGAAAGAAAATTCTATTTACGAAAGGAAACTGAAACCCCCGAGACATGGGGACGCTAAGTTATGCCCTTCTACTTCCAGTCCATGGGTGCTTAGCTAGCAAAAAAGTGAATGGGAGTGAATGGAGCGAATCAAACTAAATTCTGATTCTGTGTGACAAGTGCTCTGAAATTCACAAATGATAGCGGTTAATAAGAAATATTTGATGTGTCATAGACAGACCACCGCTTTTTGATGGGAAACAAATGTGACGTTAAGTTTTATGCGGGCTTAGTAAGAGACTACAAGGTGTCCCGTATGTGACGTCACACAATTAGCTGTGATGTGGAGTCTGTGGAGTCACATGACAAACCACATACGATTGTAGCATTGTATTTCCCATTTATTAATTTTCCGATTTCAGGCCCAGAAGAAACGGAGACTTAAGCTCCCCATAAATACTATGTACATTACTGTACGTAACTATGTAAAGTACGTAAATGCGTCATGTACGTATTGCACTTAGCATCTCATTGGCTATGAGGGAGTTACCCATGATGCTTTTCGTGAGCCTTTGACCCTCATTCATCACAGAGTTCTAACCATACATGTCTGATTCATTTTAATGGTTTAATGTTTAATGTTCAGTCAATGAAGACACATTTACCCACTGACACCAATACATTACAACTAAAATATAGATCTACATTTCCTTTTACTTTTAACACATATTTCATATAAAATGTGTATACTTTTATAATTTTTAAAGGGTTTGAGGGGTAGTATTTGGGGCCTTGGAACAAATTACACCTTTTACATGTAAAATATGACTTTTTATGAAAAATTCACAGTATGAAAACTCTTCTGTAACAAATTAATTTCATAAGAAGAGGTACCACTGTACTCACAAACGCAAACACCAACAAACAGAAAAAATATGGCAAACTCAAACAGACAAATACAAAGACACACAAACAAATACCATCCAATAGTCCCATTTTCTGTCAGATCTCCTGGATTCCAACGTCCTGAGGGTTAATCACACAATGTTTGGTTAAAATGTTATAGAAAAGTAACAGCACTTGACTCTAATTAATTTCTCCCAACAAAAGATATTTTGTTTTTTTCAACTTCTTCCACTTTCAGGTGTGGTACATGGATGGTTACCATAACAACCGTTTTGTCCGGGAGTACCAGTCCATGTATGACTTCATGACCACTGATAACTTCACATCCCATCGCCTTCCTCACCCCTGGTCCGGGACGGGTCAGGTGGTGTACAACGGCTCCATCTACTTCAACAAGTTCCAGAGTCACACCATCATCAAGTTTGACTTCGGAACGTCACTAATCAGTCGCTCACGCCAGCTGGACTTCGCCGGCTACAACAACATGTACCACTACTCCTGGGGAGGCCACTCGGACATCGACCTCATGGTGGATGAGGGCGGGCTCTGGGCCGTCTACGCCACAAATCAGAATGCCGGAAATATCGTCATCAGTCAGCTGAACCCCAACACGCTGCAGATCGTCCGCAGCTGGACCACCAACCACCCCAAACGCAGCGCCGGTGAGGCCTTCATGATCTGCGGGACACTCTACGTTACCAATGGTTACTCAGGCGGAACCAAAGTGTACTATGCCTACTCCACCAACTCCTCCACCTATGAGTACATCGACATCCCTCTGACCAACAAGTACAGCCACCTGTCGATGCTCGACTACAACCCCCGTGACCGTGCACTGTATGCCTGGAACAACGGCCACCAGGTGCTCTACAATGTCACCTTGTACCACATCATACAGTAACAGGAAGGACGTTCAACTCGTATCACAATGGGCAACACAACGTGGTAGAGACTAGTACTAGTATGCACCTCTGCTCTGCTGTGATTGGTCGTTTTAATACAGAATGTGTTGCTAACTTAGCATTTGGTGATGTTTTTGACCCCTTTAGTGACTGTCTGTCATCAGGCCTCTGTCAGTCCAGTCCGCTTTCACTGATAAGGTTTAAATATAAAGGTCACATGGTTTTTACTTTGTCCATGAGCCGCCTTCGATGTCATCGCTTTTCCCTTTGTTAGGAACGTCTTCAAACATATCTGAAGCTAATGTTCGGATTCATTTCGTTTTTTTTTTTATGTAGCGTATTTTGCGGACTATAGAGTGCAATCAACAGAGTATCAGTAGAGTATAAGCCACACACACTAAATATGGGTGTGGCTTATATTCAGGTGTGCTGTGGACGTAGCTGTGAAACTGGAAAGTACAAAACTATAGAAGATTGACATCAGTTTCTTTCACTTTCATAATAATTTTGTGTATATATTAGAGTTGTTTTTGTGATGTGCTAACTTAAAGCACTGTGATTGATGAGTGCGCTTTATTTATTTGACTTTATCTGAAGCAGGAAAAGCAACAAGTTCAGTGTTAAATACTTGTATTGGTCAAGTGTTGATGAAGTGTTCTTTCTGTTCTTTGATGTTTTAACTTACAGCACTTTTTACGGACCTGGGGCCTCATGTACAAAGGATGCGTACGCCCAAAAATGTGGCATATGTCCTTTTCCACGCTCACATTCAGATATACAAATTGGAGTGACTGGAAATGTGCGCTGCTCTACACCAACTCCACCGCTAGCGTATGTAGGTTTCTAGTGCTTTGGAATCTTTGGCGACACTTAGAGATGATACTGAGAAACTGTTAATAATATGAACAAACACACACACACACATACACACACACACAGGACAGTCTAAAATGCCTAAGGTCACAAACTTTACCACAAGTTAATTTAGATTTTTGTAAATGAAAACGGACATTAATACAGATAATAATAATGATAATAGATTCGATTTCTATACCACTTTTCAAAGCACCCAAAAAGCTTTAGTCACTCTCACATGCTCCCTCTGGTTGTGGTAAACTACCTTTGTATCCACAGTTGTCCTGGGGCAGACTGACAGAAGACTGGCTGCCAATTCACGCCTATGGTCCCTCTGACCACAATCAAATACTCATACACCAGTGTGAGGGACACTGGAGGCAAGGGGGGGTGAAGTTTCTTGCTCAAAGACACAACAGACTAGGACAGAACGGGATTCAAACCGCTAACCCTTCGGACAACCCGCTCTACCAACTAAGCCATTTGTTGATGGCTTATTTTGGACTTCAAGCTATGTTAAAGGTTTTTTTGGTTTTTTTTTACATTAATGTCCCGCTAGGACTCTTCCTCTGCCCGTTTTTTTTCTGTTTTATCAAAACAGTCTTCCATTTCGTAATCACCTTTGACATCACCTTCTATGTGCAGAGGGAAATCCAACCTACAGACCCTGTTCTTTACTCATTTGCATATATGCAAATGTGGCTGTGGAGAGGGAGGAGTCTGGTGCTCCAACATTTGCAGTCAATTCCGAGCTGATTGGGATGTACAAAAGAGAAGTGCTTTGATTCGGATGTACGCACAGTTTTATCCATCATTTTTTGTTCATATGAACTTTTCCAGATTAGGCCAAACATCAGGTTTCAGTATGAAATCCATCCAGGTCTTTGTAAATGAAGCCCCTGGTGTATTATTTTATTTTCTAATTATTTGGAGATAGGTAAAACAACACTGTAGGACTCCCCCCTGGGGCGGTAACTAAAGGTTGCAGGCAGCACTGGACTCGTCTCAAATACCGTGGTATTTACCTACCGTATTTTCCGAACTATATGCCACATATTTTTTTCTGACGCTGTGAACCTGCAGCTCAAACAACAACACAGCTAATTTACATTTCACGGGCTAATGATTGATATAGAAGATAATAGAGCTGCTGCACATAAGCTTCATATCACTGGTGAGACATTGGAGATGAGGTGGGCGTGGCTTATAGTCAGGTTTGCCTTATAGTGTGGAAAATACAGTACATGTTCAAGTCTGTTAAAAACAATAAGTGTCTTTATAAAAACATTTATTGTTAAATAATCTTCTGATTTGCCACAAAAATGTAATGAATTGAAATTAAAAGTGGTGGATTTTTCTCAGTAATTTTTACGAGATTAATCAGATGATAATTAATCCCTCTTTTTTAATCTCTTGACGGCACTAATATTTCAAAGTTTTTGCAGTAACACACAGGTCATGTGGCTGTGATTGGTTTATTAGTTGAAAATGTGCAAATGTTTCTAGGATGCTAATGGACTGATCCAAGTTATCTTTCTGACAAAGCAAAATGAGACCCTCACACTTTAACGTAAAGTGTGGACGACATTCATCTGAAAGGACACGGACAACCAGACGGCCAATCACAGGAGAGCACCCGACCAACTGATCCACCCTTACGCCGACCAGAGATGGCGTGTGTAGACGCGAATCAATGAGCGCCAGGTTGCACCTCACGTCCAATCAGACCTTTTGTCAAACATCAGCGTAAAAGAACGCAGATATGATTCTTAGAACTTCGACTGTTAGAGTTAAGTGTTTTTTTTTTCAAGAATCAAGCCCAGAGTTTGTTATTGTTGAAGCACAAACCCACAAACCCACAAAACAGAACCTCTGAGTCACAACGTGTGTCTGTAGGAAAATCACAAGACGCCAACAATAAAAAAAAAAAATTTTAAAAATCATAGTAATACATTTTTTGACGTTTGTATTATACAGCAATATAGAACTTTCTACGTCTCTTTCCACTTCTTTACGTTTTCAGTTCGTGTGAGTTGAAGGTTATAATAATATATTTATATTTTGCGTGATGACACAACTCAGCTGGGCATTCTGGGAAATGTAGTCTGTCTGAAGTTCAACTTTAACCGTGTTCCATTCAGAGGAGACGGATGGGTTTGGGTTATGTAAGGGAGGCAATTTACACCAGGAAAATAGAATAGAAAACATATTTACATTTATTGGATGTTTAGTTTAACTGTGACTTTGTGTTATTGTTTGTCACAAAGTCATCTGGTCAGTTCCTGTTCATGACTTTACACTAAAAGTGGGTAGCATTAATGAATAAACAACAAACATTCAGGTGTCCAATGTCTAATAACAGAAATAAGTAACTGTTAATTCAATCCAACTTGTTAATGATAAAAGTATCATGAAACAGAGCATTTATTTTGATAAACCTGTCACGAAGCAGGGCTTTTATTTTGGTATTTTTTTCAGGAAATGGCTTTGATTTTGATAAACTGTCATGAAGGAGGGCTTTTATTTTGGAAGCTGTAGAACAGTGACAAGAATGGAAGACAGTTATGTTGAACTTCACTTTCAGACGGAACCTTTTAGAACGTTTGCTGGGACTCGTGTTCCTCGTGCACCTGCTGAACGTCAGGGGGTTGGACCAGCCAATCACAGGCTCAGGATGAAGCCTTTCAGCCAATGGGACGCCTCCGCCTTCAGCTCAGGAGCCTCTGTCAGCAGGAACGTCCAAGAACCATGAGCCTGGTTCAGGTTCTGGTTCTGTTTCCAGGTCATGGCTCAGTTTTCACTCCTGTTTATAGTAGGTGTTGTTTTCTATGAACTAATGTTCAGCCTCTTGTAGGTTTGACTTTGTTTAATAAACTGGTGGAACATTTGAATATTTTTGCAGGTGTTTTGCATGTGAATGAATCTGTTCAACTGTGAATGAATCAGTTCAACTGTGGATGAAGAACGAAAACAAATAAAGAGGTTTCACTGGATACGAAAAACCTGGGTTCTGTCATTTATACATCAGATGGACATTTAACAGGATACTGGACACGTGTGAAAGAGTCTGAAAAAGTCTTAACTAGTGCCGTCAAATGTAAACATTTTTAAAAACAGATTAATCACAAGGTGGCTTTGGATTAAATTTGATTAATTATGATTTAAAATTAATTTTAATCTATATTAATTGCATTTCATTTTTCATGTGCAAACAGATTCAGACTCAAGAAAGAAGTGAATATATCTGCATCGCACTGAACACATTTGTCCAACCTGGATGACACATTAGCCTAATGCTAGCATTAGCCTAGTGATAGCATTAGCCTACTGCTATCAGAATCACTGACTAATGTATGTTGTGTGTTAATGTGGTATTTTAATCTGGAAGTGTTTAAGTGAAAAGAAAATTGTCAAATTGTTCGGTCTCTTTTTTTGGGTACTCAAATTTCCCACAAAATACTCAAAAATACACTTAGAAACACAAAAAAGTTGGAGAAAAAAATAAACAAAACATGCAAAAATCCATTAAAACACCCCCAAAAAGATGACTGATAATTGGAAATATTAGAAATGTTTCACAAAGAACAAACCAGAGTTTTTAATGCCTCGTCCTGATTCTGTCTGTAGTTCAAAGGTCAGACAACCACTGGCTGTGTCATGTTTTTTTTTTTTAAACTCCTGATTTGAAATCAACCCACTGCATGTTCTATGTGCTTTTAAACTGAAGTCAAACGGGATGTTCATCACCTCATCCTCCAAAGGGGTTTGTTTTTCAGTCAGTTTCTTTGCAGCTTTACACAAACACTACTGGATCCATTTCTATGAAACTTTCAGTAAAGCTGTGAGGTGGGCCAAAATGGATCCCATTAAATTTTGGTGAATATAGGTCAAAGTCACAATTTTTCCTCCCGCAATGATAAGACATAGGGAAAATCAGGTAAAAGGAGGGGCGGGTTGTGCCAAGCACCACTTGTTAATACAAAGTGACTGAGGAGCACACCTGGATGGAGGAGGAACCACTGTGAGGAGCACATCCTCTACCCCTGGAGTCGAAGGTGCAGGTGATGATGTCAGATCCTCTAGAGGACTATGAAGTCATCTGTGAAGCAGATACATTGCAGAGACTTTGTCCCCCATCGCAGACTTTGCGTGCACCTCCCCAAAATTGTAACCCACAGCAGACAGTGTCGCAGATTCATCACAAAATAGAGGCCTCCGATTGGTCCATTCTAAATCCACTTCCTTACGTTTCTGTCTTGTGTTTGTGTACATGACCACCATTGTTGCAACTCCAGTACAAAGAGTTCTTAGATTTTTCAGCTACATCTTGGTCGACGTGCATAATTGTCCAGTCCCCACCGTCTTTTCTTCCGTAACCTAGTGAGACTGTGACCGTGCCCTTTGTGTTGTGGCGGTGAATTGTGTGCCACACACCACATACTCCCCATGCGCCAAAAATTGGCATAAATTACAAATATCGGTGACAAGCTAACTGTGACATTTTGTCACGAGAATATGAAGAACTTAAGTCTCCGCCCCTTCTGGGAGGCTCATGGGGCCTGAGATCAGAAAATTAATGAATGGTATTCAATGGGCAATAAAATGTTAAAATAGTATCTGGTTTGTCATGTGACCTGAGTCACACACATGTACCTCATAATAAATGATAATTGTTGATGTGCGTTTCAACTGCTTCTGTTAACCAACGGCTGATTCATTTGTGAGTAAAACCCGTTAATAATTTGGACTACACGCCTGGAGAACGTGACGTCACCACAGACTCCACCTCTGAGTGGAGTGTGAGGTCACATATGCGATGCATTGTAGTCTCTTACTAAGCCCACATACAGTAAAACCTTCCCATCAATAACGGGTGGTCTGTCTATGAAACATCAAATATTTATTATTACCCACTATCATATGTACATTTCAGAGCACTTGTCAAACAGAATCAGAATTTAGCTTGACTCGCTCCATTCACTCCCATTACATTATTTTGTGAGCTAAGCACCCATGGACCAGCAGTAGAAGGGCGTGACGTAGCCTCTCCATGCAGAGCCCGTTCTTTACCAGGACCTTTTGAAGGAAACAAAGGCTGTTAAAGCTGAAAAAACACTCACCGTTCTTTATTGTTTTGCACTTCACTCATTAAAAAAGCCATGGTTTCCTATACCAACCTTGAGCAAGAAGTAAGAAGGAAAACAAACGTCTGCCTTGGTGTTTGAATCAGTTTACTTTATTTTGAAAGGTCAACTTTAGAGGAAGTTGAAAAAAGCATGATCAGCAGTAAAAAAAAATATCAATAAATAACAGATAAATATTTCACTATCAATAAAAAAGAATGAGCTTCACATTTCACACTAAGCAAAGGGGCGGAGCTAACAGCAGGGTCATGAGGAGGCAGGGCTAATCTCAGCAGGTGTACAGGTGAGCAGCTACAGTTTTATTTACATGTCACAGCTGGACTTGTGTGACTCAGGTGAGACTTTCAAAAAACACTCAGGCTCTCATTGGCCGACAGGAAGGACCGCCCACTTCACAACTGTCAGCGTTTTCACAGACATAAGCTTTTTTTTTTTTCATTTTTTGTTCATTTTTCTTCAGCAGGTGAACTGATCTGAGGTCAGAGAAACTGCATCAAACTAAACACTGATGCAACTGATTGATCTGAGTGACAGCTGATCAATTACCTGATCAGCCACAGCTAGAACCAATACATCTATTTTATTAAAGCGTATGAAACCTGATCAAAGATTAGGTCTCATTTTTTTTTTTAAACTAAATTCATTTACAGATTGAAACTGTAAAAAGTATCTGATGAGCAGAGAACAAAAACAATCAAGCTTTAGTCTGTATTCAGGCATTTTTCTAAATGTTTCTTTTTTAAAAATGTTGATTGTTTTGTTTGTTACGTATTAGTTTGTTATGTATTAGCACCATATAAGAAAACAAACATGTCACTACGAGAATAATCAAAATATTTTGAGAATAAAGTCATAGTTGAAAAAAAAACACCATAATTCAGTGAAAATAATGTCATACTTTTATTAAAGTCATATTATTTTGAAAAACTCATAATTTTAAAATAGTCTTACGTCAAACAATTTATTTCAAATCTGTTAAATTTTTTCAATAATACCCAAATGTGTGCAAACTGTCCTCAATGCTAATGCTAATGTGTTGCTGGTAGGCGGGGCCACTAGGCTCAGTTGGCTGGGCGGGGCCACTAGGCTCAGTTGGGTGGGAGGGGCTAATAGGCTCAGTTTTTAAACCCCCGATTAAAATATAAAACCAGTGGGAACAACTTTATTCTGTAAATTGATATTTTTGCAGCTGTTTTTAAATGATGATGTCATTCACATAATATGACTTTAATTTAATAAATGTAGGTTTTTGTCTTTTCTTTAAATTATGAGTTTATTCTCATAGTGTTTTTATTTTTCCGATGTGACGCTGATGTGCTGTCACAAAATATGGTTTGTTATCACGATTTATTTATTACTCTGCCAATGAGCTGTCTAATATCTGGAGGACCTGTCTAATGTCGTATTTTTTTGGGACAGGACTAATATCTGATGGCCACTCAGACCGGTCTAAAACTAGGTCATGTTCAATATTTGTTCATTGTTGGGTCGTGTCTAATACCTGACTAGTGTTGGGTCGTGTCTAATATCTGACTAGTGTTGGGACCCCTGCAATATTAGTCCATTGTTGGGACCTGTCTAACATCAGTCCATTGTTGGGACCTGTCTAACATCAGTCCATTGTTGGGACCTGTCTAACATCAGTCCATTGTTGGGACCTGTCTAACATCAGTCCATTGTTGGGACCTGTCTAACATCAGTCCATTGTTGGGACCTGTCTAACATCAGTCCATTGTTGGGACCTGTCTAATATCAGTCCATTGTTGGGACCTCTCTAATATCAGTCCATTGTTGGGACCTCTCTAATATCAGTCCATTGTTGGGACCTGTCTAATATCTGCATGCTGATGGGTCCAGTATACTTGCTGAAGTCAGGTTTTTCTTCCTCAGATCTGTTTTCTGTACACTTCTCTTCCTGTGGGGGGGAAGGGGGCGGGGCATCCTGCTCGACTTACGGCCAAAGTGCTACACTAGGCGACTACTCTGCACAAAGCCTACAAGACAGACAGACAGCAGACAGACAGACAGGCAGAGAGACAGAGATGTTAGAGCAGGTGAAACAGAAGGTCATGTGACACTGGTGTCGTTTCAGCACAAACACTGAAGAAACATTATTTTACAAACATTCATGTGAAGTTTGATCTGAGAGCTGAGGTTCTACTGGTGGAACATGTGAGAACCCATTACATGGTGGGTTTGAAAACCAGTCTGGGGTTCTCCAGTAGAACCAGTAGCACAGTTCCAGTCTGGGGTTCTCCAGTAGAATAGAACAGTTCCAGTCTCAGGTTCTCCAGTAGAACCAGTCTCAGGTTCTCCAGTAGAACCAGTAGAACCAGTAGAACAGAACAGTTCCAGTCTCAGGTTCTCTAGTAGAACCAGTAGAACAGAACAGTTTCAGTCTCAGGTTCTCCAGTAGAACCAGTAGAACAGAACAGTTCCAGTCTAAGGTTCTCTAGTAGAACCAGTAGAACAGAACAGTTCCAGTCTGAGGTGCTCCAGTAGAACCAGTAGAAGAGAACAGTTCCAGTCTCAGGTTCTCCAGTAGAACCAGTAGAACAGAACAGTTCCAGTCTCAGGTTCTCCAGTAGAACCAGTAGAACAGAACAGTTCCAGTCTCAGGTTCTCCAGTAGAACCAGTAGAACAGAACAGTTCCAGTCTCAGGTTCTCCAGTAGAAGAGAAGGAACCTCAGACTTAAACTGCGAGGTTCTGCCAGATCATGAGGAGGTTCTACAGGTAAAAACAACACCTGTTGGTTACTGGTAACCGTAGCAACCACACCCAGAGTCCCCCAATGTTGACATTCAGCCGCTGGTCAGAGGTCAGAGGTCAGGATTAAGACAGGTCAAATGTAGGTCATGGCACCTTTGGCGCTGCTGTCCAGGAAGACTTTGATGTAGGAGGTGGGGACGTAGCCCTCCTCCTCCAGGTTCCGTCGCACCCGCGTCCAGCCATCGCCTTTGTCCTCCTCCACCACAGAAAGTAGTTCCCCCTCCACCATAGACAGAGTTCCCTCGTTCTGACCTGAAGAACCATCAGAGAAAAGATTTAGACATATGGTACCGGCAGAACAGGTCCGGTATGTGGGTTCAGAACCTGAGGCCTTCGTGCAGGTGCAGGTCCTGCCAGAGTCTGCCTACCTTGGAACGGGTACAGGGACTTGCAGGTGCCGATACTCGGCAGAGGTTCTTCATCGTCAAAGTCATCGTCAAACTCTGAACTCCTGGATTTGAAGTGAAGCTCAGCGCTGTTGTCCTCGGTGTAGCTGCCGTCCGGACTGAGACACAGACACACAAGTAGTCCACATGAAGGGGACAAGAGAACACTAGAGAACACGTCCAAAAACAGTTCAACATGAGTCCACAGTAGGGCATTAACAACTCCAGCTTTTTTTCCAAGTCGACTTATCCGTCAATGAAGTTTAAGTCGAGTCGACGGGTCGTGATGATGTGATCACATTGTCAGCAGAGGACCAACATGGACGCACGTCTGTCCAGCAATGACCAACTTGTATTAACGTTCACGGCAACGTAACAATGTCCATTGACAAGACAAGCGCCAACATTTTAACCTCAACAAAACAAAGGTTAACACAGGGGTCGGCAACCTGTGGGTCTGGGGCTGCATGTGGTTCTTTTATGGTAGATGTTCGATGGTAACAGACAGACACACATTTTATTAACAATTAACAACAGATTTCCACGTGTGTTATGTCATATGTGTAACGATGATTAAAGACATATGTTTCAGCTTGTTTTATTAGGACGTATGACAGAACACACGTGGAAATCTGTTTTCAGTTTTGGTGGAGTATTGTTAAAATGTGCGGCTGGTGTGTTTGTCAAATAGATTGAACTGAATGGAACGTATCCCCACTCTATGGCAGCTCCACAGCTTGTCCTGAGGAGAACGTCCTGAGCACCACCACCCCGTTCCACCCCCTATCTGTCTGGCTGATACCATCTAGCGTCGACCATGAAAGAGCCGCAGGTTATCGACCCCTGGACTAACACCTTGAATTTTCTTTTCAATGTAACTACACAACATAAGTAGGGTGACCCTATGTCTGGATTTTGTCTGGACCAACGGTTCTAAAACCAGACATGGACTAATGCATGATATACGTGCAGACAGTCCGGGTCTGGTTTTAGAGTCGGACATATGGTCACCATACATCAGTGCAAAATGTTTAAGGCAGCGGCTGCCAAGACACACACCACACTTGTCCACATCATGTTTAGAAAAAAAAAAAAAAAAAAAAAGAGTGTGTTGTCTTAGTGCACGTTGTCTGCAGTGCTGCTCATATCACTTAGGTTAGCTAGCGGGTGCCTCTTCAGACGCTTGTGTTTTTCATTGTATTTTAAATTGGACTTTCATATGGTGCAGGTCACTGTGGCGTTTTGTTCAGTCAGACCCCCCAGACTCCCCACCCACGTCTCCTGTCTGACTGGTCTGTGTTTACGCACCGATGGAGAGAAAGAATAACATGCAACTTGTCGACTCCTCCAAATTTAAGTCGACTTGTTTTATGGGAATTGACGTGTCGACTAGTTGACGAGTCTGTTAATGCCCTAGTCCACAGACAGAACCTGTAAGACATACAGGGACAAGAGGATACAAACGGACATAAACCTCTCTCTGCTGGCAGGACTCCGACTGTCCATCTGCTTCAGACTGCTGCTGCCTGGCGTCGTTGCTTGAGAATTCAACCCACAACCTCCACTCTGCCGGCGTCCGCTGAGGTCAGACAGCCTGCTGTCTGTCTCCGACAACCACACCTACCAACAGACAGACAGGTTAGGAACACTACAGACAGACAGACAGGAACAGTACATCATATTTATGCCTCCATTATTTTCTGCTCATCCAGGGACAGGTCATGGAGGCAATAATCTAAGCAGGGATGATCAGACTTCCCTCTTCCAGACTCTTCCTCCAGCTGTTCTGGGGGGACCCAGAGGTGTTCCCAGGCCAGCCCGCAGACATATTGTCTCCAGCCTGTCCTATGTCTTCCCTGAGGCCTTATCCCAGCCAGAAATGCCTGAAACACCTCCCTAAGGGGGCATTCGAAACAGATGCCCGATCCACCTCAGCTGATCCTTCTGGACGTGGAGGAGCAATACTCTGACCTGTGGACCTACCGGGTGTCTCCACCTGTGGACCTACCTGGTGTCTCCTAGCCTAGGATCTAGACTGTCCCCAGTGGCCGCAAATGGTATTTGCTACGGGGGAAAGTCTAGAAAGTCTAGGCGAATTTGTGGGCGGGATAACCACTGTGTCAAGTTTTCTCTTTACACAACGCCACGCCATTGGATGGGTAACCAGTCAGAGCCAACCAGTCAGAGCCAACCAATCAGAGCGATGAACATGGATTTCGTAGACAGCGTCACCGGAAGAACACACCAGAATGTAGTCTCAAAACGAGTGCAGCAGCTTAGGTAGGACTCCCGTACACTATTTGGCACCGGCCGCTTCGGATCTCCTCCGGGTCGCCTTTGCCGAGTTGTGCTGCTCGTATTCCCAGTTTTTCTGCCTCTTGCAACTGGTCATCCATTAGGGCTAAAAGGGGTGACACAACGATCACCAGCGGGTTGTGCAGACCCATGCGTTGTCCCACTAGCGGAGCCAGCTGATAAATCAAACTTTTGCCATACCCGGCGGGCAAAACTCCGACAACGTCCCTTTTTTCCAAAAACAGCTTAAGTGCCGTTTTCTGCTCCTCTCGCATGGAAAACTGTAATTTTAAATCACCTAGCGTTGCTGCCAAAGCCAGCTCGAATGGTTGTTCCTGGTGATGAGCCATGTTGTCTAGCAGCTAGCAACTGGTGTTACGGCAATGTGTGCTAGCTGCTTGCTAGCTGCTATGTCTCTGCGACTACAACATTACGTGTCGTATTTGTGTCGTCATGAGGCAGGGCGGGCTGAAATCCCGCCCCTCGCGATTTGATTGGTCCTGTCCATTTTGGATTTTCAGATCCGAGGCTGTCTAGTCTGTCTCCCCGTAGCAAATACCATTTGCGGCCACTGGGGACAGACTAGATCCTAGGCTAGGTGTCTCCACCTGTGCACCTACCTGGCGTCTCCACCTGTGGACCTACCTGGCGTCTCCACCTGTGGACCTACCTGGTGTCTCCTTAGCTCCTCCTCCAGCCGCTGCAGACTCTGTTTGACCTCGTCCAGTCTTGGTTCCAGGCTGGAGGCATCGCCCATCTGAGGACTGCGCTCATAGACCTCTCTCATCTTTAGCAGCGCATCTCTGCAAGCACACACACACACACACACACACACGTTCAGAAGCTCTTTCAGAACCATGGACATCACCGCTCACACTCCTGTCTCCCGTCAGTGTCTGACAGGTGATGAAAAGACTAAAATTAGTTTAATATTCTTTGACTAAGTCTAATATGGTTTGTAATGCCTAAAATTAGACTAAATTAATAAGTATTTTGTAAGAACAACAAAGACTAAGACTAAAATGAAAATGGCTGCCAAAATTAACCGGTGTGTGTGTGTGTGTGTGTGTGTGTGTGTGTGTGTGTGTGTGTGTGTGTGTCCATCCAGTGCTTGCCCAATGAAAAAAGCCATTTGCTCTGAAAATACCAGAGCCAAGACCTAGGGTGGGTTAAGGGTTAGAACAGTGTTAACAGTTAGGGGAGGGGAGGGTCAGGGGTTCGGGCAGTGTTAGGCTGTTTGGCTCCATCTACAGGCCTCTCACTCACTCTCTGCTTTGCCTTCTCAATGCATCCATTTAGAATAAATGGAAACAATTTTTTTACCTCAAGCCTGTGGTGTTTAATAAACTAAGTAAAACATGTTTACAATCAATCAGCAGCTACAAAGCACGGGAATATATGGGAACAATGTGATCCAATTGTATGCAAATACAACTAGGAAAACTGGGAAAACTGGGAAAAGGGTTTAGTGGCTGAAGGCCACAGCCAGCACTTGTATGTGTACATTTAGAAAGAGAGTCCTCAGGGGGTTTTCACAAAGACTGGTAGCATTTTTATTTAACTGAGGGTTTTGTGAATCAACTGCTCTGAGATCATCAACTGTAATGGGAACAGGGACTGAATGATCCAGATGCACAATGGAGGGGTTTAGTCATAGAAGGTGGGTGGGGTTAAATATAGACACAGTTTCTTAATTGGTTTGGGGGTTGATAAATCACTATGTGTGTGTTAAATATATTTACAGTTTTCCCTCCCACCACTCACATATTGTGTGTAAATGCCCCATATTACATATTTTGCTTAAAGCAGGGGTCTCAAACATGTGGCCCGGGGGCCTAATTGTGCTGCTTTAGGAAACTGGGGATCACTTCATGCCACTCACTGACATAGTAACATAGCTCAAACTGTCTTCGTCTCAGTCTCAGGACAATCTAATGAACTGTGTGGGTCAGTTGACCACCGTGGTGACTCGGTCATCTTATTCAGGAAGTGACCTGATTCCACTGAGTCACAAAGGAGACTGGATTATGTCATGGCCCAGATCAATGAAGAAGTCAGAAATGCTGAGCGCTGAGGACTGATGAAGTAGGGTGATGAACTGAAAATGCATCGAGATAGTGGCTGCCATGACGTGAGACCAAGTTGTGATGCTTAGCAAAGTCTTAACACAAAGGGTTAACAAATTGGGACCCCCCCCCAGAGCATTAGTAGCAGTCCTTGTTATGTTGTGTTTATCTAAATGTGTCCTTGTAACATTCCAGCGTCTACAGTCCCTAGGATGTCCACTCCCTACCCCCATCCTTGTTCAAGCTCTCATTCGCAACTTTATCTTTTGTTTTTACCTGGTGAGACTTTTCCAATGAAAAATAATCCTACTCCTGCTATAGGGTACTGTGGCCTTGTACTGTCAACTATATGTGCTTGCTATGTGTGCTCTTTTTTGTCCTCTTCTTTGATATGATTGGTAGTGCTGTTTTCATGGCTGCGTGACCAGCTTTGGTTTTCGAGAGAACAAGCAAACAAAAGTTTTTGTTTGACATGTCCTTGTGATACGCCAAATGACAAATAAAGCTGATTCTGATTCTTGACTGTATGTTTATTACCTCTGCTCTCTCTCTCTCTGGATCTCCTGGTTGATGTTGTTGATTCGACTCTGCAGTTTCTTGCGTCTCTGTTCTGGAGGCAGGTGGCTGCAGTCTGCAGGACTGGAACCCTGGAACAACACTTCCTGTTTACTTCCATGAACACAAAACACACACACACAGTTATGTTAGAGGAAGTAGCTGCCAGGACAGACAGGTCGAGTACTCACCAGTTTGAGAGACAGCTGTCCAATCAGACGCAAGCACAGACAGACAAGAAGACAGGACATCATTAATATACACAAATTTGTGCGAGCCTGTGTGTATTTGTTGTGTGTCTTTGTTGTGCTTGTGTGTGTGTGTCTTCATTGTGTCTATGACTGCATTCACACAGCAGGTTTTAATGCACAATTCAGATTTTTGGGTGAAATCCCATTTTTTGTGTGCTTGTTCATATTACACATTAAATTCAACCTTGAGTGTGAATGGAATGTGTTGTGTGCGCATGTGCAAGAGGGTCCGACGTAATGACTAATGGGGAAATTTGGCATAGTACGTGACATATGTGAATGGCTAAGATGCTAGCGGGTTCTATGGGCAACAGTGTAGTATTGACATGCAGGAAAGAGCTGAATAAATCAAGATTTAAGATTTAAAATATGTATAAGGCAAGAGGTTCATGTAGAGAGAATGTGAGCTTAGTAAAGCTTATTAAAGTTACTACGCAATAGAAAAAGTCCTTTAACAACTATGAACAGTTTTACTGTGACTGGTTCAAGATTTAGCATCTACACCCTGATGAATGAAAACACTGTAGTGCTGTAGGTCAAAGGTCAACCTGTGGATAGTCACAGGTTTACGTGTCTGTGTGACTTGTAAATATATTAAACTAGTCATAAACTCTTAATATTGTACCTCTGGGTCTTTATGCTTGTCATGTCAATCACGGGATTAACCAAAAAAGTCTGATAAATGCGACATGGCCGTTCAGACTGACGTCGCATTGTAAAATATCAAATACATATCAAATTTACCACATATGAAAGCAGCCTGGGTCAGATTTAAAAAAAAACAACAAAAAATGACTGTCTTTAACAGGTCAGACACAGGTTAAATGGCAGCAAAAAGTCAGATTTGGGAACATTTACCTTCAGTCTGAACATAACCAATGAGTGTCTGTTTTGCACCTTTATTGTGTCTGTATGTGAGTCTGTGTTTTGTATCTGTGTTGTGTGTCTGCGTCGTACCCCTCTCTTTAAGCTGCGCAGACACTGCTTCCTGGTTCTGGACCCAGAGGTCATGAGGTCATTGAGCCGCTGTGTGATTGGCTCCCTGGAAGCTGGGGGTGGGGACTGCGGGCTGTTGGACACTCCCCCCGGTGAGGGTGAGGTGGGTGGAGGAGGAGGAGGTTGCCGTGGTGACGACAGGAGGGTCAACAGCTGGAAGAAACAAAGGCAGATCAGCTGTGCGTCATGTGACCAGAAGAACACCGCCCACTGAACCCACCCACTGGAACACGTCTGTACTTTGTTCTTGCGGATGAAAGGCCACAGTTTCCTGCTATGTCTTCGTCCCTCAGTCCGGTCGTCAAGGTAACTCGATTCAGAAATGCTCCGCCTCATGGTGGCACTGTAGTCTTCAAATTCTACGTCACCTGGAGGGTCGAATCCAGATTTATACACCTCCACCACCTGGCGAGTGTCCTGGGTGGAGAGACAGGGTTCAGATGAGGGCGCCAAAGATCAGCTACACATCATCCCATCATCCAACTATCCCCCATCATCCTATCAGTCTACTATCCCCTATCATCCTATCAGTCTACTATCCCCTATCATCCTATCAGTCTACTCTTCCCTATCATTCTACTATCCCTTATCTCTATCAAACCCCATCATACCTCTTCACTCCACACCCTACCCTCTCACTCCCACTCTCTCCTGCTGTCACTCACCATCCTGGGCTGGATGCTCTCTGCAGCATCCATCATGGCGTCCAAACACCTGTTCACCACAGGCAGAACTTTCCTTTCAGCTTCTGCAGACGAACGCATGGCCTCACCCACACGTTCGATACGACGCTCCTCCATGTCCTGGATTCGCTAAAGACACACACACAACATATAAATAAATACACACACCTGGTATATAACTGGTTTAGAACCAGTTTACCAGGTTTAGCACTGGTTTACCATGTATATAAGTGGTACCAGTGTGCGGTAGTGCTGGTGCTGGTTGAACTGGTTAAAACTGGTTTCGCACTTGTTTACCTGGTATATAACTGGTACCAGTGTGCGGTAGTGCTGGTGCTGGTCCTGGTTGAACTGGTTTAAACTGGTCACATAATCTTTGCGTGACTCTTCGGCTGCCTGTTGTTTCTGCTGAGCCGTCTGTCGAGCCTAAAACCAGAATCAAGAAACATCTGTGCAAACATCCAAAAAATTAGGTGGGGCTAGTTAAGACCCCACCCCTGTTGCTTATTATGTTATATTATTAAAATTAGACTGTTCAGTCAATGGAGTGTCTTACCTTCAGAGAGCAGCGCTACAGACAGAGAGAGAGAGAGAGAGTTAGCTTATAAAAGTGAATAAACCCTGTGTGTGTGTGTGTGTGTGTGTGTGTGTGTGTGTGTGTATATACCTTTTCTCCTTCTGTTCCCTTGTCCAGGTCCATCCTATCAGAAGTGTGCTGCGCTCGCTCCGCCTCTTTACAGTCACGCTCAAACCGACGTTTACTCTAAACAACAAACATTTACTATCATTCATCTGTTATTAAAGGGTCAAAGGTGAATGTTTGGGTCTTTAAAGTTAGACCTATCTGTCTATAAGGGTTACAGGAAGGCATTTGGGTGCATGTAGTGTATGTGGAGGGGCAGGGTCAAAGGTCACTCACAGACTCCAGCTGCTTCCAGGAGCTCTCGATGTGCTGCTGTGCTCGGCGGCCATCATGGAAATGCTATAAAAAAAACACAAAACTTTTGAAAATGGTCGTCATCAGAAAAAATAGCCGGTCCTCAAACGTCGTTATTACACTTCTACTCCATTTATATTTAAAAAATGCTTTCACCTTTACAGTGTATTCAATACATACAGTTGTGCACACAACAATCCATGTGGTCTCTGAGGTCCACATGTTCTATGAGGTCCATGTGGTCTATAGGGTTCATGTGGTCTATGAAGTCCATGTGGTCTCTGAGGTCCATGTGGTCTATAGGGTCCATGTGGTTTATGAAGTCCATGCGGTCTATAGGGTCCATGTGGTCTATGAGGTCCCTGTGGTCTATGTTACTATTATGGTGTGTGTGTGTGTGTGTGTGTGATCTCCTTCTGCTCATTAAACCTGTGTTGGTGGATGCAGGTCACAACCATCAGTGGGCGGGGCTTGTGTTCAGAGCCACTCAGTGGAACTAACGTGGACACTGAAGTGTGTGTGTGTGTGTGTGACCCAGTTTCCACAGATCCGTGTTCATATGTAAACATGTTTTGCATCTGTTTGCCACTGCTCAGTGATTGGCTGTTTGGTTTAACCTGTCACATGTCTGGGCGTGCATTAACCTGCTGGTAACTGTAGCATCTGACAAGACATAAACAAAGGCATACAACCAGACTGAAGCCACCACATCCTGCTCCAATGTCCGTTTATGGTTTGTATTTGTTTGTCTGGGTGTTTGTGTTGTTGTTTGTTTGTCGACTCACACTCTTCCTCTCACTCTTCAACTCCTGCGTATATCGCGTCAGCTCGGAGACAATGTGCGTGTTGAGGTTTTCGGCTAGCTCCTCCCTCTGCACGGCCAGTTCACTCAGCTGATGAAGTGTCGCTGCAAACGCCAGACACCAGGTGTACCTGCAATGGCCAATCAGCTGTCAGCCGCAGCTCAAATAGCCAATCAGATTGGACCACAGTGAAGAAGAACCACCCACCTGCTCTCATCCTCTCGGCTTCTCTTTGGGTGATACTTCTTAGACAGATTCCTGCACAAATACATTTCATTTGACATAGATCTGAATCACAGAGAACAGTCACCTAAAAGTGAATGACATAGAAATGATTCACAGAGGACCAACTCACATAGAATGGAATGACATGAAACCAATTCACTTAAAACTGAATCACAAAGAAACACATAGATCTACATCACATAGAAATGAATGACATGAAACTGATTCACATGGAACTAAACAATACAGGACTGATTCATATAGAACACATCCACAAATCGTATTATAATAAACCCCACCCACATTCACAAACAGTAAACTAGGGGTGGGAATTGGTAAAAATGTGACGATTCAATAATATTGCGATATTTGGGCACCAAGTGTGGCAATTCGATTCTGCGATAAATTCTGATTAATGTCCCCCATATTAGTCAAAAGCATAACAAAAAAATAGCGAAATGAGATGGCTCAACTCACTTCAAGTGTCACATTTTTGCACAATTGAAGTGCAAAAATGTTGTCCTTGAAAATCCAGAACACAAGATTTTATTACAGGACAGGATGTAATTCTCTGAATAGGAGACCTCTGACATGAATGTTGAGCTCCCAGCAAAGAACTTTAAATTATTTCAATACAGGAAAAACCTCCTTTACAGTTTTTCACAGTAAGGGTTAAACCACCAGTTAAGTTTTTTAATCACATATGACTTTACACTGGCCCATATTTATTTCTTTTGCACTGTTAAAGCCTTTTAGGGCTCATCAAATACCAGTTTTTAAGCCACTTGTATAATAAGAATAATAATTATGGGCTTTCATAGCGTTTTCTATTAACGCACACTCAAAATACATACATGTAAAAACTGGACACCTTTAATCACATCAGTAATCAACCTCAAGTTATTCAATAAGTATCTGTCCATAGTCGAAACTATTTAATTTATCTGACAGTTAGTAATTAGCTACCATTAGCGATTAGCATTAACGATCAGCTACCATTAACGATGAGCAGTTAGCTACCTATAGTAATTACCTACCATTAGCAATTATCTACAGTTATGCTCACATGCTAGGGGGATACACAAAACACCTCGATAATAGAGGATAAACTTGTGTCAGTAGAACTCATATCTTTGTCCAGCTTTGGCATTTTCACTGTTGAATTTATTTAAAGTGACACTACGTAGTCTGGTTCAACTTTTGGAAGATGATGGAGGGAAGTTGTTCAGGACTGACTATGGCGCGAAAATGACAACATGGCGCTCCAGCTTCTGCTTCCAGTTATCAAAACGAATGTGGCATAGGCCGATACTCTTATAATTTAAATGCCAAGAGTAAACTCCCAGAAAACCAATGACAGTGAAACAGATGATTATACAATTAAATATAGTGATATTCTATCGAAATAATTGTGCACACAAAATATCACAATACTGAACAGAATGGACCCCCCCCACACACACACACACCACTAGTGCCTACACCCACTAACAGTATGGTACTAAACCCCACCCACACCCACTAACAGTATGGCACTAAACCCCACCCACACCCACTAACAGTATGGTACTAAACCCCACCCACACCCACTAACAGTATGGTACTAAACCCCACCCACACCCACTAACAGTATGGTACTAAACCCCACCCACACCCACTAACAGTATGGCACTAAACCCCACCCACACCCACTAACAGTATGGTACTAAACCCCACCCACACCCACTAACAGTATGGTACTAAACCCCACCCACACCCACTAACAGTATGGTACTAAGTAGGGGTGTAAAGATAAACCGATTCGAATCTGTTATCGGCCTGTGAGATCCGAGTGAATCGGTCCACAGAGCCCTGAATTGATAAAACTGGCTACCAACGATCCGATGCCCCGGATTTACGCCCGTGAATCAGTTTCCTGAAGTCCAGCCACCGATCTGTAAATATGTTCTTTATATCTGTGACCAAGTGACTTAACAAGGTCATAGTATTTATTTTCAGAAATGTATACATGTTAAAACTTCCAACCAAAGGTTTATCTGATTATTTTTTTTCAGGTGCAGTAAAGTTAAAGGAAATGCAGGTAGCGTGGAAGGAAGTGACAAAATAAAAGCATTTATGAATGAAACCGTGGATCCGTGGTTGATTCACACAGTCGAATAGTTTTATTTTGAAGGGATCTTTATATTCACCCACAGATTTCCAAATAACACTTAATCAGTTCCTTTAGTGCCAACACATCCTCGCAAGATGTTACAGAGTAACACTGGTGTGTTTTTAAACTGAAAATAAAGCTCAACACTGAGCTCCTGGGTAGAGAATGTTGAATCATGGGTTGGGTTATAGGTCTAATGTACGCGGCTACAGGTTTGTAAAGTATGGCAAGCCAAAGTGTTCACATAGCCACGCGTTGTGTTTATCATATCACGCGTTACATTACGCGTTCTAGCACGCGTTCTGGCACGCCACCACGCGTTCGGCAACGCGGTCTAGCACGCGCAATGGCACGCGTTTTAGCATGCGTCATGGAACGCGTGCTAGAACGCGTGCTATATGGTAATGATCTCCTCCCACTGATTTTATCCGCCAATTAATTTGTAGTGCTTCCAGCCAATCACTGTTCAACACAACGAGTCCAGAATAGCTGAGCACTGATCTTACCTTCACAAACGAAGTGCATTCACTCAATGTTTAATTTTTGCTAAATATTTTGACGCGCGGCTATGTGAACACTTTGGCTTGCCATAGTAAAGTGGACCTGTGCGGGACTCTGTCAGTCCCGTCAGTCCACCGGTACTTCAGTCACATGACTCAGTCAGTCCCCTGGTGAGTCTCCTACTGCTGGCATGTCTTTAAAAATACTTCTGTAAACAAGACACCATCAGTGGATATAGTTTCAGTGACATTATTGTTTATAAACAACATTATGTTGTAATTAAGTTGATTTTCTTCAAAAAGAGTAAAAACTGTATTTTATGTCTAACCTCAGTGTTATGATCAGTGTATTCTCACATTTGCAGGAATAATTAAACTTTAACATTTTTGTCTTTTATTTTGTCTTTCTTGATGGAAAGTAACTTTTGTATTTTAAATATGAGCAGAGTTTTACAAACCTGTTAAATTAGTAACACCAGATTATCAGTTTTACGTTTCACTAATATCAGTTCTCTACAGGTATGTTATCACCAATATCAGTTCTCTACAGGTATGTTATCACCAATATCAGTTCTCTACAGGTATATTATCACCAATATCAGTTCTCTACAGGTATATTATCACCAATATCAGTTCTCTACAGGTATGTTATCACCAATATCAGTTCTCTACAGGTATATTATCACTAATATCAGTTCTCTACAGGTATATTATCACTAATATCAGTTCTCTACAGGTATATTATCACTAATATCAGTTCTCTACAGGTATATTATCACTAATATCAGTTCTCTACAGGTATATTATCACCAATATCAGTTCTCTACAGGTATATTATCACCAATATCAGTTCTCTACAGGTATATTATCACCAATATCAGTTCTCTACAGGTATATTATCACCAATATCAGTTCTCTACAGGTATATTATCACCAATATCAGTTCTCTACAGGTATATTATCACCAATATCAGTTCTCTACAGGTATATTATCACCAATATCAGTTCTCTACAGGTATGTTATCACCAATATCAGTTCTCTACAGGTATATTATCACCAATATCAGTTCTCTACAGGTATATTATCACCAATATCAGTTCTCTACAGGTATATTATCACCAATATCAGTTCTCTACAGGTATATTATCACTAATATCAGTTCTCTACAGGTATGTTGTAAAGACTGCAGTTTGTGTTGTGTAATTTATGTTCAATAGTTCCTGCTCTATTTTCTCTGACACTAAATAAACAAAAGGATATGGTTTTGAAATTATATTTGTTTCTTTTTCTTCTCAGTAACATAAAATAAAATCAGTCCTTGGGGTTAAATTTTCAATTTATATTGAATCAAACTGAAGTGCATCAGTTCGAATCGTACCAAATCGTTCACTACTTTTTATCAATAGCCCTGAATTGGATCGTAGTCTGTGACTTGAGATTCAAATCGGATTGTTGTGTGAGTGAAATATTCACACCCCTAGTACTAAGCCCTGTGCACACTTAGAAACAGCATCATAATGCACTCCACCTGCATCCACTATGGATGCTATGGTACTAAGCCCCGCCCACTCCCATGAAAAGTATGGTACTCAGCCCCGCCCACTCCCACTAATAGTATGCTAATAAGCCCTGTGCACATCCACTAACAGTATGGTACAAAGCCCCACTCACACCCATACCTGATCTGTTTGGCGTAGCTCAGCTCGATGTCCGCTCGCTCCTTTACAAACTTGGTGTATCGCTCCAGGAAGTCGATTCCCCAGCTGGTGTGTTTCTCCAAGTTATCAAACTGATCCTGAAAAAACACACACACTTTAACCCTCTGGTGTCTAGGTGAATATATTATAGACACTTTAATCTGCTGGTCCTGTACTGGTGACCTTTAACCCCAGCTCTTGGTCATGGTGACCTTTAACCCCATCTCTTGGTACTCGTGACCTCATGCCCCACATTTTACCCATAAAAACACCCAGTGTCTTTAGTAAACAAGTTTTCTGTGTCAAATACAGTTCATTTCCATTATATATATATATATATATATATATATATATATATATATATATATATATATATATATATATTCTCTAAACCTGCTTTATCCTCACTAGGGTTTAGGGGACGGAGCCTATCCCAGTCACCTATGGGTGAAGGCGACATTACAAACATGTTATTTCAAGGGTGAAAATGTGACAGTTATTGAGCAGGTGATATTTTTGTTTAGGAATTAAGTTTATGAAATAAAAAATAAGTAAAAAACAAACTGGCTTTCTGCACATGTGTCAGTGATGAAAAGACCTGTGACTGGATCTGACCTGTTACTACGACGACAGCAGACTCTACAGAACCAGGACAGACTCTAAAGAACTAGGACAGAACTTACAGAACCAGGACAGAATATACAGAACTAGGACAAACTCAGGACTGGGTTATTTTAACCTATAGGCTTTTTTCTGATTCATTAGAATTTTGTCTGAGGGTCGAATCTGAACCTGGAAACTGCGTCCATTATTCTGATTGCATCTGGACCTTGGTCCGGTGGCCTGACTGTCTGGACCTGGAGCCGGGTCTGGTTCGGTGCAGGTGCGGGCCTGGTGTTGCAGTCCCGGGTCTGACGATACTGCAGTGGTCCGAGTCCTGGAGCCATGCTGATCCGAACTGACCCGGTCAGGGCTGATCCGGTACCGGACCACCCGCAGATATTAGGTTCTTTTTGCTGCAGCGCGTGCAGGCCGCCGGAGCGGAGCGCGCGTCGTTGTCGTCACTCACCGTGTTGCTATGGCAGAGCAGACAGAAGCACGAGGGCCGCCTCACACACGCGCGCACGCACGCACACAAACATACGTATACACACCGAAAGGGCGCGCGGTTACCGGCTTTCAGCTGCAGACGGCCTGGTTACCCAGTCACCGGGTAAGCCGGGTTATCTCCCAGACCGGACCAGACCGGCGGACCTACCCACAGTTCGGTTCCCCAGTTGCAGCTCATGGCTCCGGTGTCCGCCTCGCGCTCCTCCGCCTCGTCCTCCTCCTTCTCAGTAACGATTCACAAATCACCGTGAGCTGCCGCCGCGCGCATCCTCAGTGACAACCGGAGCCGCGCGTCCGTCCGTCTGCAAGACGAGCGCAAAGGACGCGGCAGCGCGCGGCGCGTCTCCAGGAGCTCCCTTTGTCATCAGTGATGCTCCGATTGAGGAGAATATATGAGCGATGCGCATGCGCGGTGCTGATCCACCTCAACACGAGAGTGAATATTAATGTGAAAAAAAACTGATATTTAATGAGTAAATCATCTAAAGCTTAAAGTGATTAAAATAATCACAATAAAATCATCTCAATTTATATTGTTAGAATATCTAAATGATCAATAATGTAGAATTGTCCACCTGCAGCTTTAAAGTCTATGTTCTATCACTTGCTCATCCTATATAAAGTATATCTTAGCACATCTTATTTTAAACATACTTTAACAGAGTTGACATGTTTAATTTATTTAAATAAGAGTTTAATTTCAAACAGCACATAAAAAGAAGATGACATACTAGATGTTTTAGGGGTAAATGTACATTTTACAGAAATATATTTTAGCAGCCTTTAATTTGTAATGAGCTTAACATAAAGTTCCATTACTTTTTGTTAAACAAGAAATCAAGGGCTTTTCTTTATACATTTACTTTTAATACCCCCTTCCTCCAACAAACAAATGCATTAAAGAAATATGGTATTCCCTATCGTTCAGCGTAATTATGAAAACCAAAAACCACACCTTCCCACGAAAAGAGTTGATGTGAGCAGGTTTGTAAACATGGGGTCATCAGATTAACCCTTAAACACCCACTTCTACCACTCTATCAATTCCCAAAATTATATTAACTACATTTATTCTGATATTATATTCTGTATTTTTATCAGTGTAAATTGTGTATTTTTTAATATTTAATTCAGTGATAATGTAGATAATCATTAAATCTCAGAGTAACTTCAAAGGTTATTATATCAGAAACAAAGAAAAGGATCAGTTCATTTAATCAGTTAAAATCCACCTCCTCCAAATCTTATGAAATTCACTATATAGATCAAAATTCACATCGAACCAATGGTTTTTGATCCAGCATCAGAGACAAACAGGACCCACATGCAAAACTCACAGACCAGAATTCAGTTTGAATAGCTTTATTAAAATAATGCAGGTGCTGCACGAGGAGAGCTGCTTCAACAGGTGTCACCGATGAGGGGTTAATCAGGCAGCAACTAGGAAACAGGGCAAAGGTGAAGTCAAAAAGCAGATCAGGGTCAGAACCAGAAAACCAACCAAGACAGACAGGGAAAAACTTTACCGGTGTACATGCAAGGGTCATAACATGAGGGTGGAATCCAATACAGCGCCGACAGGGAGGAGGAAAAATCGGTGTCAGTGGAGGATTCCAGTTCCGGTAACGTGAAGCAGATTCAGACAAAGCAGACAAGGGACACAACAGATCAGAACCAAAGTACTAAAACAGATCAATAACTAGAGAGACCAAGACAAGAAGAAGAGTGCTCATTTACTGCACTGAGACAAAACAAATTCACGATTTGACAGAGAAACAGGAGGGTCTTAAATATGGAGCTAAACAGGTGGGACACATCAGTAGAGTTGGTAAAAGTACTCATATTCTATACTTAAGTAGAAGTGCAGCTATACTTGCATGAAAAAATAGTGTGGTAAAAGTAGAAGCACTGATTCAAATCGTTTAATTAAGTAAACGTTAAAAAGTTCAACTTCTCAATTGTAATAAATTAAAAAGTAAAACTGTATTTTTTTTGTCAGAAATGAAACAATATTTATTTAACGAGGAAAATCATACAATTTTCAAAAGTATGTAAAAAATAAAGGCCTTTAAAGTAAGTTACTGTGTAGATAATGTGTTTGATTAGGTCACAGTACTCAGTTTTGTGGATACTGGCAGAAAAATTTGGATAAAACAAGGGGGGGGGGTCACAATTGAGACAAAAAGTCATAAATATGAGGAGAAAAAGTCAAAATTATGAGATAAAATGACACAATTGAGATAAAGCCATAAGTATGAGATTAAAAAATATATACATATGATTTGGAAAGTTAAAGTTTTTCTCCACGGATTTTCCCTCTGAAGTTACTTATTTTTTTTGTACTGTCACATCTGTTTAGTTTGAAAAAGTAATGAGTTTATTCTGAGAAGTATAAAGTACAGATATTTATATAAATGTCAGGAGTATAATGTACAGATTTTTATACAAACAATTAGGGAGTCAAACTAAAAAGTTGGCAGAAAAATAAATACTCCAGTAAAGTACATAAAATCTACTTAAGTACAGTAATGAAGTACTTTTACTTAGTTACTTCTGACCTCTGCACATAAGGTGCCAAACACCTGTGCTAGGAAGAAAAACAAGACAGAGTGAGACATGAACCCACATTACAAAATAGACACAATGACAGAAATAACAGGAAGAAAAACAGAAAACCACAAAACAAGACAATAAAAGTCCAGCCTGTTACAGTTTTAAAGCTGTCTCAATTAAAAAGGCACAAAGGCATATACATTTATTTATTTATTTATTTCCCCAATTGAACATCACAAATGTCTGGGGTCGTCAGAGATAAAAACCAAACCAAACTACTTTTGTGCTAAAATTAATTAGTTTTTGATCCTGTAATAGTTTCTATATCTGTTTCAAATTCAGGTTAATTTTACAGACTCATTTAGTCTCTATGATGTATATTATCATGGAAAACTAAATGACCACAGTTCTTTAGTTTGAACTGTAACTGTGTTTATGTAAATGCAGAATAAGTCTTTAACTCTGAAATCAGGCCAACACCTTTCATCTGCTTGGTCTTTTTCTTCCACTCCTTCAGTCCAGGTTATTTTGGCTGAAAATTGGATCACTGCTTAACACATCATATGGTTTAAATCTTTACTTGGTCTTGTGTGATAATACTGATCTGATCCTATGTTTAGTTTAGTTTATTTGCACATATAAAAACAGAATATGGAAAGTAAATAACCTATAGATAATAAATATGCTGAAAAAAGCCATAAGTCTTGTTTGAGTTCACCTCTATTACAATACAGTGTAATTAATGATGATAATAATTTTGAAAGTGTGAGTATGATAATGATAATGTTGTAAGTTGTTACTGCTGTTGCAGCAGACAGTCTACCACTGTAGTGGTTTGTGTCATGCTAACGCAGGCCACACCAATCAACACACAGCAAGATAAATGATTACATATGAGCCGCCCGTCGCTCATCCCACACTCAAATGTCTATGTTCGTGCCCTGGTTTGAATCTCACAAAATAAAAAAGGTTGTTCAGACTCGGATAATACATACAAGAGAAATAATGAATTAATTAAGCAATTATTAGGCGGCCGGCAGCTCGGTACCAATTTATCCACAGACCGGCCCGGGGGTTAGGGACCATTGATCTAAATTGTCCACAGGTGTAAATGTGACAGTGATTGTTTGTCTATATATGTTCAGCCCTGAGATGAACTGGAGACTCATACAGGGTGACCTCTGACCCCGCCTTCACCCATTGTGGCTGGATTCGGCCCCCAGTGACCCCTGTGACCCTAGTGAGGGTAAAGTGGGTTCAGATGACAAGATGCTATTCTATTATTTTACTGGAAATCAAAACTGGTTGAATGTGGCCCTGGAAAGAAAATTAGTTTCAGAGTCCTGCTCTCGGTCAAAGGTCACAGGAAAGGTCCAAATCAAATTTTGGATATAACTTTTGAACTCTTCATCTTACAGACTTCCAATGAACAACAACATAGTGGTCTTCCAATTCTGCATCGTGTGTGTATAGATTTTGACCTATTGACCCAAGAGGTCAGAGGTCATCGGATCAATACTTAAACAAAAAATGGACTACAACAGAAAAAAGCGTGGCAGACTTAGTTACTATTTTTGACAGATAGGAAACCTGGCATGGACTTCAAAATTGTAGAACAACCTTTGACCTTCAGTGACTTTGAAAGGTCACACCTATAGTGTCATGTTTTGAGAGTGACATGTCCATTAAGAGCTAAATGTTTGCGAGGGGTGGGGTTTGTTGTTTTTGGGGTTGTTCCTCCTGTAACTGAGCATGTTGTATTTGTACAGATTTTAAAACAAACACACCAGAGTAAAAACATCAATTCAACATTTATTCAACTTATTTTACAGGAACCACATTGTGTACAGGTGTGTTTGAATCTCTACATGCGACAAGTGTCATGAAAGGCCTCCAGCGTCCTGAAGTCCCTCCACGTTGGTGGAAGTCCATCCTGCAGAAAACGACCGCAGCGTTGACATGACGACTGGAAGAGTTTGATGTAGCTCCTCAACCAGGTCTGAGAACAACAGACAAGTGGGTCACAGGTGAGTCACGCATGGGTTACAGGTAGGGCATTAACAGAAGCATCAAATAGTTGACTCTCGTAACACAAGTCGACAAGTCACATGTTATTCTGACAAAACAACAGACAGTGACAGACACACATCGCATGTGTGGAAATACTTCACCTTAGATGAAAAAACAAAACAAAACACACAGCCATCTGAAGAGACATCCGCTAGCTAACCTGAGTGATATGAGCACCCGCGAGCTAACCAGAGTGATATGAGCACCCGCTAGCTAACCAGAGTGATATGAGCACCCGCTAGCTAACCAGAGTGATACGAGCACCCGCTAGCTAACCAGAGTGATACGAGCACCCGCGAGCTAACCAGAGTGATACGAGCACCCGCTAGCTAACCAGAGTGATACGAGCATCCGCTAGCTAACCAGAGTGATACGAGCATCCGCGAGCTAACCAGAGTGATACGAGCATCCGCGAGCTAACCAGAGTGATACGAGCATCCGCTAGCTAACCAGAGTGATACGAGCATCCGCTAGCTAACCAGAGTGATACGAGCATCCGCTAGCTAACCTGAGTGATACGAGCATCCGCTAGCTAACCTGAGTGATACGAGCATCCGCTAGCTAACCAGAGTGATACGAGCATCCGCTAGCTAACCAGAGTGATACGAGCATCCGCTAGCTAACCAGAGTGATACGAGCATCCGCTAGCTAACCAGAGTGATACGAGCATCCGCTAGCTAACCAGAGTGATACGAGCATCCGCTAGCTAACCAGAGTGATACGAGCATCCGCTAGCTAACCAGAGTGATACGAGCATCCGCTAGCTAACCAGAGTGATACGAGCATCCGCTAGCTAACCTGAGTGATACGAGCATCCGCTAGCTAACCTGAGTGATACGAGCATCCGCTAGCTAACCTGAGTGATACGAGCATCCGCTAGCTAACCTGAGTGATACGAGCATCCGCTAGCTAACCTGAGTGATACGAGCATCCGCTAGCTAACCAGAGTGATACGAGCATCCGCTAGCTAACCAGAGTGATACGAGCATCCGCTAGCTAACCAGAGTGATACGAGCATCCGCTAGCTAACCAGAGTGATACGAGCATCCGCTAGCTAACCTGAGTGATACGAGCATCCGCTAGCTAACCTGAGTGATACGAGCATCCGCTAGCTAACCAGAGTGATACGAGCATCCGCTAGCTAACCAGAGTGATACGAGCATCCGCTAGCTAACCAGAGTGATACGAGCATCCGCTAGCTAACCAGAGTGATACGAGCATCCGCTAGCTAACCAGAGTGATATGAGCATCCGCTAGCTAACCAGAGTGATATGAGCATCCGCTAGCTAACCAGAGTGATATGAGCATCCGCTAGCTAACCAGAGTTAGCAGGAGAGCAGACAACAAACGTGCATTATGTCAACGTGCTCTTTTTTTGTCCAAACATGATGTGGACAGTGTGGTGTTCGTCTTGGCAGCACAGAATTAAACTTTGCTTTCCCCGGATTTAGAGCCATTGGTCCAGACAAAATCCAGACATATGTTCACCTACTGATGTTGATCAGTTAAATTTAATAGAAAACTATTTGCCAACGTTAGCCTTTGTTTTATTGTGGTAAAAATGCTGATGTTTGTGTCTTGTCAGTGGACATTGTTATGTTGCAGTGAACTTTAATACCACTTGCTCATTGGTGGACAGACGTGTGTCCTTGTTGTTCCTTTGCAGACAATGTGAGGACATCATCACAACTAGGGTGACCACTGGCATGAGAGAGGAAAGGGAGGACACTTGTGTCCAAAAAGGAGGACAAAAGCCCTAAAGTTAGGACAGACGGGCCCGGGGATGGGGGGGATGGGGAGTGGGGGTGCAGCTCAGCCTTCACTGTGTTCACTTCATGCGCTGCTTCGGCTGCATGCGCTGCATGAATATTTACATTGCATGGCGGGTGACGATTAATGCAATGGTGGTGGACAATTGTATGAAAGGAGGACAAAATGTGAAAAAGCCGGACACTTGACAGACGGCTGGACAGATGGCTCTAAAACTGGACTGTCCGGACAAAATCCGGATGAATGGTCACCCTAATCACGACTCGTCCACTCGACTTCGACTTTATTGATGGATAAGTCAACTTGAAAAAAACTGAAGTGGTTAATGCCCTCGTTACAGGTGAGTCACAGGTTTGTTACATTGTTAGGAAAAGACTGTGATTAAACTTCTACATTTGTCAGACTCGCTGCTGCAGGTGAAGCCCTGGTGTCCCACAGAGGTCCTTCTCACCGCTGAGTGTTATTGAACTGTAAGGACTACAATACCCATGATCCTCAGCTGCCGTCTCCATGGACATAACGTTAAACTGAATAAATAGAGCATTTCCTCACCATGAAGGATCGAACCACCACGTCTGGCATCTGGGGCAGCTGGTAGTGTAGCAGCGCAGTGGTAGCATGGTCCGTTACCTAGCAACAACACAACCAATCAGAGCGCTGCACACAGAACTGCGGCCTCCCCAGGCCATGTGATGACAGGTGAGGGCGCCTTACCTTCTGGAACACCTGGTACTGAGACTTGGTCCAGATGTCCAGCTGAGGAGAGAAAACAGTGGTTACCGTGGAAACACACAGAGGCAGACATAAAGAAGGTGCTGGGGGCTAACAGACATGCGTGACCTCTGACCTTTCCATCCTCATTGTACACGTTCTCATTAAAGCCTCGGACCACGGTTCTGTCAATGAACAGGGAGCGCATGACGACGATGGCCTTCAACACCTTCCCTAGGGTCACCTGACACAAAATACACACCTGTTATACACACCTGACACAAAATACACACCTGACACAAAATACACACCTGTTATACACAGACACCTGACACAAAATACACACCCGTTATACACACACACCTGACACAAAATACACACCTGTTATACACACCTTACACAAAATACACAGACACCTGACACAAAATACACACCCGTTATACACAGACACCTGACACAAAATACACACCCGTTATACACACACACCTGACACAAAATACACACCTGTTACACACACCTTACACAAAATACACACCTTATACACACACACACACACACACACACACCAGACACAAAATACACACCTGATACACACACACACCTGACACAAAATACACACCTGTTATACACACACACCTGACACAAAATACACACCTGTTATACACACACACCTGACACAAAATACACACCTGTTATACACACACACACCTGATACAAAATACACACCTGTTATACACACACACCTGACACAAAATACACACCTGTTATACACACACACTTGACACAAAATACACACCCGTTATACACACACACCTGACACAAAATACACACCTGTTACACACACCTGACACAAAATACACACCTGTTACACACACACACACACCAGACACAAAATACACACCTGATACACACACACACCTGACACAAAATACACACCTGTTATACACACACACACCTGACACAAAATACACACCTGTTATACACACACACACCTGATACAAAATACACACCTGTTATACACACACACCTGACACAAAATACACACCTGTTATACACACACACCTGACACAAAATACACACCTGTTATACACACACACCTGACACAAAATACACACCTGTTATACACACACACCTGACACAAAATACACACCTGTTATACACATACACACACCTGACACAAAATACACACCTGTTATACACACACACCTGACACAAAATACACACCTGTTATACACATACACACACCTGACACAAAATACACACCTTTTACACACACACCTGTTGTGTGTCCACACACACACACTTGGTTTAAACTTTTCTTATCTTGTTCTCACATCCATCAATGTGTTTTTTGTTCATGTCACTCTAGTTGTAAAAATTCTTTTCATTGCAGTTTTATATGATAAACCAATTAAAGAAGTTTCCCCAAAAACACCTCTTGCAAGAGAAAAAAGATTTCATGGAAAAACATGAAATGTTGAAAATGTTGTTTTTCCATTTGACACATGTTTATATATAATTGATACTGATACAATGGAAGGGTGACTGGAAAAGCCTCTAGTGGTTTATGAAGCTCACAGATCATTAGAACCTTTATCAAGGTCAGCGAAACCACCCGAGTGTGTGTGTGTGTGTGTGTGTGTGTGTGTGTGTTTTACCAGTAGTACTGCTGATGTTCCGTTAGGTCTGAACAGTTCAATGGTCATGTCAGGAAACATCCGACCGATCCGAGAGATGACGTCGTCCACGTATCTGCAAACACATGCAGTTGGTCGCATTAATGTGGCCTCATCACTAAATCGACGGCTTAATATCGACAGCAGAAAAGTTCTGATCAGAAAACAGCAAAGTTAAGAAAAGACTCACCATTATCTCCTTATAATATTCTTTATTTTGGATCTTTGTGTCATTCGGTGGGTTTTATCAGTAGAAATAAGCCTTGTACTGTTGGATCTGCTTAGTGTTAGCTTAGCACTGTTATCTTAGCAATGTTAGCATAGTGCTGCAGAGTTAGTCTCATTGGGCTGTAGTTTTATTAAATCATGACATACACTAGTCTGAGATGAATAGACTGACACACATGTAGTAGTGATGTAGTACTGATGGTGTAATACTGCTATATACTGATGTTGTCGTATTGGTAGTGTAGTAATGATACAGTGAAGAAAATAAGTATTTGAAGACCCTGCTATTTTGCTATTTCTCCCACTTAGAAATCATGGAGACAATGTGGCCAAAAGTGCTCGGACCACTACCACATTTTCTGGGACTGCCCTAACATAAGAACGTTTTGGACTGAGATACACCAAGCTTTACAGGACATATTTGGAGAGGATACTGCTTTGGACTTTAAAATGATGTACCTTGGATGTGTCCCTAAAAACTGGTTGAAAGTGGACAAATATTTGTTTAACATCCTAATGGTGGCTAGCAAAAAAGCTATTACGAGGAACTGGCTACAACCACACAGCCCAACAAGTATTATGTGGAGAGACATTGTGGTGGAAATCTACAAGATGGAAGGACTAACAGCACATGTCAATCAAAAAAATAATGTTTTTTTGGACCGATGGTTGAAATGGACTTATTTTGTACCAGCTAAATGGCCAAATGAGTCTTTACTATAAATGAATGTGTATAGAAGGTATCCTTTTGTAAGTATGTTTATGTGAACAACTACTCCCTGTAAATGTTGTCATTGTTGCTATTTTTTTTCTTTCCTCTTTTTTTTTTTTCTTTTTTTTTTTTTTTCTTTTGTTTTTTGTTTGTTTGTTTCTGCCTACATGTACCTACCCCTTATATTGAAAAATAATAAAATATAAATAAAAAAAAAAAGAAATCATGGAGGGGTCTGAAATTTTCATCGTAGGTGCATTTCCACTGTGAGAGAGATAAACTACAAAGAAAAATCCAGAAATCACAATGCATGATTTTTTAACCATTTATTTGTGTGATACAGCTGCAAATAAGTATTTGAACACCTGTGTATCATCTAGAATTCTGACCCGGACAGACCTGTTAGTCCACCCATTACAAGTCCACCTGCACTCATGTATCATCCTGAATCAGATGCATCTGTTTGAGGTCGTTAGCTGCATAAAGACACCTGTCCACCCCATACAATCAGTAAGACTTTAACTTGTAACATGGCGAAGACCAAAAAGCTGTCCAAAGACACCAGAGACAAAATTGTCCACTTCCACAAGGATGGAAAGGCCTATGGAGCAATAGCCAAGCAGCTTGGTGAAAAAAGTTCCACTGTTGGAGCAATCATTAGAAAATGGAAGAAGCTAAACATGACGCTCAATCTCAATCGGAGTGGAGCCCCATGCAAGATATCACCTCGTGGGGTCTCAATGATTCTAAGAAAGGTGAGGAATCAGCCCGGAACTACACGACAGGAGTTGGTCAATGACCTGAAAAGAGCTGGGATCACCGTTTCCATGGTTACTGTAGGTAATAAACTAAGACGTCATAATTTGAAATCATGCATGGTAGTAAAGGTTCCCCTGCTTAAACCAGCACATGTCAAGGCCCGTGTTAAGTTTGCATATGACCATGTGGATGATACAAAGGAGTCATGGGAGAAAGTTTTGTGGTCAGATGAGACCAAAATAGAACTTTTTGGTCATAATTCCACTAAGCGTGTTTGGAGGAAGAAGAATGAAGAGTACAATCCAAAGAACACCAACCCTACTGTGAAGCATGGGGGTGGTAGCGTCATGCTTTGGGGGTGTTTATCTACACATGGGACAGGACAAGTGTACTGTATTAAAGACAGGATGACTGGGGCTGTGGATTATGAGATTTTGGGGAACAACGTCCTTCCCTCAGTCAGAGCATTGAAGATGGGTCGTGGCTGGGTCTTGTAACACGACAACGACCCGAAGCACACAGCCAGCAAAACCAAGGAGTGGCTCCGTACGAAGCATATCAAGGTTCTAGCATGACCCAGCCAGTCTCCAGACCTGAACCCAATCGAAAATCTTTGGAGGGAGCTCAAACTCTGTATGGAGGAGTGGGACAAGACCCCTCCTGCGGTGTGTGCAAACCTGGTGAAAAACTACAGGAAACCTTTGACTTCTGTAACAGCAAACAAAGGCTACTGTACCAAATATTAACATTCATTTTCTCAGGTGCAGGGCTCTACAGTGCACCCATTTCACTCGCATTTGCGAGCAAATATTTCATCATGCGAACGAGGAAAACAAAATAGTCGCACATGTGCGAGTGCTTCTTGCAGCACACAATAAGACACACAGACCTGAGGAGCTAATGAAAGTCTACTAGAAATGAATTAAAACTGCGCGAACAGCTCCGCATAGTCGAGACGAACACGGCGCATAAACAGTGAAAGGATTAACCCTTTAACTCCTGATGCGTCAGCGCTGACACGTTCTGAGTGGATGGTTTAGTTTAAAAATTCAGACAAATTCAAGTGTTTTTTAACTGTTATTTTACTGAGAATTTTGTTCATGGAACTGATGTACAGGTGTCGAAAAGCAAGTGATTAAGAAAAAGAAAAAGCCCAAACTAAAACTACTGGAACCAAATTACAACACTAGTTATTTATTCCTTTTTTTTTTTTTTTTTTACTTCATTTTGGGTTTTGTGGATTTTGTTTTTTGCCCTTTTTTCCACGTTATTTCTTATTTTGTGAATATATATTAGTTTCTGTTGATGTTGCTTATTTTGTTTATTTTTCAGTTTTTTTATTTTATTATTTTTCTTTAATTGTGTTCTGTTAGTGTCTTACTTTGTTCATGTTACATATTATTTTGTTGGTTTATTATTCATTTTTGTTCATTTTACTGATCACTTTGACTGTTTTTTGTTCATTGTGTTGCTTATTTTATCTTTTATTTTTTACTGTGTCTCAGTCTCAGGAGTTAAAGGGTTAATCATTCTAAAATGGATCTAATAACAAGGCAGCCAATACAACGTTCTAAAATGTATCAAAGGACAAAGCATCCCATAATACAAAGTTATGTTATGGTCTGCTCTAAATTAACACAAATGACAGCAGTCATTCAAGAATGTTAGTATCTGTGCGCAAGTACTGCACTGTAAATAAATAAACATTTAAAACTAAAACCTACTTGTGCCCCTATTTTTTGTGTGTGCTCCTAAATTTTTTAACTTAGGGGCACGTGTGCTCCTGGAAAAAAAAGTTAGTGTAGATCCCTGCTCAGGTGTGCAAATACTTATTTGCAGCTGCATCACACAAATAAATCTTTAAAAAATAATGCATTGTGATTTCTGTATTTTTCTCTTTAGTTTATCTATCTCACAGTGGACATGCACCTACCATGAAAATTTCAGACTCCTCCGTGACTTCCAAGTGGGAGATCTTGCAAAATGGCAGGGTGTTAAAATACTTATTTTCTTCACAGTATATACTGATGCTGTAGTATTGGTAGTGAGGTACTAATATATATGGATGTTGTAGTATTGGTGGTGTAGTACTGATGTAGTAGTACTCACTGAGAAGGTAGGACCAGTGTACTGGGTTGGACTTTGGGCCGTCTCTTTGCTGACGCTCCCATCTGATTGGCTGATCTTTTGAGTGACTGCTGGTTCAACAAACTGGAGGCCAAACCTGCATGATACTGCAACTATACACACACACACACACAAGTATGAGTGCACAGGTTTAAGACTTGATTGTTTTTGTCTGAGTGTCTATTCGTCCAAATTTTGTATTTAGCATGTTTTTATAGTAAATATCATTCTCTGTTTGCATGTTACCTTGTTGGACCACTTGTAGGCCTGCAGCAGCTGTGAGTACAGAGGGGTTTTGTCCTGAACTGGATCGAGGCTGAGCAGACCGCTGTTGTGAAGGGGGTGGGACTCTGAGGGACGGCCGACCAATCCGCTTAGACGCTCCAACTCACTGAGACAAAGATGGCAAAGGTAAGTGAACAGCTGACCCTGTCCTAAAATGACTTTGACAGCTCTGCCTTAAATGTATAAAAGAAGTGTTATTAGTAGGGCTGTCAAAATAAAAAAAATATGATGAGATTAATTAGAGGGTTACTTTGTATTTATTTCAATTAATCATGATTAATCATGATCATTTTTGTACTATGCACTATATTGCTATAAGATGAATTTAGGTTATTGGGGAAGTGAAGAAGGGGTAGGATTAAATAAGCTTATGCTTCATCCTACTCCTTTTCAGACATGTCATTGTTATTATTATTATTGCTGTATTGATTATTGTTGCACTTTGCACATGTTTGAAATAAATCATTTAAATCAAATCAAAATCAAATATTAATTTTTAATCTATAGGCTATCTATATTTTGTACTCAAATTTCACACACAATTACACTAAGAAACAGGAAAATGGAGGGAAAATATACACAACACGCTAAAATATACCAACCCCCAACCCACAAAAAATAAACACAAAACACAATGAAAAATCCAAAACAAATTCAGAAAACCTTCTAAAATAGAGAAAAACCTCACCAAAAATCTGATAAAATATCCAAAACATAACCAACAATTTGAATATATATGGATTTACATCTTATACAACTTCTTGCCATGACATGTAATTGTATCAATGTTAAAACTTAAAAAAAAATATTGAGGGAAAAACACTGTGGTCCTGCAATTTAAACAGCACCACATTTCTTTCCAGATTGTGTTTTTGTTCTCTGGAAACGGTATAGGATCATGATTTCTGCATTTTCTGATTTCTCTGGTTTTGTTGAAATGGAAAGATGCTCAAGGACCCATAGCAAACGATGTTAGAAAACTTAAGATTGTCTTCTAGCTTGGCAACGGAATAGCTGATGTACCTGGATAAAGGAAAAATCCTAAATAATTTTCTAAGATCTGGACAATGGGTTTTGCAATTTTTAAAGCATTTGTCTGTATAGTCAGTTAAACTGTGTCTGTCAAATATGTTTTGCTGCACTGAGTGGGTGCTGTTATGCGGGGGGGTCAGTAGGATTGTTTTGATGTATAAATGTTGTGTTACCTGTTACAAATAATGAAAACATCAATGAATATATTTATGGAAAAAGTTTGCAAGGGATGTGTGGTTTGTTGTGAGCATTTGTGCCTTTATGGGTTAATATAAAAAACAAACTGCTGTTGGCCTGAAGGCCTTGTGTGCACCATAGCACAAATGACCAAAAAAGTGTCAAAAAGTACAAGTCATCATCGAATTTGAACAAGGCATTCATAGGAGGCATGTGTGGTGTTAATTTGGTGACCCTCCATCAAAGCTGTCAAAAGTTATTGAGTACAGTGTTCCCGGACGGACGAACAGCATTTCCATGTCCCCCCGCCGGGGCGACGGTGGACAACGAAAGACCCCCAAACAGCATCTTGCTCAGAGACTCAACATAGCTACAAAAAGCCCAGTTTAAACCTGTTCAGTGCTAACTCCTGGGGTTGTTTTAATTTTCTGTTTCAGGAATGATGAAGAAACTTTAACGAACCTGAACAGAACCACAAACAGTTATCACTTTTGTTACTTCTTGGTGGTTTTCAAACTGAGCCCCGTGTTTGGGTCAAACCCCGATGTAAGGACTTCAACACCCTTCATTTCAAGTTACGTCCCCGGTAATCTGAAGGGAAGTTCAAATTTCCAGGGGTAAAGTGAATGGAGGGTAGTTTGAAGTATTTACACCAGTGCAGTGGGACTCACTTCAGGTCTCTGTTGACCGCCTGCAGGTTGTCCTGGAACTGGGCTATAAACTGCTTCTCTCGTCCCTCTAGCGTGTCCCTGTTCTTCATACCATCCTTCAGGTACTCGAAGACCCGGCTCACACTGGACCGGAGTGCCTGGATGCCACTGATGGCGTGAGAAAAAGCG